>BOPP01000268.1:598097-627333 GCA_017312745.1 Gryllus bimaculatus
GGCGGGGCGCCCTATTCAGCGAACGCCGCCCAATGTTATCTCTGCGCTGCAGGTAGACGGCAACTCCAGCCCCAGCGAAACTCCAACGCAAACTGCCCTGCCCCCCTCTCCGCCCTCCCCTTCACTGCGCTCGGAGCTAGCATTGCCACCGCCTCTGCAGCGACTCTGGGTCCGAGGGTTCGAGACCCGATGGTGGCGAACGCGGGATAAGTAGCTAGACTGCATTCAGACGCTGTCTGGAGGAGAAATCTAGCGGTTGGCTGATGATCTGATCGAGAGTTTTCAATGTTTTCTCCGATCTATGCCAAGCAAATGCTGGAGCAATGCTCTAACAAACGGGCCACGGAGCGCGCACGATCTTTCCTTCCCCTTACCTGACCTATCTTCATGCTTTACTTGCTCACACTTACACTCACATGCACTACACAACCATACATGACACAAGTCGGGAGACCAGTGGGGAGCTTAAACTGGGGCTATCAGTGATGTCTGGAGAGGGAAATCTTCCGCATGCTGGCGAAGGTCGGCGCCGAATCTCATACCTTAGCACGGAGGATCAACGCCGTCTCCTGAGATAGAAGATTTACTACATTAACGGGGCAAATGACCGTATCTGCTGACGTGTCCTGAAACATCAATCAGTTCAGAAGTGCTACTACAACATATACTTTTCATGATACTTGTAACAGTTACTTAATATTAGGAGAAAATGATGATTCTCACACTCTTGTGTCGCTCTCGCTACACTCGGGTGACAAACTTCGTATACTCCTGCGCGAATCACCAGTTTCGCTCCAGGCTACATATAGAGTTTTTTTTTATTATGCGAAGAGGGGAATTTTCCTGAACTCGTTAGTAAAATTCCTTTTACAGAAGGAAATGTATCTCTATTGCATGCAAATAGCAAAGACGCCGCCAAGAAGAAAGACAGTTGAAAACCTTACAGATGTATCTCGCACACTTCGTATAGTATCGCATACTATAAACTAGAATGAAAGTAGTGGTGCTACAGCATAGTGTAGACTTTGGGGTATTAAAGATTCCTAATCTACTTCGTCTGGGATCGCTTTCCAGTTTTGCCTCCACCCTTTTCACTGGCGCTGTCTATCTGCGTCTAAAATATATTTTTTCACATATTCTCGATATTTTGGCCTCCTAAAGAGAACTTGTGGTGCTACAATAGCGTATACTTTCACACATTATTTATAACTTTTGTAATTTTTGAAATTGCGTAACGATGAACGAAAATAAGCCTGCGGCATTTTAAAAAATCCTTTAGCTCTTTCCAAAGAACAAGTTTAGTGAAAAAAGTGGGGCTCTTTTTGAAAAAAATATAAATTACCTTCACATTAAGCAAAAATTACTCGAAAACTATCCATTTCTCAAAAAATGTAAATGACCTTATTTTAAAATTATTTTTTAGAACAGATTATTACAGGTAAATGAGGTTGCATACCAAATTGTCCAGTTTGTTTAGTACATCACATTTCATACATCTGCTACTGTGGCACTGAAATATCCATGGAATACTTACTGAAGAGAGGCGTAACATATTAAAAATGCGCATTCACCTTACTATTAATTTTTAAAACTAATGTGTATTAATAAATGTGTAGCCATTATCTCGTATTTTAATGAAAATAACATTGTTTTCTTTCATAACTAGCAGAAAGTTTCAATAACTTTTTTATATTTTGCCACAAAATATTAAAAATTGGCTATGATACGTAAATTCTTCCTACAACTTAATCAAACTCATTTCTTTCTAAAAAATCTTTTCAGTACATACTTTTTTTATATTTATTACATTTTATTGGATGAAAACTTAGCTAGTGTGAAAAAAACATGTGACAGTTGTAGTTCCCTAACTTTATTTTATAGAGTAATCAAGCATTTAAAACAGATAAAATATCTTTGCTAATCACACTTGTAACTACGAACGATTTAAAATGTTGAAAGCAAAACATATCTTCATCATTTATTGTGGACTGCCCTTTCTTTGGGAGATGGAGCCTTATATTTGTGGGGATGGATCTCTCCCGAAGGCGTCAAGTGCTGAGCTGCAGGGCCAGAGGTGGCTCAGGGCATGAATTCATGTCACTGCAGTGCCTCTAACTGGGAAGTCGTAGAGTTCGAGTCATCTGTCGCTGGCTGTAGGAGAATTCTAGCGGTGGGCTGCTTTCATCGATAGGATGATGGGAGATTCCTTGGCGAGGAAAAGCGGTTGGTCGACCGTAGGTCAGCGTCGGATCTCGCCATAACCACCGCCACCTCCCGAGGGAAAAACATGCACTACACGTACGGGGCTAATGACCTTAGCAGTTGACGCGCTTGAATTGAATCACTAATGAATAAATGAATGATGAATGAATAGCGAGTGGTGAATGAGAGAAGAGCGAAGGGACGAGGTGGAGGTGGATGCAGCCCCGACGGTCTCATGCGGTGCAGTGTTCTGCGTCAGCCACTTTTACACTCACACTCCGGATTCGGTCGAGCGGGAACGCACGGCCTGCAGATGCGTTGGCGTCAGAGCTAGTCATCGCCTTCTCCGAACTCTAGTCAACGTCTGCCTCTCTGTCTTGGAAGGAAAATGTTGATGTTGAATCAGTCCAAAATAGTAAGTAGGGGGTTGAGTCAGTAGAAAAACGTGATTCAGACTGTTGTAACCAATTATTGGGAAACAACATGTGGAAGAAAGTTGTTCTTCATTAAGAACATCTGTCTGTCTGTATACCATGCGATGTAGCTTATGTTTTCGATCCTACGAATTAAGGGTACATGCATCTTATTAATTTCATTTTTTCTCAGAATAACTTATTTTTATAAAAAATATAGACATATGGTATTTGTAATCTGTGAAAGGGTCTCTTTTTGTTTTACCTATTTTCATATTTGGGGAACCTTCATGTAGAACATGTCCATCAAATAAGATTTTTCAGAAACAGCGAAAAACTGGCTGTTGACAGTTTATACGACTTATATTGTAACAATAGTCTACGTAAACTGCTATCAAATCACTTATTTATAATTATGACGATATTTCAGGTTAAAAGTAGTAGTAATGTTTGATCTTGTCCGAAGCATCTGCAGACACGTTTGCTATTGCATAAAATAGCTCGTATCGTCATCACATTGGATTGGGATGTATTATTTTACTGCAGTTTGTACGCAAATATTTTATTTTTCCAAACAGAAAAAACTACTACAATAATGTCTGTAGCTAACGTAACCATTTTTTGCTCGCTAAAGAAATTGCAATAACCTAAAGAGAATATTTTTACATGTGCCAGCCATGATTATGTTTTGAAAATACACAATTATTTTTTAGTAGTAGGCTATCTATTACAGTTTGATTTTCAGCTATTAGTCCATCAAGAACAAAGAAATACCATTCCAGGCCAGGAGTATCTTAAAAATTCTCTCCACTTATCTCCTGAACGTTCAGTCAATAGACCTGCTACATTAGATCCCTTTGCCAATATCTCTTTCCCCTTTTCCCAATACCCCTTTCATGTGGCATTTGCAAATGGCAAAATTGAATTTGTTAATGAAAAACTGCATTTCCTAAGGGTCAAAGCATCAAATCTAAAATATTGCTGTGGGTTAACTTTTTATGAATCTTCTTCCCTTTCATAGTTTTCTAAATAATGATTCGTTTCATGTTTCGTACTTGCATATGCTACTCAGTCTTTTTGTGTCCTTGAGATCCCAATATTCTAATAAACAAAGAAGCATGATGTGAAGTCTTCACAGACGGAATGAACCACGCGATATGAGAAGTCACGTGATTGTGAATATTGGCATCTTATTATTTATACGGATGTGTTCTTTATTGCTTGCAACAATGCTTTGGTGGACATATTGGATTTTGTCTGAACGTTGTATGTTTACAAGTAAAATTATTAGGGATATAATTGCTTTTGCTCTTCCACATTGGGGAACAAGATGCAGCTGACGGTATTACCACAAAGTAACTCAATTTTTTCCCGATAGAAATGTTTGTTTTTTCATGAACGCTTCTCATTTTGTAGTTCGTGTATGATGTTTTTAATCGTTTAATGTTTTTAATATATTAAAAGTTATAACCAGTTTCAATTATGTGCAATTAAATGCAATACAGGTTGATGATCAACTTTTTTCAGAATTTTGTATTCAAATAAATGGTTTAAATTACACGAATAGATTCTTTTTCCATTACACGGTTGTCCCTAGTTAAAGGAGAACATAAGATTAAATGTACCAAATTGGGCAATCTCGTTACAACACCATTTAAAACTAGGGATGGGCGATTTAATCGCGATTAGTATAACAATTTTATTATGGGCGATTATTTTATACGATTAATCACAAAGTTTAAATAGATTATATTTGCACCAATTAATGTTTACATCAATTAATTTGCCGATCTTTAGCTTGATTATTTTAATTCAAATATTAATTTTCAAGTCTTGCAAAATATGTTCACCACGTTTGAACTTTAGTAACGGATTTCCTCGTCTGTTCACATCTCTTCAACTGCAAAATATAATAGAGACAACCATACGCTATTAAGTTCATGCTAGTATAACTAATAAAATGAAAGTCACTATGTATTTTTGTGATGGTATTATATTCAGTATGAAATAAGAAAGAGACAGAATTAGCAGGTTTCCTTACTCATATTAAACCAAGTACATAGATAATATGGTTATCTCCTAATGAATTTAGCTTATTCCGAACATTTATCTTGCAGGCTATGACTGTAGAGAAATTCTACTATCATTTTTATTTTAAACTGAGTTGCAGTCGTTTCTCATGAGTACGTGTGTGGAATTAATATTATTTAAATAAAGAATAAAAAATATTAATTAAATTGCTCTTTGCTTTTAAAGCAATACTAAACACTTAAAACGTTTAAAAAGCTACTAAACGATTCATTAATTTTCAAATTAAAAATTAACAACTATACGCCTTATTTAAAACATGTGAAAAATTAATTGATTAGATAAGATAAATAGATTAATTCGGAACTATTAATGTAAGCGTATTAATCTAATACAAAATCGTCGATTAGATATTAATTTATTTGTTATTTAATACTAGCCCATCTCTAGAGAAAACCCTGTTGAGCAGGAGCAAGTGGAGCTCTCTGCCGGCCGTTGCGCCCCTCTTGCAATCCCCAGACGAGGCGGGATGCTAATTTGAGAGGGGGAGGGGGAGGGGGTAATACGGGGATGAAGCATAAGCCCCCGCCGAGCGTATAGCTCCCCCTCCCCGGGCCCCACTCCGACCTGCGCAGTTTCGTATTGGCCGGCGCGCTGCAGTCGGTGCAGGCGGCAGGTACACACGTTGAGTTGCCTCGGTGCAGCAACTGTTGGCGCCTGCTGCAGAGTCTCTAACCCGAGGTGCTTGCGTTCGAGGCCAGACGGCGGCAGAATTCAGCCGCTGGCTGTCAGGAGGAGAACTCTAACGGGTGGGTACTCTCAACAGCAAGTGCTGGGGCATTTTCCTAATAAACGGGTCACGTACCTTTCCTTCTTTCTTGTTCTGGCATCACCCTTTACTAACACACACTAGCACTACCACGTGCTTTGAGCTGGCCCTGGCAGGGGCGATGCCACGCGGGGTGGTGCTTGGAGGGGCAAATCTTCAGCCAGCCGCTGTGAACGTCGGCTCTCGCCAGATCTCGCAATCCGTCGATGAAGGAACACCGCCACCTCGCGCAGTATTAACATTAACTATAACTACGGGACTAACGCCCGTGGGGGTCGACGCGCCAGGAAACGCCACTAAATCATCCAAGCAATCGAACGATTACGCAACCACCTAATTTCCGCAATTTTAATTTCACTATTTCTCTCGATAATGCGAGTAAGGGATCACATGTTACTTGGTCGTATACTGCGCAATATACACAGTTCAGACAAAAGTATGTAATGCTACGGAAAATAGATTTATACGTTCAATTGAAATACTCAATGTGGGGTCCGCTGATACCCAAAAAGTGTTCTCCGTTCATGTAATGCCGAAAAAAGTGTTTTTTCGTCGATTTGTCTGTTTTTGTCAATTTCCCTACTCGTCTGTGAGAATCACTAGTCTGGCGTATATGTAGGAATATTCCTATATGAATTTTCCTCGGTCGATCTAGACTGGCTGAAGGCAGTTTTGATTTTGACTGGCAGTTCTTCGGTAATTGTAATTGTAACTACGTGAAGAATATCAAAATACCGGAATTAGAAGCCGTATGGTCTTCAAGAAACGTTTGATTTGCTACTTTATGGTCTTCAAGAAACTTTTGCTACTTTACTCATCGTTTACGACGAATTCGCTAAAAACTTAATGAGTATATATACTTGAATTTTGCTTTTAGGTTTCGGGAACATGAGAGTGCTTTCACAAAATATCATGTCTGAGGTAAATGTTTTCTTGTTTTGTAGGTCACGTGTAAAACGTTCAGAATAGAGCCGTAGATTTGTATAAAAAAATAAAAAAATACAGAGAAAAATAATTTGATCTAATATATATGCAATTATTCCTTTCAATGAAATCCGCATTGATTTCTGTTAATTCATTCCAAGGTTACCCCGAACAGACAAACAAAATTTGTAAAAACAATTTAATTGATTTTACCACGAATTGATGACCACGAAGTATGAATAAATAGTAATCAAGTAGTTATTTGGAAATTCCACACTCCAATTTTATAGATAGAGTTGAGAAATGTGTCACTTTTCATCCATTCAGTTTTCATTACAGTTTTCAAATAGATTAATTGTGTAAACCGAGGTTCCATTGCACTTTTAAAATAATTAGTGCATTACAACGACCACCAAGTATCAGTCTGATACAATATTGAAAGAGCGCTTGAGCCTGGCTAGTGCGTGTAATGCAGTGCGCTTGATTTGCAAATGGAAGCCGCTCTAATCTGTTCGACATCCAATATTGACGCAGCCCCGCGCCGCGTAACTTACGCTTAGTTGTGTGGCGCTGCCTAGTGGGCGAACGAGACAGTAGACGCACCGCAAATGCGAAGAGGATCTGTTCTTGAAATACCTCCCAATCACAATTACAATAATGACTTCAACTATTGTCTGAGGAGAATTCTAGCGGCCGACTGCTTTGATCGTTAGTTTTCTGTTTCTCCGATCAATACCAGACGAATGCCGAAGCAGTGCCTGGCAAATAGACCATGGAGCGCACGCGATCTTTTTTTCCTCATCCTTGGCCCCTATTCTTCCCTTACCAACACACACATACTTGCACTACCCTACCATACATCCCGGAGACCGGTCTGGAGAGAGCGGGAGGTCGGGAGGGATTAGAGCTTGTTCCAGCTGGGGCGGGGCCCCGCTGGTGAGAGATACCTGGTTATGGAAAATACCTGGTTATGCCCGCAGGAGGTCGGCGCTGGATCTCAGCATCACTTGCGGGACAAATGACAGATCAGCTGTTGACGCGCCCGGAATTAGTAACAAACAATTTATCTTGTCCACTACTCTCCTCTTTCTCACACTCACACATACTTGCACATGTCGGAAGGCCAGTCTTTAGCTCGTGGCTTGTTCCGGCTGAGTGATAGTCTAGCTTTGTACTCTCATCTCTCCGCAATAAAGGTGTGAAATGCTACAGACGCATGATAGAGCAAAACTGTTACTGTAGAGCAGTACGTTACTATAAGACTGAGTAATGTTATATTTAGGTTAATGTATTTTTACAATGTTTGTTGTTGTATTTTTGTATGTACTTAATGTTTACATTTTTCTCTTCTTTCGACTTAAGCCTCCATTATAATAATTTGTTTTCTATTTGCTGAATTATTTAAGGCGTACGCCAGGATCCTTTGTTACACACTCCTAGGAGTATATACATCATGGAGTGCACACTTAACGAAGCTTCCTGAAGTAAGGGAGGATAATCAGGTCGAGACGCTTAAGTTTCTGAATGGATGGCCGTCTGGGAACTCCGGATTCTAACGGCGCTGAGCCTCTGGCCTGGACGAGAGGCATAAATGGCAATGACGAATTGATTTTACGTGTGAATAATTTCATAAAAATTTGTCACGTTGTTAGGCAAGTAACAGAAACACTCATATAGTCAATAATAAGAGTTATTTTCGAAATAAGTATCGTAAGGAGTCTTACTACAATAAAACGTTGTAAAATTGCCAAACGAGATCGATACGTCGGGTTTGCCAGCCAATCAATTATTACAATAAGAGGTTATAACTCAATTATTGTACGTTTATCCCCAATGATAACTAATAGATTTAATCTGAAATATTAAACTACGCGGTGCTTTAGTCTTCCCTTACGATTCATTGTACCATACTGTTCTCAACAAAGAAAATAGCTGGCAATACGCCTTTTAATTATTTTTTTTTTGCATTATGAGTGATTGCGATACTGAAATTGTAGAAGAAAGTTTGATTATTCGAGCGACATCCCACATAAATAATGCGAATATTCATGTTCAAATATTACAGTGATCAAAAAGGTACATTGCCTTAAAAAACAAATTTTGTCTCTTTTTTTCAGCAATTCTCAAAATGAATTTTAATTTAATTACAATTTATTTACAGTGTTTATTGAGAACGCTCTTATAATAAATTATTATGATAAATAAACAATATTATTTGAAAATGTGTAAAAACATTGATAACATTTTAAAATTTATGTTTAATTTTTATAATTTTATTTGAACAATTTTTGTTGCGCATAACACTCTTTGGATTTACTTTAGAATAATATCATTACGATACTACTGCATTACAGATCCACATTACAATATGATCTCACCAAGTTTGACTTTACCTATTTATCAGGCGTAAATAATGAATTAAATTTAACATAAAATCGTTGATTATGTTGCCATAGGAAACTAAATAAAGATGATTTAGTCAACTGTAATGCATTACTATTTTGTTATTTTCCTCTTTCGGAAATTTCACTTTTAACCACTGAATCACTTTTAACCTATGAATAAAATCATTCTTCATGTCGCTAAGGACAACTAAATGAAGAATGGTTCAGGTAAATGTAACAGATAACCACTATATTCATTTCATCTTCCAGGAAGTACATTTTCAATCGCTGAGTAGTGCTACTGTTGAATTTCTGGTCTCATGCCACAGAGATTTCATGTTTCACTTTTTCGCCACATGCCAACAGAGGCGCGGCATTCAGACTACGCGTTTTCGGCGAGACATCTGTGTATATCATACGCTGCTGACGTCACGGCACGACTCGTAAAAGCAGCTGTCGCCGCCCCCTTCCAACCCCTTCCCAAAACAAATGAGCGACGAGGCGGCCGAGGACTGGCCAATCACAACAGCCATATATCGCTCGCTACCAGTTCAAAGACAAGCATGCGAATGGACGCGTAATGGACCAGGTCAGGGATAACCAATCCAGTGAAGCGCATTTCGATCAGGAAAGCAATGTTTTTTTATCAATATGTATCATATCTTAATTATAAGCTACTATTACATATTTCTGCACAGTGTCAAGGCAATATTGGGCTTGCATAATCATTTCGTTGCTTAAAATACATTCACTCTACAACGTTGATTTAGAGTTTGAAAAGCTTTTTTAATATTGAACAAACACATGACAATTTATCATAATTATATTTATTGTACATTATTACTAAGGTTCATTTTTTTGAGATACATTGGTTTTATAACAAACTAAAAACAAATGACTACGTTATATAACTTTTGACTTCCTTCGCAGCATTTTTTCGCATACACATCTTTTCATACGCCCTGCAAATTATGCACATTTTCTACGTGTTACTTTCATGATTTGGGTTGTAAAATCGGGTAGGGTTATAATCTTCTTTGAGTGGGAGGAGGAAAAGGAATAACTCAAACGCGCAACTAAAGTAATTAATGTTCAAGTCAATACTGGAATAACATAATATAGTATGCAAAACACTACATTAGTAACTGTGCAGTTACATTCTGAGAATATAATACAGTCACTATTCCATGACGCAACTTATGAATATCAAATATTTAATGGCGTCGATTTCTTTAGAGCCTTGCTCTCATATGACATCAGCTGCTTGGCAATTAGTGATGTAGTGAGTTTGAGAAACTCATAGATACGCGCAGTATGAGAATGGGCTGAATATCAAAATCAAATATTAGTAATTTTCGGTCAAACTCGAAAACTGTTTTATGGTGTCGCATTTTTCTCGTGATCCTGGGTTTCTAACGCAACCACAGATTTCTCTCGTTCATAGTTTTCTTTCAATTTCTGCATTGCATTGCACTGGAAATAAGTAAAAGTTCAGTTTCGTTTTTCATAACAAAAGTTTATAAACACGTGGCATTAAACGTGGAAAAATTCTCGTTTAATGTAGTCAGCCTTCGCCAGGCATAGTCAGTCATTGCCTTTTATCCTATTGGCCAGGTGATCGAGAGATCCCCAGGGGTCCTAAGCCACCCATCCAGGAACGACCGATGCCTCGAGTTGCTTAACGTCTGTGCGCCTTCACGGAACGTAGTTAAGCAATTCGTCTGGCGATGCCGAGATTGATGATAATATTGACCAGGAGTCACCAAGCTTTCTTCTGCTGGGGGCGGATAGGAAGTTTCTAAGAACCTCGAGGATTAAATTTCATTATAGGATAGAACTATTTGTTAAATTACATTTTAATTGCAAAACGACAAAATTGTTAACAATTCCCAAATTAATTCTTAAAACACGTATAGGCATAAGAGCGTACAATTCTTTGTATAAAATTTGTAATAATTAATACACACTGAAGGCTACTATTTCAAAATTTAATTGCAGACACTTGTTTTCTAAAACAAAGAAATGATGCATTATTTGAAAAAAAATACTTTCAATGAGAGTAACTAAATTGTATTTTAGACTCTAAAAATACGTTAATGTTTATCTGGGAATAACAATGGTACGGCACTCATGATAGAGCTGGTATGTAGACCAAAGAATGTGTAAAGGAAATCAGATTCTTATAACTTGCCAAAAATGTTTTAGCCTGTGTCACGATTAAGTTGAATTAGAATACACTTTGAGTTGGCGGACGACATAGAATACTGCTGAGGGCCGGATGTGGCCAGCGGGTCGTAGTTGAACACCCCTGATGCACACGAATACAGTTCACATTTGTATATGCACGATGGCTAGAATAGGTTACAATGACGTGGAATATCTTAAATTATGTGATAAACGAGGTTCAGACTGCTTGCTAATGCGTTTTTCTATAACTTCTTAGAGACAAGATGTGCACTTAAGAGTACCACTTGTAAAATATTTTTGAGGATACCAACTGAGCTATCTGAATATCACTATACGAGTACACGTTGACGCGTCTAAACGCCTTTTCGCGTTGATGCTACAAGTCTCTGGCCTTTCGCTTTTGTGATGTCCACAAAACAACCACTGTGCCTCAACAATACGTAATTTGCAATGCCTTTTATTGGCAAAATAGGTCTCGCAAAAACACAAGACGCCTCACACTCGATCATCTTATTTTAGCCAGCGCCATGTGGATAATTCACGAACCGAATGATGACAAACATCATCATTCACGTACCTTCCCCCGAGCTACGTGGAGCGGGAGAGGTGGCTCAGGGCATCAACTGATGAGTGCCTCAAACGGGAAGGTTTTGGGGTTTGAGTCTCGGTGGCAGGATTTTCGACACTGCAGATAGCTAAGTCGACTTCTGTTGCTCTCTGGAGAACACTTCTAGTGGCCGGCTGCTCTGATCGGTAGCTTTTCGTGGTTTCTCCGATCAAAACCAGGCGAATGCCGGAGTAGTACTCTAAGAAACGTGCCATGGACCATGCGCAATCTTCCCTTCCCATTTCTTTTTCTATCCTACCCCTTACACACACATACATGTACTACATTACCTCACATGGAGGGAGACAGTTCGATAGCTTAGAGCATGTCCCAGCAGGAGCGGTGCCCCGCTGGTGGGAGATATCTGGTTGAGGAAAAGCCCACTAGCCGACTGTGCCGGCGCCAGATGTCCCCATCCAGTGGATCGAGATAACCACCTCCTCAGGAGCGAAAACGTGCTCTACACGTGCGGGACTAATGCTCTTAACTGTTGACGCGCCCGGAATCACTAGTAATCCATCAACCCAAACTATGTGGCTTACGTGCAACCAAATAACCGGCTGTTTCGCGTGTTCGTGCGCTTAAGCCGCGCCGTATCCATGCAATGCGCCCCGTTCGGCGCGTGCTGCGTGGGCTGTCCACCCCTGGAGTCAGTTATCCTCCTCGTTCTTCTTCGCCGTGCCGCAATGTGTGATGCTGCTGTTTACGACTTGACGTCTTGGCACGAGGCTATATGCGCGCCACGACGGCGAACGAAAGCTACAAAAAGGTATCGATGACATTAGGGGAATGCGGAATTCGTTTGGTTTGAGCAAACTACAGTGTGATCCGTAGGTTGTTTGTTTTATTTTTTTTCGGCTCAGAGTTTCCAGATAGTACAGAGAGTAGCGCATTCCTTGCCAGCGTGGACAAGCTCTAAGCATCCGACTGTGATCTCGGCAAGTGGATAATTTAGTGCCAGCGAGTAAGGAGTGAAGGAAGGAGAAGAAAGATCCCGCGCGGTCTGTGGCCGTTTGTTATGTACTGCTCCAGCACTCGCCGTGTGTTATCCAAGAGCCCACGGAAAGAAACACCGGTCAGAGCGAGAATTTTTTCTGACAGCAGCAGATGAATTCCACCTACCTACATAGGTAGTCGAAAAGCCGTCACGGTGTACTCCAACCCTGGGACCTCCTGGCCAGAGTGGCTGCAGAAGTAACGGTGGCGCTGGCTTCGAGCCAGCTCAGCCGCGTCGCGAGTGTGAGCGTGGCTAGAGAGTTCCACTTGCTATCTCGCATCTGAGGTGCCGGGCGTAATCGCGCGCGGCGCATGCGGGCGGCGGGGCGGGGCGGCGGCGAGGGGCGTGCCCCGCCGTGAACGCAGTGCGGGCGCCGCTAGCCGGACGAGCCGACGCCGCGGGCGGCGGGGGACGGGGTGGGCGCGGGACGGCAGCCGTACGAGACCGCGTGTTGGGCAAAACGCGTGTCGCCTTTGTGTGCAGGTGGCTCGGAATAAAATCTCACTAACGTCTACAGCAGGCAGGTCCCACGAGGCCGCCATGTCCAATTCCGTGCGTGGCGTAATGATTGTCCGGGAAGGCGTCGCGTGAGCAGGCGAACGGTTGGTCCGTGCGCTTTGCGAAGAATTGCGCAACTGGCTGCGGTCGGCAAGGATTTTCCGAGAAAGTCGTCGAGAAAGTAGAAATTTGGAGCCGTTTTTGAAAAAAATATTGTAATATTTTCCATATTTAAATAAAAATTGGGTGAAAAATACTATTTAAAAATGTACATGATAAAAATGAAATAATTAACTATGGAGTGCGAATTGAAGGTGGAGAAAAATCTATCTTCATTAATGTGGTTGTACGATTGGATTCAACAAATACCAATTCTTTAAATTTTTTGAAAATTCAGCATTCACAGTGAACATCAGACCCATGCTGTTTTTATAAGTGAGTTTCTCTCTCTTCTTACAAGAAATTTAAAGAAAGAACTGCAGTCACTATAACAAATGGAAAATGTCAGGAACCTCCTTTAACGTTAAGCATATAACTTTCACATTTTCACTACACTACGTACTATATTTCTTCGTATATTCTGTAGAACACGAGAATGTAAAAATGGATTTGAAAACCATTGTTTGTAAAAGCATTTTGTGTTACTCGTTATGTGTAACTGATATGTATCTCGCTAGGTTCATATCGTTATGTGCATCTCGTATGTTCATCTCGTTATGAGCCTCTCGTTATGAGCCACTCGTTATGAGAATCTCGTTATGGGCATCTCGTTATTTGCGTCTAGTTATGTGTATTTCGGTTGGTTACGTCTTGTGGGTAGTGTGAATTCGTACAACCTGTTAATTCTTGTAACATATCATGCTAATTGTGAAAAACTATTTATTTTGAAAGTAACATATCGAATTAATCTGTTGGTGTCACGTGTTATCCTCGATCACCGTCACTCAGTCTTCCTATGCCGCGGTCACTGC
The DNA here is from genome assembly GCA_017312745.1 of Gryllus bimaculatus. NCBI lineage: Eukaryota > Metazoa > Arthropoda > Insecta > Orthoptera > Gryllidae > Gryllus > Gryllus bimaculatus. Next base: position 612,138 of record BOPP01000268.1, read on the forward strand.
ACACGGAGCGGACTGGTCATCGCGGCGAGACCTGTGGTTGCGGCAGACACTGCCAGGGGCGCGTCGTTTCGGGAGTGGGAGGCGTTAATGAGATTTAATATTAATAGCCACCTTAACCACAATAGTTTCACTGCTGCACTTGGAGCCTGCGATGGCGCTTTGTTCCCATGTTCGTCAACTTACATTACTTATTTTGGAATAAACTGGTTCACCAGTGGTTCGGAGAAAAAACTTTAATATGCCGGCAAGGAAATTCAAGCACAATTTATATATTTCTTAAAGAATTAATGCATTTGAACTTTGATAGGTAAATATAATTAAAATGAATTTGGTAAATAATAATAATAACAATAATAATAGTAATAATAATAATAATAATAATAAATCTGTAGTAGGCTGGAAGTAGCTAGAAATCAGAACGGTTAAAAAGGCTCTGTGATATTAAACAAAACATATTCCGGTTATCGAGTTCGAGAAGATATCTACAAGTGACTCGGTTAATCCTCTTACTTTAGTAGTGGATATCACAAGCATGACATTCAGTTCAGTTCACAGATAACAAATGTTTGAAAACTTTCCTTTATCAGTGGAAAAATGGCTGTCTGGTCGCTATATCCGTACCAATATTTTAAATAAAGAATTCGGAGACGAATTATGAGTAAAGACGAATTTTGAGTATCGTAAATCGAGCTCGTAATAGAAGCAAGTAACAAGCAATAAACTGTCAGTAAAAAATAAAAATATTTTTTTCGCATTGCAAACTCATTATATAATATAAATACATATTTATTTTTCCTCTCTCACCTTTATTTTGTAGTTCGAGATACTACATAACTGCGGGAAGGACTGACGGCCAAATGCTGTGTGTTTATGAACTAAAGAATTACTAGGAACAGACAGATCCAAAATCTGCGCAGTATATCCCCAAACTGCTACCATTAGCAGTAAAAGTGGTATATCACTTCTTCCTCTATCCCAGAACGCCAAAAAATCCTGCTTTCTCGAAACAATGGCTCTGCAGACTTCCAGAATTTCTTTCTGAACATCGAAGACAGACTTTCAATACATCAAAACATATCTTAAATGTATTTGTTGATTTATCATTTTTATATTTATATGGATATGGGGACAATCTATCGAATCAATCAGTTATAAATCCACATATTTAAAAAAAGAAAAGAAGAATAAATGAAATTCTCATTAAAAATATGTATATTTCTTTTTGGTGGGAGAAAAAAACTAAATGAGGTGTGCATTTGCAAGCCCCTTCGCTTATCAGAGGGTTACGTACGTCGGTTTGCATGCACTTACACGAGGTAACGCTTCAAAAAATTAGAGATGCAATGCAAATGCATGCAAAGTTGTGCCGCAAAAAATGCAGCCTGGTCATGAAGCCTCGTTTAACGAGAAGCTTTTGCGATGGCAGAGGACAGGCGTTGGCAAGACAGTTACGTCGCTTCTCGAGCCCATTAATATTAATCTCCAAACGAACTGACAAAACTTATATTTCCTCCTTGTGAACTTATTTGGGAGAGATGTCTGTTGCGAAGATGTGTAATTGTCAATGAGCTGACGCTCTCAGAGACAAAAAGGGTGAAGCAGTTGAACGTTTTGATTTATTGAATAGGTAAAGTAGGTAATTTTTTACCTATATTTGGCAGACAGTGAAATTGATACAAATAATTATCTCCTTAACAATTTATTAAACATTTTTAAACAATAAGTTAATCAAATTTTAAAATTTACACACTAAATTTAAGTATTTTTGGGTGCGATTTTCGATACTCATTGACTCCGTACCAAAGTGGTTGTGTCGATAACACGTAAAAATAATTCACATTCTACTCGCGAACGTTGGCGAACTTGAACGCTGCTTCGTACTATTTTTACCATTCGTCAAACTGGAGAATGTTTGCATAATGTCAATAAATTTATGAAGCTAGAATGGAAGAAAAATGTACTTTAAAATTTCCTTCTTACACACGTAATTTTACGATAAGGGAATTGCAAAAGCCCGTTGAATATTCAACGCGGGTTCTTTGAAACTAGGTAATAAGGACCTGTCCCTCTACATCCGTTTGATGCTTTAATTCATGTGAACACATATTCTCAACACCTCTTCGACTTGGATTATGTAGTTTCTTACAAAATTCTTTTTAGCGAAATCGGAACAACGTAAATCACTCGTAAAAAATTCCCAAGCCTCTGAACTGCACGCGATGAACTGACACTTCCGAGGCATCAACTGTACTGCTGGCAGTACATATGGCTGCGAGGAAAATAAGGAGTTTTAGCACGACGCGTAAGGTACGTAGTTAACGTTATGCACTAAGTCACGTGACGTGCGCCTAAGTTTCGACCTTATCCCTATCTCCTATAGTGAACGTCTATACGTCTCTACGATTTCCTTAGAAACAGTACCGAAGAAACAAGAACATTTGTGTATTTTCTAACGATGATAAACTAATCCTAGTATGTGGGGCAATTAAAATTAATCCTTACCACTATCAGCTCTGATACGAATTACTGGAAAGTATTGAGAAAAGAACAGATAAAATAATTCAGGAAAACAAAATTGAAATTCTACTTTCATCTATGTTTATTTTTGGGTTCATGACGAAATCTGAATACTTAGTCATCGTGAAGAAAAAAAACCCTATAGCATGATGCTTTTTTTTGTTTACTCTAGATTAGTACTGTGGCTGAAACGTCTCATCTGTTGTCTAGACTGAAACTTTATGCAACGTCTTTGTACAGTGCTTAGAATGCTTCTTTGTTATCATGCATTACACAATGTCGCAATTGCTACAGCTCATCTGAACATTTTTTTAAAGTGTACTTATTTAAGATCGTTTCTTAACTGATTTGTCATTTAGCGACCACTGTGATTTTTAACATTGTGGTACACATAAGGGCATTATAAACGCAAACGTTCATGCCCGGGGCGCGATTCGCATGTGCGACCCTTCGAGCCAAGGAAGCCACTGCGCCTAAGCCTTAGTGACCTCGGCCATCCAGGCTGAACGTTGAACCTCACGTCAGAAGGTATAGCGTCGTTAGTCACGTGATAAATAGAGTTTGATGGTCTTACTCTGCTGTTGGCGCTGTGACTCCCCCTCCCCTCCCGGAGCTCCTCGGTGTTCAACTGCTTTAGGGCCTGTCACAAAAAGCGGTGACTACGAAAGCCTCAGGCTGATAGTTGTTGTTATCAAGGGAACACGTTTCGGCCGCCGCAGTTTCCCCCAAGAGTGGGAATTAAACTAGGCCTAGACATGGGGGATTCCATTAAGTAGCCGACAAGCCAATATGCCACATGTATACATAATACACAATAATAGACTTCTGACCAACAGGACGTGGTGGAAAGAGACGGGCGGTCTCCTCCGGAGCACTGAGTTTTGCTCGTTCTTTGCAGCACTAGTTTGTGTTTCGAACTACGAGACCACCAACTGGGGACTTTGTTTGAAAATACAGAACATGCGGAGCGACAAGTTTTGAGAAACATTTTGAAGGTGGTATAAAGTGACAATTCTCAACGGCGACCAACCCAAAATTAGGCAATGAAGGTGTAATTCAAAATAAAAGATGCAATAATTTTTAAAAAATTCTCAATGCATATGTTTCAATGACTCTCAAACAGGGTGATAATTTTGACATTTAAAATCGCCATGCAACGGACCATAGTGATGTGAAAGTGATGGCTCATCGCGTCGATGCTTCCGAGGCGCCGTCTGGCGTCGCCTGACGGAGACTTCGACAGGATGCGCGTGATTGGCCGGAAGCGGCGCGCTCGCCAGGAAGCGCCACGATCGGATTTCGCCCCCAACCACCCCAGCGCTCTTCATAGGCCTCTTCCCACCCCACCACCGTCGCGGCGAAACGCGACCAGCGATCCTAGTGGCCGTTCCGCGAACGACACGCGCGACGACCGGAGGCACACACTAGCGTCTCTCGCCCCCACCCGCGAGGTCAAGGGAGGGGGAGGCTCATTTCCTTCTTCGTTGATTGATTAGTGAATACGGACGCGTCAACTGCTAAAGCCAAGTAAGTGAGGCGCATGATTCTTTCTCAGGAGGTTGCGACGAACGAATCTCGATGGTTGGCGAGATCAGGCGCGGACCTTCAGGTCGATTAGCGGGAATGGTTCCCCAACCAGGTATTTCCCACCAGCTGTTCACTGATCAAGCCCGGACAAGGTCTAAGCTCCCGACCCGCCTTCCGGCCTGTGCCGCGGTTTAGTGCATTTACGTGTGTGTTTAAGTAGGGGAGAGAATAGAAAAAGAAAGAGGAGTGAAAAATTGCGCGCGATCCGTAGTCCAGTTGTTAGGGTACTTCTCCGGCATTCGCTTGGTATTGATCGGAGAAACCACAGAGAACTGCTGATCAGAGAAGCCGGCAGCTAGAATGCTCTTGCAGACAGCGACTGAACTCGATCTAGCTGACAAGAAAGTGCCGAAAATTCTGCCACAGTTGGAAGCGAAACCTAGAACCTCCCGGTTGGAGGCTCACGTGACATCAGTAGATACCCTTAGCCTACTCTCCCGGTCCTTCCTTCATATTTTGATAGCTTCTAATAATGTAATTTCTCTTCGGGGGATTCTTCATGCGGAATTTCTTGTTTGGACATTTACTTCTTCGAAACTCTCTGACTCCCGCAGTTTTGAGGACGGAAGATTATGACTGCTTTGATGAGTATTTTGTTAAACCTTTAGTGCTCGCGTCCCATTTCGTAAGGCAAACGATCGCGATAGAACTACATATGTAGCCAAAGCTAAAATTACAAATTTTTAGCCATTGAGTCGTAAAATCTTTCTGAAGAAGTAGTACTCTGTTATCTCAAAACATTTATTTGTATATGCTATAAAAGTCATTAAACTTTAACGCACAGCTTTTACATCTAGCTGTGTCGTCTTCCAGAGGAAAGATAGGATAAGCGACATCTACGAACATTCGTAATATTTTATTTCTCCATTCACCATGAGTAGTTCTGCAATCGTAACAATAGTATGTCAGTTTGTTATATGACTTTGATAATAGCATATCGTCCTTTGGTTTTCCTGCTCGGTAAACTTCCTTTCTGTAACCCATAACACTAATGTTCGCGCGGGATACAATTGCACTTAAAACATTCTGACAATAACGTGCATGCTATGAAATGTAAGAAGCAGACTAGAATAAGAGTAACATGCTGTCTGATGCAACCGATATCTCCGCAACTATAAACTTACGCTTCAGAAAAAATAAGTATGAACTTCATATGTAGCCACGTAGACATGAGGGTTATGAATTGATCAAATACACTAATCTCAATTTCCTGAAAATGATGTATTGTAACTAACACAACCTTGACATTGATTCGTACCTATGTAATATACTACTTTTCTTAAAACTTTACGAAAATCATATAATTCTTTGGAATAAAATTCGAAATCAATATCATACTCAGTAACAATAAACAGGTTATATCAAAGTTGAAAAGCTTTTCAAACTCTAATTACGATGTAAGCTAGCTGTCTCCCAAACTGCAGTTCTACTGCTTTTGTAAATATTAAGTGTTTTCGGCCTCGACAACTCATAATGTCTAGTAAGTGTAGTGCATGTTACACTATGCACTACAGATATATTCCTTAGCGGGGCACGTCTCAGAGGAAAAAACTTCAAGCCCCCGACTGGAGTCTCGACATACGCCATAGTGTTGTGCATGAAAGAGTGTGTGAGTATGGGAGAGGAGGTTCAAGGATGAGGAAAGTAAGACTGCGCGTGGTCTGTGGCACATTGTTTGGAGAAACCAAGTACCAAACAGAACACTCAGACGCTTGAATTCTCTTTCAGATACTGTCTGATTGCATCCTAACTCCTCTATTGTTAGAGCTGAAAATATGCCACCGTCGGGACTCAAACCCCAAGTCCTCCTGCACTGGTCCTTTGCAGGTACACGAACCTTTTGTACCAGACCGTGTCTTGCCAACAGTACAGGTTAATGAGTTGCGTATTAATTCGGTGGATGCCTCATGTGTAACTTTCTAATATGAACTTTCGAAACACAAGTGTTTTGGGAAAACGTAATCATCTTGAACCTCCTCACACACCCTAGAAATTTGTTATATTTACAGACATTTCTGAAATATCTCACGTTTCGTAAAACCACGAAATGCGTGTTTTTTTGTCAAAGATATTTATATCTATCAGTCTAAACGAATTCATGAAACACCAATTAGAGACGTAAAATTAAAATATCTGTCTCCCAAGAAGCAGTTGCAGTGTTGTTGTTTACGATAATTTTACCAATATGAATGTAGTAAATTCCACGTAACTTCTGAAATGAAATAGAAGCGAAGGAGTTGAAATAAAGTGCTAGCGGAGTGGGCGTGGGCGTGGGCGGTGGCGATGGCGAGGGCGAGGGAGTGGACCCGATCGCACTGAGCGCTCCAAGGAGCCTCTGCTCCAGAAGCACAGTGCCTCACAGCTGCGTGATCCTAGTAAGGGGTGAATGGGCTGTTGGGTCGCTTCTGCCTGCTTAGGACACTGTAATGGGATTTTGTGGTCTCCAAAACTATCTTTTGCAAGACAAAATTAATTTAGTACTCTTTTATTTTGTTTTAAAAGAAAAATGTTGCAGTTTTACACAAAATAAGAGGTTTTATTTTTTAGCTTGTTCCTCTCCTTAAAAAAATTCTAAAAATTATTTGCAAATGCCCAAAATAAATTCATTCTCTAGTAGCATCTTTGAATGTTTGTGAAATAAAACATGTTTTGCAATGCTTTTTGCGTTTAAGCCCGTTCAAATTCAAAATACCGCTCCAACTTGACTAATAATTTTTGTTTTTATTATTTAGTAATTACAAAATCATTCTTAGCGATATCACGTGCCTTGCAGTATTGGATATGAAGCATTTTAGGGTACGTAGAAAGGAATTTTGAGAGCTTTTCTTCCCTGCAGAGTTAGCTCTCGCTCAATGATTTTCTTTTGTCATTGTTTCTAACTCTCCGACTGTCTGGTACATCAAGTTGCTGCCACTATCGCTCCATACAAGTTTCATTGCGTGAGATTGGATATTTTCGTTTTTCGTGAAATTTAAGTAAAGATTTCAACGACGAATTTATTTCATGATTGCAGACAATAATGTTCCCTTTCGTGAAAACCATCTGCAAAATAATTCCACAAAAGCGATGCGAATACGTTTCGAAGACTAGGGACACGTTCGTTTTTGCTCTTTCCTCGCACTTTTATTTTGTGATCTCAATTCATTGGTGTATCTACTTTGTAGATAATCTTCAACATTTCCTTTCCCATGTATTCCATTTTAGTCCTCGTTATGAGGGGTAAATCCAACGCAAATCTCATTCTTGATGGTATTTTGGCTTAAGGCTGGTATCCTATCTAAGCGTTACATACGGTGAAAATGTACTATTAAAAATTACTTATTTGCATATACTTAAAATGTAATATTCACTTGAAACGAAAAAGAGGCTATTTATTCACAGGAGATATTGAAAACAAATTTAGCTTTAGCTCATTCATCATCTTCATCATCACCATCAACATCAACATCAACAAGGGTTGAGCCTACTGACTCGTTCACACATGAAAGAAAAACGAAAACGTGTAATTTATTTTTCGTAATTAATTATTTATAACTATAATTTAAAATTTGTAACTGAAATATAAGATCTTTTAGGACGCCACCAAAATATTTTATCTTTCATTTATATGGTGGACATTGATAAAGTAATGTTCACCTGCAAGATATACGTTACCTTTCTACCTCTTTAAATATATTTTTCCCTTGCACCATATATTGGTTATCTTGTTTCTGGCGCATGAGGTATTCAATAACAATTGGTACTCTTAATTGGTCGTGAAACACATTCAATTTAGTTAATGATTGCTTTTGATGAAAATGTGTCTTAGTTTTATTGGGAGTTTGAATACATAAACATTGAAAAATTCAGCATACATGTTATCAAAATATGGTTTTATTCTTCCTCGGAGCAACACTGCACTCGAATAACAACCCACAAGCTTCCAATACGAGAACTGTGAAATTAGAAAACATTAAGTGTTAGAATTAAATTATTTTCGATGGAAAAGAAATAGACATACGTTCTGCTCCCCACCTTGAGACAGAATTTCGCAGGATATCTCAACCAAAAGCTTATTTTCGGAACACGAATTGCTAAAATATAATTCGGTGTATATTATCAAAGCGAAACGGTATTGAATAGGACACTCGCAACATCAAACGCGCACTTGGAGAGGAGTTTCACGGCGTGATAACTTTATGGGCGCCCCTCGCGGTCGTAACCTTTATCGACGGTTAAAACCGCGCCCCATTTCACCCCACCCCACCACCTCCTCTCGGTCGGTGGCGTATCAGCAGATCTCCGCCCGGAAATTTCGACAGCAGCGACGGCGGAGGTAGCGGTGGCGGTGGCGACGGCGACATACACTGCCCTGCACCAGGGCCAGTCGCGAAAAGAGGTCTTTTTATGTTAATTGCGTGAAATGATTGTTTTATAAACTATCGAGTTTCAGTTTTTTGGATGAGACCGATAGGTCGGCGAAAAAATAATAGGCAAGAACATCAGTTTGCTTTCAAATTACATTTTATTCTGCAATTGATTTATTTGTAATGGGTGCGGCAACTACTACAGAATGTCTCAGAGTAATCGTTAAAAACTTCTAGAGTATGTAGAGGGTTCCAAGATAATTACATTTTTGCTAATCAACAAAGTGACAACATGATAGGTGATTATTAAACTCCTCTAGAAGCACTAGAAGGAAGGGGGAACAATACCATACTTATAAATACTTGTAATACAACGGGAGCAAAACGAAATGGTCTTCCACAAAAAAAATTAATTAACTATTAGTCAGTTACATCATTAGACAGACATGTTATTTTACCTCATCTTCAGTGTCCCCACAGGATATTAAGGAAAATACCTCGTAACGTCGCTGACTATTAGTTAATACATTTTGTTTAGGAAGATCATTTCTTTTTCCTCCCGTTGCATTATAATTATGGAGTTCCACAATATTTCTGCGGAAACCACCAAGCGTATAAATACTATTTCTTATATAAGGGCAAAATATTTAAAGAAAAATAATTCAGCCAATTTCCACGAAATGTTGAAAATGTTTTAGGGGATTCATGAAAAGTACGCTCCAAAATTAAAATATCTTAATGATCTCCTCGCAGCACTGCGAGAAGTTACTCGTGTCATATTTACCAAGTTTCAGGTCAAACGCTTCTAATGTAACCGAGTTATGCGTGACATATCATCCGTACATACGAATCGATTTTCGAGAACCAACTATTTCTACCTCTCTCCACCTGCGCTAGTCTGAGCCATCTTAGGAACAGTGCTAATAGATCTCAATACTGAACTTCTTTCTTGGAGACATTTTGGTCGCATCACTCTGGCTGAGTCGCAGGCAGAGACACAGTGAGGAAGGGAGTTCAGTCGGAACGCGCGGTATGACAATAAACGAAATAACACAATCAAATATTTGCATTTTTCAGTCAAAATCGAAAGCTTTTAGCTTTTATTTCTTAGCTCTTCTTTTAGCTTTCAGCTCAAAATTTTTTAGCTTTTATATTTCTCTCGAGTTCCTTATATCTAATGAGGACTTCTCAGGTGGCCGGTGGCTGCATACTTCTCTGCTAGTTTTTGCACTCATTGGAATTAGCAGGAACTGGGATTCTGATGACTTGCGATCTTCTGATTGGGGCATTCTAGACCTAGGAAACTTGTAAATCAAAGTTTATCACGAGATGCAGGTGATAGAAATGTATAGTTATTGGGTAATTTTTGCCATTTTTTTACCTTTTTTAATTGTTAGGTAATTTGTCTCGAGATTTCCCATCATTTTTGTATGTTTTACGCATTTTCTTTCTTTTTTGCCATTTTGGTAGTGAATGCTTAATGAATTTCCAATGACTATTTTATTGAATATTTTGAAATCAGTTTTAGGTCATCAGAATATGAGCCCTAGTAATTAGTAAAATAGTTTACGTGAGGAAGGCTTCGTCCCTTTCCTCCCTGAGAAACACAGATTGCAGCAATGAATCGACAGAGCTCTGCGCGAAGGCCGGTGGGTATCTCGGCCACTCGGGCTTTACCAAGCTATCAGTGAATTGATAGTTGCGCTTTGTAGAGAGCGTTGCGGGCGGTTGGGCCCGTTCCAGGCCACTGTGCGCCGCCGGGGCCGATTCCGCCTCCTGCCGCGGAGGGCGCGCGGGAGGCGAGGCGAGTTATCAGATGGCAGCGCCGCCGCGCACCCGCCAACCGGCCGGCGGTCCCGAGTCCCGGATCCGGTTTCCGGATTCGGTTCGCGGAACCGATTCTCAGATTCGGTTCCCGCTGCTGTCGATGCGAACGGGCGCGATCTGCCGTTGGGCAACCGCAAGGCCGGACGTCTCGGATGCCACCTACACCCCTGAACACGCTGCTGAAATTTTAGATCACCACTGAAGGAAATTAAGTATGAACTAGATCGTTTCATGTGACTTGTCGTGCTGGTAAGCTCGTAGAATGTTATGATAGCGAGAAGCCTACTTCATACACCGGTAAGCAACGTTATCACTGTTTCAGGGTGAAAATTGTTAAATAATGTCGTCAGTAAAAACGAGACAGAATGTTTCTATTGATTTAGAGGCTGGTTATATCACTAAGTAGTGTGATTGTCTTTAATATACTTTATTTTCATTTTAATGGTTTTTTCGATTTGAAATGAGAAATAAATGAGGACACCAGATGATAGAACATAAAGAAACTATTAGTGGGCAATGGTCTTAAGGTTATCCCTAAAAAACGTCCCTTTAAGAATTAAGCAACAGTTTGAACTTTAGCACTACTGTTCTTGATTCCTTGCCCTGATATGAAGAAGGTGCTCGTAATACTTTGCCAGCACTAGCCTTTTTTGGAAATAAATCCAAGTGAAAGTGAAGCAAATGCTGTCAAAAGACGAATTACGGCCTAAATTTCCCTATGATTTTCAAGAACGGACCTGAAACATCCCTATAGTTGTAAAATTTTTCGTAGACTCAAACGTATTTCACTAATAATGTGAACGCCCACATACTAAACCTGTACGTAAAAAGTTACTAAATATTCCTTCTTTAATTATTTACATCATTCGTTAGTTCTCTTATTTAGACCATACAAATATCCTACTAACGTTTTCATACATAATTTGGGGAAATTTAGTTCTCAGTTACAAAAAGATTCTTTCCATTTCTCTCTTTGGATTTCATGAAATTCATAACTTTTAATTGGGTACAAAGAAACTAGGAGATCTATCAATAAACTGAGTAGCGTTTATAACTCTTTTTCACCTGGAGTAAATTATTGTCTTTAAGGTAACGTTTTCAATTGTAAACATAGTTCACGATTACTGCAATTAAACCTTCATAAAATTTTGTGAATTCAGTCTGAAAACCAAAGGGCTTATACATCTTCAAATCTCAACATACGTTTCTAATGGTTTAATTTGGAATCTTGTATAAAGTTATTGGATAGAATATACATATAAAATTATCCGAATATTGCCATATACCTCTTTGACGTTAATAGTACGGGCAAGAACTATTTGATCCCGTTTCCATGTAGAGCAGATTTTTTTAAATTTTATTGACTTCCTATACAACTAGCTTTTCGATTATTTTAAATACACAAATACGTAACAGATGGGGAGGTGGGACATCCACAGGAGAATGTGATTTGAAAGATGTACCCCTCAATGCGTATTTATCAATTTTAACATTAAGTTGAAGTGTGTTAGAGTGAAAAGGCCCTACGAATGGGAAATAGGAGGGGGAGTTATTTTCGTCCAGGTAGAAGGTGGTAGTACTGAGACACGAAGGTAGGAGAGAGTAGAATTTTTCGAAAGTGTTAGATATCAATTCGGAGACTGATGTAATATGAAGCTCCTAGTGGAAATATGGAGAGTTTGATACGAACCATGAGGCTTTGAGTGAAGGTTTTAAATATTTATTTTACACCGTCTTAATCTATTGTAAATAGAACAGTTTTTAAACTAACCTTTGTCGAATCAACAAAAAAACTCCATTCCTCTGGAAAATGAACATGTAGTGCGTCTGGCACTGAAGAAATATTTTATTGTGCATTGTATAAAAATATTCGGTACCATCAGTAATCGCTTCATGGAAACTCCCGCATCTCTTACAGCCATGCCTGCTTTTAAACATGTTGCAACATTATTTTATTATCTGTCGTTGTAGGTAAGAGTTGTGAAATCGGAACATTGTGACTGTTGAACTATTTCTTCAGAAAGAACAGACATTGCCAATTGTGCCGCAGAAAGGAACGCAAGTGTAGAAAATGTTTAAAAAAAGCTTTTTCTCTGATTTAAGAATTGAACATATTTTATCATAAACTTTCATAAAATTATTTAGATATTTTGCTAAATTCTTGTATCATTACTTCTTACATCTATAAATTATCCTTCAATTTATTTTACAATTCAGTCTGAGGTCCAGCGTTGATCCCAAATTGGTGTCCTCTTGGTGCCGGAATCGTAGTGGTGCATGACCATTCTCAGTCCTAATTATCGCTTAATATGCGAGTTAATCGTGCGTTTACAGTTCGTACATAAGCTCGCAACATGCCAATGTGAGACCGCGCTTCATTCGTTATGAATAAAAAGGACACGTGAAATGAGCCCACTAACCGGGTCATAATTTCTTCCCGGGGACCACACGTACTTCTGCACTCCATCACAATTTTCAAAGCGGCGCTTTGTTTTGCAAAGCGTTATGGCTCCGCGGATGCGTGTTTACCCCGAGCACAGAAAGAAGCCCTAAAGATCTAAAGAAACGCTAAATATAGTCGGCATTATATCTCCGCCGCACTTCCAGCTGACACTGAGGGAGACGCGGAGCGCTCAGAGCGCGACAGGGGAATTACCGCGCACAAACACGTCAGGCAGGGTTTCACTCCGCAGCCCCGCCACTCGGCCCCGCCGCGCAAGCTCCGTCTCGCGGAAACCAAACGTTGTAGGACAGCAACCTCTCCTGCCTTCTTGTGATTATTTGGACGTCGAGGGTGATTTCATAATGCAACAATGTTAATTATAGGAGGCGTTGACGATAATTCGGTTTTGGTTCCAGGCTGGAAGAAGAAGATCGTGGTTTTGTGACCCGTGTAATTCAAAATTATTGCTTGTTTCTCTGACCGCGGCGCGTAAGCAGGCAACTCGTGAAAACCAAATGTTTCCAGACAGCAAACTGTTCCTACTTCCTCAACTACGACGATGATTTCATATTGCGGAGATTGGCAACAATCCAAAGTATACAACGATGATAGGACGGGTGATTGTTACATTACTTTGGTTACGTATATGATATCTTACGAAAAGTATGAATGTACGTGTTCAGCTCAGAGTGTATGCAAACGCAACTGCAGAAGCAATGTTTCTTCACCAGACAGACTGAGATAAATCCTAGTTCTTTTCTCTGTTGTAGTTACCCGCGTTTTCGAGAGAAGTTCTTTTATGAAAACGGTAAGGCGATAATAAACCACAACATTTTAAACATGAGTAAGAATTTACTGAAGCAATTAATGCGCTTACTCTCATCATAATTAGTCGCAGGTACTTGTAATAACGGCGTCTTTGTTCGAAAGTAAGGGAGCATTCATTGAAATCAGTTTTAAGTAAACTGATTTAATTATAGGCACGAAATCATTTTACACAATTCGTGTATTGAATAGATTTAATGTGGTAGCAGATATTTTATGGTACATCATAATGTGAATTAAGAAATAATCAACCACAATAATAATTATTGTTGTCGTTGATTATTTCTTAACTAACAGTATTGAATAGAGTCTATTCTCAAGTAGCATGTAAATATGATTATCGATTTTCTGTGAAAAATCGTCCCTTGTACTGTTTTCCCGTTTTGTGTACACTTCCTGGCGCTATTTCATTTCGTGAAGAAACCCAATTGCACACATTCGGTCATGTTTGCATCCAACCATCAACAGCTGAAAGCTTCTGCTCTTTATTGCTTGGCATGCAGAATGTTATGTCTGAACGTTCGTCAAACCCAATGATGGGTAGAACGCAAAGTGGCTTCTCATATCTTCCCGCAAAAGTTGGGTGTGATCATTTCCATTTCTTTTATGATTGTTTATTATTTCTATGAGATACAACCCGGTGGGACAAAACTACGGCAATTAATAAAACAATATCTGACCAACTGGCAAAATATTCGAAAAGCACGAAAAACGATGGTTTTTGTAACAGAAATTGAGTCATTCAAGCGTGTATTATGTACAACGTTATGATAATTTTTCTCTTTCTATTTCTGTCACCGTTCGCTGTCCACTGACGGACAGGAAGACGGAGGAAGAGGCTAAGGGATGAAGAGGAGAGAGGCGTTTTCCCTCATCCCAAATTGCGTGCTTCGGTCAAATGAGCAGATGGCTTCTGTGACGACCCCTACCCCACTTTCTCTGAGGCGAGTGCAGAAGAGAATGAAAGCGGGTGGGGGAGGTCGTCGGAGGCTTTGGAGACCGCTGCTCCGCGTTCGATACCCGGCGGCGCCGTGCCGCGCTCGCTGCGAGCGGATCTGATTGCGAAGGAGGGTGAGGCGCGGCTTAGCCGTCACTACCTCCTCTGACCTCCGCCTTCCCAGCCACCACCCCCGCTACCACCCCCGCTCTAGGTTTCGATCTGTAAGAATCCACGTACGGCCGGAGAAATGATAGGGCCGACTGATCGTAACGAAAGGTTGCGGTAACACTGCGGCAGAATCTTCTCGCTGAGAGCTATGTTTAATGAGATGTGTTTGATTCGACAAATACATTCGTAAAAGAAACTTTACATTCTTATTGATGTAGGGATCTTTAGACATTTCTTTTGCAATTTTCTGCCTAAATTTTGAATAATTGTAAGGGAAATACTCCACAAAGCTTCTCTTCCATAAAATAACATCTATAAGCACGTTGAAAAGTTGAGTTGGGCAGAATAACTTAAGTTAATTTGGTACCGATCTGCCGGCCTTGAGCGGACGTGTTGACTGTGACCTCAGACGCTGTGCGACCATGCGTAGGCGCGAACGAGTGTTGGTGGGGCGCGGATCTTTAAGGCAACGCCCTTGGCGCCTCTGCCACCTACCCACCCACTAGCCTCCGCCCGTCTGCTCAGCGGACCTCTGCCTGCCCG
>BOPP01000268.1:627629-657661 GCA_017312745.1 Gryllus bimaculatus
AATAGAGAGGAGATGCATTGGGAATGAGATACACGTTAAACACATGTTACGCACTGAATCCTGCATGTGAACGAACTTGACAACATAAGGCGGTCGGTCTTGTTTCTTCTGCGCCGGGCGGTCCTTCGCGGCATGTTGCCAATTATTACCAGATGTTTTTATAATCCCGAATATCCAGAATGATACGGGTGGCCGTTGGAACGAGACGGAGCGGGAAGAGAGGGGGACGAAGGAGGGAGAGGTGCGACAGGGGCAGACGGGACGGGGGGTCGTGGTGGTGTGAGGTGTGAGAAGGGGGGGTTGAGGCCGAATTGGGACGGGGCGGAGAGTGCTATGGGGGAAGTGCGGTGTGTGGAGACGTGGGTGTGGCCGAGTGAGGTGAGATGTTGCGTGGGTGTTGTGACGCGTGGCGATGCCGAAGGCGTGAGAGGCGAGGGTGGGGTGACGGGTCGGACCGGACTGGGTGGGGGAGGTGGAGGGAGGTTGCAAACGAGAGCGACACGGGTTGCAGGTGTGAGCGCCGCAAAGGCGGAACGGGTGGCGGGGGCGGGGCGGGAGGGGCCGGGGAGGGGCGGGGGCGGGGCGGGGCGGGGCGGGGCGGGGCGGGGCGGGGAGGGGCGGGAGAGGCTCGCAGCGTGAGTGAGGGCGGGCGGGCGGGCGGGCGGCAGGCGGAGAGCGAGATCAAAAAGCGAGGCGCCGTTTGCGCGCCGGTCGGGGAGGAGTGGCATCGCGTTCCGGCTATTATTTATTTTGCGCGCCGCCACACCGCGCGACAGGAAACTCACAAAACGAAGACGGGTGAACTTGGACTATACTAAACTTCGCAGGCGCTAGTAAACATCCAAACCTTTCGCATAAAATGGAATTTTGTAAAATTGCCAGATGTGCTTTATTTCCAAAATGGGCAGATTCCGGCACTATTATGAACACAGACTTTAATGATTCGTAATAAATAAAACAAATAATATCCCGAAAATATAACTCAAGACTAACCGTAACAATAAAAAGAAATTCAAGGGTTTTATTAAAAGTGTAATTGTCACGCTCACTCTACTATTTTTACATTAACATTAAAAACAATGTGTTCAAAAATATAATTTCTAAATAATATTTTAAGATATCGAAGGCTATGAATATTTCTGTTCAACAATAAAACAAATTGTGAGTAATATTTTATTAAAATATATAAAATTATCTCTAAGAGGCTATCGGACATTCAGAATTTGTTGAGAAAGCACGCATTAAACAATCTAACAATCTGTTTACTTATCTTGATAACCTTGAAATATTCAGAATATAGTCTACTCCGTCTTCAGTAAGACGTGAGAGAGCGGGCTTTACACACACACATTCCCCAGATATTTTCCATAGCGAAAGAAAGCATCCCGGTATGTATCCGGCCCAAATACTTTAAAATATTTATGATATTCAGATACACCTAATTTGATTTGAATGTTTGTGAATAGGAGTAAGATGAATAATTGTAAATTCTCGGCTATCCGGGAGACGCCGCGTTGTTGGCTGGGGTGCCGACGTTTCGCCTAACAGCCGAGAATTTATGGATTCAAGCCGCGGAAGCTTACGTGTACATGAATAATTGTAATTAAAATATGAACATGTGCCGTTAAAATGTTTTGTGAACTTTTATTGAGTAAGATAATAAAACTTTTAATACATATAATAACATTAAATGTAAGAGCTAGCTTTGCTGATTATGGTACCATGTATTAATGAACTTACAATCTAAAATACGGAACCGTTGTGGAGCCTTCCAGGGCGAGTCTGCAGCTTGTTCTTTCGGCACCACAACCGTTGACCAGGAATCACCGTTGGCATGAATTCTGTTCGTTGCCTTCACCATAAATAACACTTGGATCTATCAGTAAAGGTGCGCAGAGTTTGTTGAGTTTGATTAGTTCGACACAGTGTCTCTGATTATGACAATAAGATTGAATACGAAGTAATTAAAGATGTTGTCATTGCCAACAATATTATTTAATGCAATAGCAAGCTTTCGATTGGCTTAGCCATCATCATCATTTGTCCTGCTAGAATGGAAGCCAGCAAAACGACTACGGGTAGTTATAAGTGCGGGTACGGTAGTTAGTTTATAACCTAATTAGTTATAAGTGTTTATAACGTAACGGAAACTAATTCTTACAATGAAGCGATTGGGTGGGGTGTCTTGTGTAGCAATTTCATGTATTTTTAGCGTGGGTATTTACAGAGCGGGTATTCTATTATTGCAACGTGTATTTGTTCTCCAGTATCTAAAATATCTGCAATGCATAAATGTGATAACTTCCCTTTGTCAAGAAAACCATGTTGTCCTTCAAGAAGCCATCCCGACTCATTCCAGGGATGCCGTAGGGACTGCGTTGTTAAGAGCTCCGTTTGTTTGCATGCGACGGAAGGCCCGCTCAGAGGTCTGTAGTTTGCCACGCTTGCACGATCAACTCCCTTGCAAATTAGTGCTACCAAAGCTTCTTCCAATCTGGCGGGGTAGTATTGTTGTTTAATGTGACGTCTATTAAACGCGATTGGCCAGGAATAATGGCTTTTCCCCCAGCTTGAGAATATCCGTGGAAATCCCATCTGGATCAACAGATTTATTTTGTCTATTTTAGTCATTTGCTAATACTTTTCGAATTTACAGTGGACGTTTGTAGCAACCAGATCACTGGGAATCAAGTGAAGGCGGAAACATCCAGCATCTATTACAATTGTGCAGAGTGCGAAATTTACGTCTTCGAGCTCCAGCAACAAACACAATTTATGTTGCAAGCCCTTCACCACAAGTGGCTACTGCGGACAGACTTTCCTGGCGCAATATGTGATACTCGTGATCAGAAATGGCTGGAAGATACTTAAATAGTAGGAATACATTTAGACCTTTAGTTTGACGCTCGAAATTATTATAAATTTCCAAATTCAAGTGTCGAAATCTTGACTGTCACGTTAGCTTTTCGCTGCGTTTCTGAAACTCCCCGCTGGGGGACACCCTTTGGGGAAGTGTGGTGGGCCGTGCGGGATCGGGCTCGCCCCAGAGGTTAGGAATGGGGACGGAGTGGGGAAGGAAAGATCGCGCGCGGTGCCTGGCGGGTACTTTTGGTACTGCTCCGGCGTTCGTCCAGACAATCACAGAAACTGCGGAAGTGATCAAAGAAACAGCAGAATTCAGTGATCAGGGCATTCGGTCTATGAATTCAATTGCCACACGCGCCATAAACGCACCTGTATGAAACACATTAAATAAATTTTAGTTTGATACTTATTGCATTTTTTATTACTATTATTGAAAAGTCATTTTTGTGTAGACATGCTAAAATTAGATAAAATTTAGGGTTGTTATTCTTTAAAACACAATAAAATCGATAAAAATACGTGATAATAAAATTAAACTGTTATGTCTGAAATATTTTGGCTTAATTCAGTTCAGTAATTTATTCTGAACGCTTCTAACAAAAATGTCGTCAGCTCTCATAATAAATATTGTGTCTTAAACACTAGGTTCACAAAATCAAATTATTAAAATTAATGAAGTATTAAAAATAATGAGGTTAATTCCAACGTATATTAAAATTCTTTCTCCAAATATATAAAAATATTAAAAGATCTAAGTTAAAATTCATTTAATAGAACAATGGAAGCAAATAATGATATTTCCTCACATAAATGACTAAGGTGGAACGATAATACTTGTGGAAAGTAGTCGTTAAAGTAGCATTCTCTTTATTTAACACCCTGTGATAAATTCTTCCAGTATACACAGGAGTCCATAGGGGTTGTCTTTATGTCAGCCGCTCCCGGAGTAGGTAGACTGACGAATGTAGGAAATAAAATTGAACAAATGGCTGAAATTAAACTTCTGTTTCCTTCTCAAAATTAATGGTGATGGGAATTAGGTGTTTCTGTCCTTCAGCGATTAAACACCTTCCTCTGAATAGATAATTCTTCTGTGATCCCTGCTATATTAGAGATATATTATTTTCAGGGGATGTTGGTGCAACAAAATAATTATTAATTAGGATGATAAAACTACAAAATAATACGCAAAGTTAAAATTTATAAAGCGGTGTGATAACTCAGATATACAAGTCTGTTATTCGACCGAGTCTGTTATTGGTGATTTTGACCATGCGTCGTACTATCATCTAAACTTTTTACATTGTAAGATAAATAACATAAAAATAAGAAATATAATATCTTGAAATAAGTGTACATATACTCAACTCACATCATTGAGCCATCACTGCCGCTAAATGATTTTAAATAACTTTCTAGTATTGATTAATTCAAAATTTCAGTTTATGTTTTGGAAAAACAAATCTTTTGTTTATTCATTTTTTTCCAAATTTGTGATCAAACTTTTGTTCATCTATCGATTACATTTTTGCTGATTCTTTTCCGTGATTTCGATTCTGCTTCCAGCAATAAATTCAATAACGGTAACCAATTTTGTTTCGCTGAGATGATTGTTAACGGTGTCAGTTTGGGGCTGATGTCTCGCTTAAAACTAATCAGCTATGTTTTCCTGTATTATCATTACATATGCTTCCAGGAAAAGATGGAAACTTCCCTCAAACTTTTCTTAAAATTTCAATGAGCAAGACCTATTCTGTAGCATACACCTCACTACATATTTCAGTTGTAAGCTGAGCTAATGAAGGTGCTCGAAATGAATGTGGTGGTGTGATTTCCACGGGGCTTTATTTCGTGGATTGCCTGCGGTTTGGCCGCACTGCAGCGAGGGGCGGGGCGGGGCGGGGGCGGAGCCGGCCTGGCGCTGGGCCAGCTCGCCCGTCGCGTCGCGAGTATTCTGGGCGCGCCGCCCCCACCGCCCCTCGAATCCACTCTGCTTTTTGCACACGGAAACCTAATACTTCACTTCCCCTCCCCTCCCTTTACACTCTTCCTTTCTTTGATTCTCTTTACTTCCCGCCCTTCCCCTTTCTATCCCTTCTTCCCTTTTCTCTTTTCGTCTTCTCTTCTTACCTTTCATTTTATTTTTCCTTTTCTGTTCTTTTTCTCCTCTTTCCCTTTACATCCTTCCTTTCTTTTGTCACTTTTGTTCTTATCTCTTCTCTTTCTTACTCTTCATTATATTTCTTACTTCCTTTCCTTTTCTATTTTCATTTTTTCTTCTTTCTTTTCATTTCCTTTTCTATTCACTCCTTTTTGTGTTCTTTTCCTTCTCCTCCCACGTTTTGCATTCTTTCTTTTTTCTTCTCTTTGCTTCTCTTCGTTTCCATTTCTTACTTTTAAATACATTTTCACAATTTCCTGCCCCCTCTCTTTTAATTTTCTCTTCTTATCTTTAATTTTTTCTGTTCATTCTCTCTTTTGTTGGCTCATTTTTCTATTAACTTCCTTTTCTGATCACTTCTCTTTTTTTCCCTTCCTTACTTTTCACTTCCTTTCTTTTCCCTCTTTTTCTTTTTCGTTGCAGACAGTTATTTTTCTTTACTTCCGTTTTATTCTTTTCTGTTTGTGTACCTCCATTTTCTTTCTTTTCCTATTTTTGACGTGAAAAGTCTTGCATTCCGGTCAGTAGAGGGAGAGTAATAAATTGGTTAAAGAACATTATAATGTTACGTGCAATGAAAAGTCAATACACTGATTTCAATTATATCTTTTTAACCGTACTACCCGCACGCCATGCTTTGGTGTCATGGTGCAAAGGGAAAGAAGCCATTACAGTTCCATCACGCATGTGGATGACATCGCTCAATCGCGCTAAAAATATCCTGAATCGCGCGCCTTCTAGTCTTTCTGTCAATCGGAGCCAAAATCTACGTGCGTGGCGTTCAATGAGGCGAAGCTCGGCGCTTCGTTTGTCCAGCCGAGCGGGTTTTCGTTAGTTCGTCAGACACCAATAGCTGTCTCAAAATTTTATGGTTCGGCGTATAAGGTTTGTAATACGTCCTTGTTCTCGCATGATTTCTCTAAAGACTGCGTGCGTTTCTCTTTTCGTGCTTTGTTGTTCACTCTTCGTCCTCCGCTGCTCTTTCGCTATGTCTTTTAGAAATACCCTGCGTATAATCTCTGCACATAGTACAAACACTGCTTAAAAATGAGCGACTGCAATATCTCAGCGGCAACATCGTCGTCACTGCAACATCGTTGACTTGGAAGTTCTAGGATTTGAGTTCCTACAGTGGCGGTTATTTCATACTAGCAGCATGGCTAGGTCGAAGTTAATCGCTGGCTGGTCTGGTCAGTAGTTTTCCGTGGCATCACCAGTCAGTACGACAGAAAGTCATAGTACCCGAAGTATTACGTTTTAAGTATTAAGTATTAGATTTTTCTTTTTGACTCCTGATCTACGCTTACACACTCATACACAAAAATTTACAGGCCATGTGTACACTACAACGCATGCCGAGAGACCAGTCGAGAGTTTTAAAACTTCCTCAATGCCCCTCTTGTAGAGATGCAAGGAGGGGGAGTTAGAGTTTGGAGCTGGAAATCAGCACGTTGGGGAAGATAACTGCCACTTCCAGTCATGCAGGGCACTTACGTGCCGAATGACCCCGGTGGTTAATGTACCCGGATATACCAATTAACCAATCAATCTTAAAAAATGTGAGGCATATTTACAAGTATGCTCTCCATTTTCCTGTCTTCCCCACCCTTTCCCACCCCATCCTTCCCCTGACCCACGGTGGTTGAGAGCGCGACCCTGATCCTTCCGTATCCTCAGCTTTAAGACAAATCCCCAATTGATACGGCGCCGGGTCCTTCTGGCTCCGCCCCCCCTCCTTGTCCAGGATCCGTTGTTTGCTCTGTGCGGCAGAGATCACTTGTAACGGCCACAAATCTACTTGGAAATTAAAAAAAAACCTTTTGCAGGTACTAACTGTCCGAAAAATGATTTCATCAAAATGTTATTATTCAAAAATTTCCAGATTATTATAAAAATGTCATCTTGAAGTCAATCCTAATTTGTTAATTTTCAGTCCTTATTGTTTCAATTATTTGTTTTATCATTTACGTTTTATCATCATCTTTATTAAAACCATTTTTTATAAATGTTATTCGTTATGAAGAAAAGACATCACGAGGGCGACTTTTATAATTTATTTTTATTTATTTTTTATTGTTTAAATTGTTTTTATAAATTGCGTTTCAGAGCGAGAACTGTTGCTTATTAAACTTTTCCCTCTTCCCAAACTTCCATTTCCAAATCTAGTCCACAATATATCTTTTTTTAAGACCCTCTTATCATCTCTCACTTGTTCTATATGTCTTCTCATAATTCTACAAAGGTATCTTTACATAGCAGTGCAATACGCTTTTGACAATAAAAACTATTCTTATTTAACTTTATTACCTAAGAGAGGTACA
This sequence comes from Gryllus bimaculatus, assembly GCA_017312745.1. Classification (NCBI taxonomy): domain Eukaryota; kingdom Metazoa; phylum Arthropoda; class Insecta; order Orthoptera; family Gryllidae; genus Gryllus; species Gryllus bimaculatus. The sequence goes on from BOPP01000268.1 coordinate 634,977, forward strand.
CCCGCGCGATTCAGTCGCATATAATATGAAGTAATTAGTATAATTGTACATACAGTTGCAGACTGAACAGGAGGGACAGAATCGTGAAGCGCCGCAGCAGAAAATATGTTGATTATCTCATCTTGTAGATTATGTTGTATCACTCTGTACTCAAAATTGTAGGTTCTAAGACCTTGGATCGCTTCGCTTTGGAGTTGTATCACTCTGTAGATTTCAAAAATGCTTCCGGAAATTTATGGATTGCATTAGACTTGAATGTTTAGATGAGGTGTTTTCAACAAATCCTTCATATTTGTTTAAAAGTTAGAGCACAATTTGTCAAGTCTACATGAAATTATCTTTATATAGAGTCCTTATTTATTTCATAGAGACCAACCTTTTATCTCTGCCATACCTCGAGCCGCCTCGCCTCGTCCCTCCTCTCCCACATTGCCTCTCCGCCTCGCCTCTCCCTGTCTCCCTTCGCCCCGCCCCGCCTCGCCTACACATCATTCTCACTGCCCCCCTCTCCCTGCCTCTTTCCGCTTCTCTGCCTCTCCCCGATTAGTCTCACCTCATCCTTCCACCTCTGCACTCCCTATCTCCTGTCTCTGGCCGCCTCACTCTATCTCACTCACGAATCGCCTCTCACCCATTATGCATAACCATCCGCATTCATTAATCACAACTACAGTTTGCTTCGCTCCTCCCATTCCTTTACCTCCCCTGCCTACTCCTGCGCATGTATCCAGACACATTCATCTCTTGTCTTCGCCACCTCCCCATGCAATCTCCCTCCCTCTTAAATGCACGACTTCTCTCAACCCAGCCACCCCAACCATACGCACATTCTTCACCAACCCGCCGTCTCAGTCCGCTCAAACCCCGACCACCCTCGCCCCTTTCTCCCTTCTCGTCTCCGCTGCCTCGCGGGCCTCACCCGCCTGTCCTCCCACCAACTCTCCCCCCCACTCATTACCGCCATCACTACGCCCATCCGCCTGTTCCGACCGGACCCGTCGCTCTCCTGCTTCACACCTCTTCCCCTTTGCGCCCTTCGCCACCCACTCCTCGCGAGGCGTCGCCCCTCCGCCCCCCCGCCCACATCGCAGTCGCCCCCGCGCGCCAAGTGGCTTTGAAGTCGCCTTCACCGCAGGCGACACCAGCGCCGCGGCGGCGGATCGCTGACATGCTCTCGCGAATGGGGAATATCCACCAGTTCCGCGAAAAAAGACCACGCGCTCCCTCGCTTTGACGGCAAAGTCCTTATTTTACTCGTGAGGTAACGTTTTATGTTTTGGAAAGTTCTTTGCTTGTATTAGCATTTGGAGCTGGTTTGTTTTCCCGATTTTAATTTCCAGCGCTCTGCGTTCGTATTTGCAGGCTGCTGTATAATGTGCATCAGGATCTTTTAATAGGTAATTCCTGGAGAAGATTCCTCGCAAACGGTTTTCTAAGAAATCTTTCTCGGAAAAGAAATTGGAAATACGTATGTGTAAAGATTTTTGCTTCAATAAAATAGGAGATGAATGGTTGATACAAAGTTTTATTTAAAGACGGTCCTTGACGGTTTTTGAACAAAACGTGTGTAATGATATTGAAGAAAATACTAGTCTTAGTATTTTTCTCTTGCGTTTAATATACCGCTGGTGGTGCACTCACTTTTTCCTTCACTAGTTGAGATCCAATTTTCATTCAAATATGCGCGTTTTTCTTCGTTCTTCTCCAACTTCAGCATTGAATGCACTAGATATTATTTTCTGATTGATAGTTTTGAAATGTAGAAATGTGTTTTTAAAATTATCTGACTTTATCTACATTACACTATCTACATTACTCTACTGAATTCATTGTAAATAGGCGATTGTATGGTTCCTGAATTTGTAAACGTCCTTGATTTTATTTGCCTTCGAGACTTAACAAGATGCCAATTTAGGCATCAACTGATATTACAGCAGCTCCAATGACCGGGAGGTTCCAAGGTTTGAGTACCGGGGTTGTAGGATTTTCGACACTAGCTGGATAGATAGGGCGTGTGGTCGGCTAGAGCCGGCTGCTCTAATCGTTAGTCCTCCGATCAACACCTGGCGAATACCAGAGCAGTGCCCTAACAACCTGCCACGAACCACGTGCGCTTCTTTTCTCCTGTCGCCCCTTATTTATACACCCACTTATGTGCACTGCGCTACCCAACATGCCGGGAGACCGGACGGGCGCGTAGAGCGTGTCCCGGCCGGGGCGGTGCCCCGCAGCCGGATCTCACTGTCCACACTGCGAAGAAAAAGCATGCACTAAACTTACGACACTAATGATTTCAGCCGTTGATGCGCCTGAAATCGATCGATCAATCAATAAATCAATCAATCAATCTGAATGACATGAAACCATGTTTTTGGGGATTTTAGTCTTCCGTGTGGTGACTACGGAGAACGTCTCTCACTTTCATGTTTGATTTTCCGTGTACATTCTTTCTGCCTGAAATTTTAAAATAGGTCCCAACATTCCAACCCATTTTCAACCATTTACCCAGGTGGCTTGAATGTTTTCTGCATACATACATTAAGTTGTAGACGTGTAAATTGTGTCATGCAGTTTGGTAAATATCTTAGTAATTGTTGAGTAATGAAATCAAGAGAAGGGGAAGTTTCGGTATGTCCCGCATTTTCACTAGCTTAAAATGCCTTTATTTCAAGCAAAACATTATTAAAATCGATTCATATTTTCTGAAAATTACAATTACTGTATTTAAAAATCTGCCTTTGAAGAACATCGTTAATTAACAAAATCTCTATCATTAATTCTGTGCTTGTAGGATGATGTTGAAAAAATGTTGAAGTGTAAAGTGCTTTCCAAATGTGTCATATTTCAAATTTGTGGGGTCTCAAGTTCGGTCGGGAATATCAATTTTGGAGAAAATCGTCTGAAGGTTTAATTTGCTCGATTAACCAAAGATGACGGAAGGACGGGAAAACAAACAGACGTTTTGCAGTAAATATATTTTCGGTGTCAAGGACCCAGAATATCTGGATTCTGATTACACATGTTAGAAAATATAATTTACTGCAAATAGGAATAATATTTATCTCATTTTTTCTAACAGGGCCTAATAATGCGAGATTTTCAAACAAAAAATCGCCACTTGCATGAGGCACACTGCAATAATATTTCTCTTTACTACGTATGCAGTAAGACATGTGATAATACTGTAGGATTTATTGCACTATACTGATCACTGGGACTCTTCTCGTTTTTTAAAATTTTAGTTATCTTAGGTTTGGTTATACCAATACCCTACGTATAAACGCGTTTCTACAGTTACTGCAAGTAAAGGAGTGTTAATAATTTAACAATGTAAATAATTCGTTCGCCATGGTCGTTTTCAAGCAAGATGTACCGAAATTAAAGTGTGCTAGACAATATTGTGAGCGAGAGCTTTCTGTCATTTCGGCCATAGAGACAAAGAATGGCCGTTTTCAGCGCTCTCTAGCATTTAAAATCATGGTTGAAAAATCTATTTTAGAACGTCCATTTTATATAACATTTTACCCATTTGTATATAGTAATTAAGTCAAGTTGGTGAGTTCACCACTAAGAAAATAAATAGAATGGCGAGAAAAACTTCCGGAAATTTTTCCTGAATGGAGCCGTTTTGATCACCAGGGGACAGGACCGGGGGGCTGAACCAGGTGTCGGCGGACTAAACGCTAACGATGGATAACGAACGCTGGAAGCGACACCCGATCTCTCGACGTTTAACGTTCAAGCATTTCTAATAACATCTTAAACTCATTATTTATTCCACTTTCAATGGAACCATGTAAATGAACCAAAATGGCTAGCTCTACGATGAAAATTGAATTAAAATTTGTTCGCAAAAGTCACGTTGAAAACCTTTGCATAGTTGTGCAATGAAGGACAAACACGGAGTGGTATCATTTAAAAAACAATGTGTTGAAAATAATTTTTATTAATAAATTTCTCTATTAAATAATTTTTCCCTTGCGAGAGAAGTCATGATGCTTCTTATGAGCGAAGTATACCGAAACAACCCGCAAAATGGGTTTTCAACACGCTGGGACGATTCTACAGAGAACGAGCGAAATATACACATACGAGTACTACTAGTAATGGACACCCTTATCACTATGACGAAACTGTAGAGTGAAGCCAAGAATGAGTGGTACAGATAGTTTCGATGCTACGATTCATCTCAGGCACCTCGCTTATGCAGATTTGACGGGCGCCTTCGCCGTCCAAGATTGCGAATGCAAGGCAGGGAGAGCGATTGATAACAGAACGCGCTTTCTCCAGTTCTTGTGTAACATACGGGTGAATCGTTATACATAACATTTGGAATTGGAGAAGAAAACCGTAAGTAGCATTACAGGTTTTTATAAAAAATATGAGCATCATAAATTCCAAAAGAATATCCTGGAACAACTAGAAGGATGGATTTTAAAAGAGGTACTTAACAAATAGCGAACTGGAAGCCTCTGGAAAAGGAAAGGCACGAATCAGATGGGAATGCACTTCAGGACCCAGAAACACTGGGGGCTAAGAATCGGAAAAGGCGAGCAAGAGACAGGAGGATATTTGATCAGGGAAAGGTCCACATAGGGTTGTAGCACTAAACGAAGAAGAATATTTGGAGTTACCTCAAGTGCCGGCTCAAAGTTACCAGTGAAGAATGAAATACACAATGAGAAGAAACCCTAGATTCTTCTCTGTGCTATTTCGTCTTACATGTTTTCTCACTTTTATGAACTGAATGTGCTCATCGGCTTTTATGAACTGTATGTGCTCCTGAGGTTGTATGAAGTAATCTCGATAATTATTGTAATAATACAATTTCAACATTGGTTGGTTCTCAATTCGGTGTCCTGTGTCAGAAATTAAATATCATATGTTTAAAACCAGAGCAAAATTAAATCGAGTCCGTAACTTTGTTATATGAGCGTTCCATTTCGCGAAGTGGTTAACCAAAATTAATATTCAGTTTAAATCCATTTACAAAATTAGTTTCATTTAGTTTAATCTGGTTAAAAATAACTGGCACATGTAAGTATAATTCACTAGCGTTTTTCAGTTCTGTTCCGCAAGAACAGTTTCACCTCATTCGTGTGTGTTTAAGCATGTAATATTTTCTGAGTTATCGAACGGAACAATAGGCAAAATGTAGCTGTGTGTCCTCTGAAGCCTTCAGCAGCTTCGTTGGATAAATTGAATCGCCGGCTTTCCTAATGGGTGATTTGGTTTAGCACTTTTCTCTAACAAAGTTACAAACTAGATCAATATGTCGTAATGCAAGGTTAACAAATATTAGTTTTCTAATATGTTTCAGTATGATTTTATTGAGGAGATTCATGGCGAGATCTATTCCTTTATTTATCACCGAAAGTCGAGTTCTCGTTAGTCGGGTACAGGATTCCAAAAGAGCACTTTGAAGGGCCTTGAAATATCTTTCAGCCCGAGTTTTCGCAACGCTCGAAATCCTACATTGTGGGTCCCCGGTGACTTGAAATGTCGGACGTCTCCTGCGTCAAAAAAATCGCACGTCGGGGAAGGGCAGGGCAGCCAACCCAACAAAACACGCGCCGTCCTCTCTGCTCCGCCCGCAGGCGCCTTTGCGGGCGACGCGCGTCACTTGTCGCGCCTGCTGACAAATGAGCGTCGCCCACAAAGGCGCGTTGCCGGAGAACAGATGAAGCGCGCGCGGCGCCGCGGGTGTCTCTCTCCCCATGATATAAGAATGTTGGTTTTATCCTGGGAAGAGTATACTAAGCTGAAACACGCGACCCGGAGACAGACCTTCACATAGGGTTGCGTGTTTTCCTTCTCTAGGTACCAGCAAGGCAAGCTGTAAGGTTCTGACTAGTCTTCCGACATGTGCAGAGTAGTACAGTTAATGTGGGTTAATGCGGCTGATCTCCTTTCTAGGTACACGACGTGGTTTAAGCCTCTCGATGCATCGGGAAAAGTTGTTTCCCAATACAAACGAGAGAAGGGCGGATTAAAATGCTCTTAAAATGTTTTAAAGTGCCCTAATAGCAAAGAAAAATGTAAAAAGATTAAAACCACTTCGGATGAACAACTCTACTGTTGGTTATGATATTAATGTAATGGAAGCTTCTATCTTCCCTTTCAGTGAACTTAGATGGTAAACTGTTTGGACTGTTCTTTACTAGGAAATATGTCTTAATCTATCTCGAAATCGCGAATTTTGCGGTCAGGTCGTAATCAGTCAGGTGGGCGGGAGCATCGCGTTATTGCATGGACCGGGGAGAGAGGGAGGACAATTTGCACAATGCAGCGACCGCAACCGCATTGCCGCAGGCTGCCCTTTGTGCTCACCCGAGCCGTTGCGCAGGTTGGGGCCTCCCCCGTCCTCCCTCGTCCGCCCCCAGCCTCGCCCCATTCACCGCCGGTAGCGCACATACGAGCGATTTGTAAGGTTTAAATTTTGGTGATTTTTGGCACATGTCATCTGTGACGCAATTGTTCAATCGTGAGAGCTTCGTTACGACTTCAAGTTTTGGTTCTAAAGCTCCCAATTGGTTGACAATGTCCCCCTCTCCTTCCATATCCCGACTTTGGGGAATCTCTATATGTAATTCTAGTAATAGACCAGTGATTCCTAAATGAGGGGCGTAGAGCACAAGAGATATAAATGACCTAAATGTGGTGTTGAGAAAATCGAGATCAAAGCTGTCTATAGAAAACACCGTGAAAGGCATTTCCTTCCCATCGCTAGAACACGCAACTGTTTTGCTATTGAAATACCTTATGTTAACGAATAAAACGGAGTTTTAACTTCACGATCCTACCGTAACTCAAAATTTGACAAAAATGCACTTATATTCCTTGGGCTCTATACTTGTGAAACGAACTTTACCCGTAGACTACTTTTGCACTTCAATTTTACCCATCATCATCATCATCATCATTACTAGTTTTTCGTCGGCATTTCTTTCATACTTAGCGTAGTTCCATATTTCCATTTGAAATTTTATGAATCACTGTTCTTTGTACCATGATGCACCTTCATTGGCCTCTTTCTCCTTTGCACCTTGATGGCCCTTCGATGTGGTCGGTTCCCCCTAGCAACACGAACACTTGAACCACGGGAGGAAAGATGACGAACAGTTGTTGCCTACGTCGAGGTCCGTGGACTCTTTAGAAGCGCTTTCCCCCCTCTGACAGCAAGCAGACCACCGCAATGAATTAAAATCATTCGGCCGTTTTAACAGTAACAGTTTATTTATACCTTCTTTACAAACTTGACAGGAATGCGTGACCAAGCTCTGAAATAACAAACAGTGCTTCCAAAGAAAGATCTTCGCACAGAAGATCTACATTTGGTAGCTCAGTCACCAGTAGGGCACAGTTGCATAACTCTGTCGCCTACCTGTGACATCTCTTCTGTCGACGTGCTACAGGAAGCGCTCCACAAACAGCCGGACTGTTCAGGACGACTCGGCTCCGTCCACTCCTCTTGAGAAGTGCCGACTGCCCTCTTATAGTCCGGCGCCACCCACCGAGGAGACCCGCTGTCCAGGCTCCGTTGGCGCTGCCCATGGCGCCACCAACTCCTTACGACCACCCTAGCTACTTTCTGACCAGGGCGGAGGAAGGAACATAAAGGGAAGGTTGTTTCTTTAGATGTCTATAGCTCGGCGCTTTGGAAGTGCCCCGACCTAGCGACCACACAGAAGCTAACACCCATGCCCCATGCGAGATTCGAATCGAGTAAAGTCTCACCGAACTTGGCATCTCGGCTATTCAGGACGGCCCTTTCATATTTACCACATTCAGAAATTCTCAAGAGGAAGGCCCTAATAGAAAATGAGGCTGTCTTCCCTCCATAAACTCCTTTTTTGAGTATTTTACGGAGGAAAGGTATTCGTTAAATCGTTCTTGAGTAAAAAAGACGACATGATTTCAATTGAATATTAATATCCACGAATCCACACTATTACCACGTACCATTATAAACATAATAAAATATTTTCGGCTGAGGCCCATTCCGAAGGGCATTCGCGTGATTCGAGGGGAAGCGGACGTCATAACTGCGTTTAGCGCCACGGGACGCGCGTGGCGTTCCTCGCTGCAAACGCCGACTTTTAAAGCCACTCACTTCTGTGATCACCCTGAACGTTTGCGACAGATGTTAAACAGGAAAGGTAGCGAATGCAATTACAGCTTTATCGCCAGTGCGCTGACTAAAACTGTCCTGTTCAAATAATTAGGAATGCTAGTGCCCGGCGCCTCCAGGTTTATTGATACCTTGTGCCAGGAGTAAAATGCACGCCGACGACGAAACACGAATTTGCGTGGGCTGTTGGCGGAAAGCGTTTGATTACCGGACGAGTGTCAGATGCAAATTGGTAAATAAATCAGCCTCCAATTTATTTGTTAGAAATATTACTAATTAGAAATACACTCATAAGATGCTAATAATAAATAATTATGCACGCTAAACTATACTCTCAAACTTCGTTGATTACTGTATATTATTTTCCAAACCGCTTATGAATAGAGATGTTTGAATACTACGTCAAACGCTTAGTAATAAACTTTAATAAAATTGTAGATGGGATTTATCTACGATCACTCTTTGTTTTCTACTATCACTTATGCTTGCTGCAATTGTCTTTGTACAATTTTTTGGTGATATTATTTTTGTATATTTGATATATATGAATCAAATGTTTAACGTTCAATGTTCTGTATTTTTATTTATTATAATTATAAGTAATCTGCCCACTATGTATTCTACTTTACTGCATAAACGAGTTATTCCAGGTCGCATTTAAAAACACGATTCCCTGAATCACACCTTTTTGTATATTTGCAAATGTTGTTATATTTGTATATTTGGATATTTATTTAATAAAGTTTTATATATAAAGTGGAAAATGCAGCTTTTGGCTACGTGAGAATTTTCAATGGTTTCATTAGTTACTTGAGAACTCGATAATAATTCCGAACCAATGAAAGAGTTTCAGTTTTGACTGAAATGGAAGCATTTGATTGTGTTAATCCTCAATTTCTCATACCTGAAGTTACGAGTGAATTCTCATACCAATGCTTACGACACATCTGACATCATGAGACGAAGAAGAGAGAAGCTTCATTATTTACGGGTACCCTTCAAGAACAGTCATCCAATTGGGAGCTTCGTTACGTTGAACGTCGTTCAATTTTTAGTATTGAATCTTCCGACTGGATGACAGTGCCCCCTCTCCTTCCGGATCGTGACTTCGAGGAGACACCGCATTCTATTAAAGAAGTAAAATTTTCCATCAACTGTCGTTTGTCTTTTCATAATTTTGTAATTTGGTCACGTCGACCAGGGCGCGGCGAATTTTAGAGTCGCTTCTGTTTGTTTTTCCCGGTCGGGTCACCCTTAAAAAACGGGTAACCTTCTTTTGTGACAGCAAGACCCTCAGTGTTTCTCTCTCACTCTCTCTCTCTTTCTCTCTCTCTTTCTCCCTCTCTCCCTCTCGGCGTTTCTGCAAAGATTTTCAAGCAATTAACAAGATTCTTACAAGGATTTCTTGGGACTATTTGAATTTGTTGTCCCTTGAATTGCATTTTTCAGCGGAAATTTGTAATTCATTGAATGTTTTTATTTCTTTTAATCTATACGGATAACAAAAACCGAGCTGAGTAAATTGAAGATGAATAGAGAAGAATACGATAGAGGTAAACATGTTAGAATTCCTATTATGTGGTTCCTGTTATCCATCGTAAGCTCCTCGACTACTCTATAAGGATTTTTTCTCGATCCTCCGCCGCCGGTGTGTGTGTGTAGTAAACAGCGTGTCGTTGGAGAGCCGTCCTCCACGTCTCTGGCAGACGCTGTCGCCTTCCCTTTTGTGCGTGAGGGAAGGGGGTGAGGTGAGTTGGAAGTGGCGGGTGGGCGGAGGTAGGGGAAGTAGGGTGGGGGCCCATTCGGCGGGCGCGGGCGTTCCTTATGTTCAGGCAGAATGCCGAGGGACAATAGAGTCTACTGTAAATTGGGAATAGTAGCGATGCATCGCTAGGACAGTGGCGATGACGAGTGATTGGATGAATCAACCGTTCTTTCTCGTCTTTTCATCCGTTGGAATCGCTGGACCAACCGTTACTTTTGTAGTTTGTCCTTCTTTCGTACACGCATTTACGGCGCTACGAGTAGTGTGTCAATGTTTTTGTGATTCATAAAGCATATTTGGTTTATACATTAGGATGTTTATCCACAATAATAGTGTCATGCCCATTCACGTTGCCATTAACATTTCCCTCTTTTCATTTGATGGTTGGTGCGGTTGCACAAAGTGATCGGTTCGACTTCCATGTAGTTCTTCGATGGTACGTCCATTCCGTGGCAGAGCTAGTAAAGTAATAAATCAACAAAAATAACGACTAGGAGAAACTATGTTTTTCTTATCTACAGCTTAAGTGCTAATGACTGTTGGACGTCTATAAATAATGCGAGCTATTGGACAGCAACTAATTTTATTTTATCGGTCTTGGAAACATTAATGGATTTAACATAAGCAGTAATGGGTCGTAGAGAAGCAATAACAAACACATTGGAGTGATTTAATTTAAAAAATATTTTTTTATTGTCGTTTGTATAATGATATATAAAAAGATTGTGTAATATATATAATAAAGACGAATTATTCATTACTGAATCTATAATTTGAACACTTGTTAATCACGTCTGATTAACTTAAGTGAAACCGTTACCGTACAAAATGTTTGCCGCGAACGTTTGTAGTTCGATTTTTTCCAATACATTGCAGTACTATGAATTTCAACCGATAACAGCCAACAACAGGGTAAACGCAATAATTACTGTTATTTCGCACAACATTTTCGAACTATTAACTGCTATAAAATAACAGTTTTGCTATTAAAGGTACATCCCTAGTTCCAAGTCAATTGCATCCATTGCGTGCATTGCTCAAACAAACGACTAGTAAACAAGCACCGTACACAATCAATTTGATATTATATTTTCTGGTTTCAATAAACGAATAGAAAAGAGAGGATTACTCTGAAGGTATTCATGTTACATTTATATTTTAACTTCACTTTAACATACTGTAGGGAAAAGTATGTATTCATTTGAAAATATATTGCACGATTTCAACGCAATTACACATTTTGGGGATCATGATACTTAAAACGTGCTTCTAAAACAGCTCCTGTTCATCCTTTGACATCTATCAGACACCTATTGGACGGGAAAAATAACACTCGTAAAAATATATTTCAAAACGTGTTTTTAATGGTGTTTTTCTATTCCCATTGTATAATTCTGTCATTTGATACCAGTTGCTTAATGATACTCTTTATGGTGCAGCATTCATGATGATACACGTTTTCGACCAACCACAGAGAAATTTATAAACCACTTATAAAAGTATTGGCACTATATAGTAAATGTTCCGTTCAATTGTGCACATTAAAATGCATTTAGTATTATATCAAGCTTGTCAGTTTTAATTTCTGTTATTATTTATATTATTTCGTGGAATATCATTTAAAATAAATTTGATCATAATTTCAATTTGATTCTAATTGACTGGCGCAGTACTCCCTCAGAGGCGGACTGATAAACAAAGCCTCTTGCCGCTGGGTAGGGTAGGGTCAGGGAGCGGCCAGCTAGGTGCTCTTGGCTGAACCCTGCATGTCAACTGTCCTGAAACTATTCAATGTAAAAGTTTAGCTTATGAAAGCTACCATAAGTCATAGAAAAAGTATCGTATGGAACTTGAAGCAATGGATATTAGGATACTCGTGTGAAGTTTAAGATGCTCGATCGTCACTTTTATCGTAATATCTCACTCGTGTATTAATACCCATCATTACATCATCGTTTCATAATCTAGCATTATTGATTCAAGCACAGATAAAAGAACTTAGCTGCTCGGAGGTACTTCCAGGAATTAAATTTGCTTTACAGAATTTGATTGCGTAAGTGTGCTTATATCGTTGCTATTTTCAGAGGCGTAAAACTAGACATAGACTAGTGAACTCTATTGTATCTTATTTTTCAAACATTTTAACTTAAACTACGTATCAGTGTACAAATGTATAATAGGGAGCATTTGAGATTACATTTGGAATGAGTATTTTGTGAAATTTAATGATAAATGTGATTAAACATCTGAATAAATAACCTGGTATCGATCTGACAAGAGTGACACCGTCCGAATTTAAATGAAGCATATTAATAAAAGGGTAATTATTTTATTTGAGCTGCCACAGTAAATACAGTAGTTGTGGCCACACTTTGCAATTTTTGTAGTTTTTCCAAACTTCCTGAGCTACAGCACTAATTTTGTTATGCTAAAGACGAGCTAAAATTGTAATTCTGACCTTTTTAAAAAACAGACACGTTTCAACCGAAATTGGGGCCTTTTAAAAATCTTAGGACCAGGAAAGCTGAAAAGACTTTTCGTTAGAAAAATTTAAAACAGTATTTATGTTTTATAAAAATCACAGGTCTGTAGATGCAAGCTGGTTAACACCCCCTGGCCAACTAACAAACTAATGTTAATAGTTCGCACGTTCCTTTTTTCTTGCGTGTCGGATCCTCATTACTTACACACACACTTCCATGCATTGCACATGCCGGCATACTACTCGAGAGCTTGTAGATTGTTGCGGCTGGAGTGGTGCTCAACTAGAGGAGATACCTGGAGGTGGGAAATTCCACAAGCTGTCGAGTTGGTCAGCGCCTGATTTCGCCTTTTGGTGGGGTAGGGACGCCAGCACCATCTGGGATATTCCATGCAGCACGCTTACGAGACGAATGACCATAGAAAATGATGAGTTCGGAAACGCAAAATAATAAATAAATTAAAACCCAGTCAACGAGAGTCATTGAAACATAATTTCGTTTATTTGTCGCGTGTATTTACCCGATGTGCGCGGAGTCTCTGACAGGAAAGTAGAGAAGAGAGCGCCATGCACACGGCCCTCATACTCACGGCCGCCATTGCAGTGATGCCAATGACCAGGAAGTTTCAGTGTCTATTGCGCAGTGCATTATTATTCGTTTAATCGTCAACAAAGACGTGAAACTGAACGAAATTTTGAAGACACTCATAGCACAGGATGATCGTGGTTCTCTGAGTAAACCACCAAGTATTCGATTGGGACCAGAAGTGTGGAAAAGGTTGTAATAAAATTGAAAATGAATGCCTTAAATGGCGGCCGGTGACCAGCCTCAATGAAGGCCATATCGAAGCAGTGCGTGAGCTTGTTAAACGCAAGCACCCACTTTGCTGTTGCCCGTGTTGCATCAGAGGTGGGTGTACGTGTCCGAATCGGACCGCGACTACCGACAGCTGGCGGCGAGTGGATCGGATGTTGTCTAGGCTAGCTCGCCCCGGATCACCTAGACAACACAAACTCCGGCCGTGGAAGCCTACGCATCCATAAAAGTGGATCGGACTGCGCCTACCAATTCACGGTATCCTGCGTGAACGCATACACTAACGCACGGTCGCATACACTCTGATTCGTGACAGATTCAAAAAATTGCACTGGCTACTTCTAGAACACAAAATTTACTGTTCGGACTTCTTTGCATGTGACCACCATTTGTTTGGTCCACGGAAGGAGGGATTAGATGAAGAAAAATTTGAAGACAAGAATGTGGTCAAACAGAACGAATGCGTTTGGTACTGCAGTAGGCATGTTCTTTTCCATGAAGGACTCAGAAAATTTCCGATCCAACACAGAAAATGTATTTCTGTTGAAGGAATTGTGGTGAAAACTAAGGAATTCCATTTGTTTTTTTATTTATCCCCTGTAACACAGTGTTACAAAATTCGGGTTCCTATTTCATTGTCCTGTTAGATAGATAGATACGTAGATTTGATTTTTGTAGCATTCTCGGCCCTTTGTTACATTAAATTCGTATTTACATACATTATTTACATATGCAAGTATACGCTATTAACGACTTACTAAATTAATTATCTACTTTTATGTATTATTTTATAATTTTTCTTTTAAATCCTTTAATTTATTATAATTTTTAATTTCTAACGGTATTTTATTATATAATTCGAAACTTTTATTGAATAGTCTAGTTTTTGCATGTACAGTTTCACTGAAATTAATTACTAAACTTTTTACTTGACTTGTTTCTATTGTTTTATCTTTCATTCTTAGGATTTTGTTAACAAAATTTCCTGTTATCTGATGTTTATTTAATTTAAAAATAAAACTAATCGTCTTATAAAGAATTATCTTTTTATTAGCATACATGTATGTCTAGTACTGGAATGCAACTAATCAATTGAATTATTACCCTGATGGCTGTATTTTGTTATATCTGCTTTTTTTAATGTCAGTTTTTTGGCTCCAATTAGTATTGTTGTATAGTAATCATAACGAGGTGCAATTATGGATTTATGTATCAAACATTTTGTGTTGAAATTTATATTTGACCCAATTCTGTTTATGATATTAATCATTGTTCCAGTTATCCTTACTATGTACTATGTGTAATCTTTAAAATTTATTTTTCTATTGATAATTACTCCTAACATTTAGTTTCTGTTACTTCTATGTTTCCTCCGCAGATTAAAATATTAAATTTAGGCTTTTCAATGTTCATAAATAATTTGCTTACCCTTAACCATTCTTTTATTGCAATAAACAAGCAATATTGTTCCTCTAAAATACTTCCTCTACATTAAATGCCATTATCCTAATGTGTTGTTGTTTGTGTACCCTGTGCATCTGCGGTGCTACATGTTCTTGCCGTTTCGTAAGCCTGGAGGGAGCACTCCCTAGGTGGATAGTAGGGGCGTGCCTTACCCTTTTTGTGCTGTCTCGAGTGCGCGTCGCGTGCCTCGGTGGGGGTGGGGTTAGTTTACTCGTCTCTGACCCGTCAGTGCGCGGGTTTGATCCTGGTCGAGGTGGATTTTCGAAGGACAGAAAAGTGGAAACGCATCACGAAACATTGCCAAAGGGTAGTTTGCGCGTTAGATATCCCGAACGCCAAATAATAATAATAATAATAATAATAATAATAATAATAATAATAATAATAATAATAATAATGTGGGCGCATTGATGTGACTGCCTTGTGTATTTCCTTTACAGGGAAATATAAGGCATGAGAAGGATCCTTCCCATAATTTTACAACAGACAACCATGAATATTTACATATTAAATCTTACTTTATTTTATTGTGTTTTGAGTCGCATTAACAGCTGGTCATGAATATATTACATTGTATTATTACAGTCATCATTATATATCATTATTATTGTAAATTTTAGAGGCATATACTTTACATTGTACATCTAGATTTCATAATTATTTCAATTTTATGGTGTTACACTTTTATATTATTATTACAAAGTTGTATATGTATAACAGTTATTTTTTCCGTTACAGTACATTTTACGCATTACTAGTATCTCTTTACAGCACAAAATGGATGCCTAAAAGGCGAAGTATTAAGCTGAAGTGTGAAGTTACATTTCATTAAAAATACTAATCCTTTTCCATATTTATCTCTTTAAAACTTGATGTCAGGTATTTTCTAAAATATACTTACTATAGGTGTATTTCTCTAGTGTTGGCTGTATTTACGAGCTATACAATAATAAAAATACGGTATAAAGATAGACTTGTGTTTCAAGATAAACATAAAAATTGAGAGGTTGTGTAAGGTGTGTTTGTTGCATACGACCCATTCGGTCCTGGAGATTACATAAATTAGATAATTTTTTTTGCTCCGTTTGCAGTTCTCTAAGCGTAATGTAAAAGAAGTCACAACCTGAACGGAGCGCCATCAAAGTGGCTCGTCTTTAGCCCGGTCGAAATACGGAAAGTTGCGAACCCGCACCCTCTCATTCATCACCACTCTAAGCCGATCGACGGAGGAAATGGCTGTTTATCTTCGTCCAGCTTAGGGGACGGTCGTTTAGGCGTAGTGAGGGAGGCGGACGAGAAGTCAACACAAAGCGAGCGTCACGACGGATAGCTCCTCAGAAAGCCGCAAATCCCTGGAATAATAAATGCCGTCATTTCCCTCTCGGAAAGTTACTCGTCTCTTTCCAAAGCTATCCCCATCAGAGATACACCAACACTGTTTTCTGAGGACATTTGTCTATTTTATTTGATGACTATAGAACTGATGACTTTGTAAACTCTCCGCATTAAAACAAATGGTTCATCTGTCTACCCTTAGAGAGGCTAGTGTTGCAACTCTGCATCAACATTACGTTGATTTAAGCATAGCAAATTCTTTCTTGAAGCACTACTGCGTTTTGTATCAATATTTGCTTCATCTTTTTCATTCGTTTTAACGAAACGAGAAATTTATCTACTCTATTTTTACTTTCGTCGTTACAAATATATATTTTATGAAATTATGACATTTAGTTGCAGCTCGGAGATTACTTTATGTGCTTGTCATCGTTTGTTTTCTTCGGTTTTGGTCTCGCTATTTAGGAGTCTTGAACTATATTCTAGAATATGTTCTGCATCATTTGGAAAGGTTTCATATCACTGTTTTGAAAATAATCTACTTGAAGTATGTGAAAACTAAGTAAATATCAACATATAGCCTTGAAAAATGTTTTGTGTAGGTAAAAACCTGTAATTTTTTAAATGAGTAACAATGCTATTTCCTAAATTGTCAATGATTCATGTTAAACGTTAGTAATTTATCTGTATAGTCAAAAACATTGTATTTAAACCTTGTCCATCTAAATAACAAAATTGGTTATGTTTTAACCTCATCTATTAGTCAAATAAACGTTACCTTTTCCATCTTTTCGTTTTATTGGAGTATGAAGAATTCATAGTTCTTGGCATATATTAACTTTAATACACTAATGTACGTTTTACAAAGGTGAAGGAGGTAGAGTATACAGTGAAGTGTATACAATGGGATAGAAACGTTATATACATGAGATCATAGTAAACAAAATCGTAACTTATAAATAAAAAACTTATTTTTTTATCTTAGAGATTAATCCTTGAGAAGTAAACGTACCTCATGACCCTAATGATAAGACTTATCCAAAGATACATTCCAACACGCTTCGTGGATCTGAGTTCAGGTGAATATTTAGCTCTCCAAAGGAAAATTTACCCGAAAGGCAAAGTAGACACATCCGTGAGCCCGATGAGGTGTAGTAAGTATTAACACATAATAAAACTAGCCACGCTACAAAATGGCTCATAATTGCGCGTACTAGTTAGTTTTCTATTATCTTGAGTCAGGAAAAGCTTTTGTTTTACACACTGGTGGGAGATACCTGCTTAGCGCAAGCCGATGGACAGGTCGGCGCTGGCAGTCACCATCCTACGGAGGAAAGTCACCGCCACCTTCCGCGATAAATCATGCATTACACTTACGGGACTAATGGCCTTAGCAGTTGACGCGCCTGGAATGACATCGATGAATTAACTACAGACGTTGACGCGCCCGGACACAGAATATCAATCAATCAATCAATTTTATACGTAATATGACACAAAACTGCGAGAAAGTCGAAAAGGGGTTCGAGAACTGAAATGCAATCGAGAATGTATAGCAAAACAACAACAACGGCAAAAATAGGAAACTGGAACTGGGGCCGAAGAAATCGAGGTTTGACTGTATTTTTCGTGATTTCACAATAGTTTTTGGGGTCCGCTCCCGCGTCTTTTTCTTGCTTTCCTGCACTCCTCTTCACACGTGAGTCTTCTGTTTGCCTCCGTGCGTGAGGCGTTAAACGCATTTCCGCTTCCGCCTCGCTCTATTGCCCTTGACGGCGCTCGCCGTAAATCTCACTTCCGCTTCCTTCCGGGAACACTCGAGGGCGGAAGCTGTGTGTGTGTGTGTGTGTGTGTGTGTGAGAGGGGGGATTTCGTGAATTGCTGCTTAAGAAGCTTGTTGTTCTACTTCTTTTTGTTCTTTTTCTTCTTGTACTTTCTCTTTTTCTTGTATCTTTTCTTTTTCTTTTAGTTATTTTATTTTTCCGCTTGCTCTTTTTCGTTTTTCTTTTTGTTCTTTTTCTTCATTCCTTGAACTTTTCATTGTGTGCATTTCTTACGTTTATTTGATGTTTTTATTTTTTTAACATTTTTATTGTTTCTTTATGCACTTTTTATTTTTGTTGTTGTTGTTGTTGTTCCTCTTCTTAATCTTCTTTCTCATTTTTCTCCTTACCCTTCTTTGTGTATCAGTTCGGATTCCATTTTTGTGATGTCTTCTCTGTCTCATGCTGCTATAATATATTCTTCAACGTTTCAAGAATGCTTCCAGACTTTTATGTTATGTGGTCTAGAGAGATTACTTATTTCAACACCAAGCCCGTCTTCAATTTTCCCTTTAGGGACGATTGTAGAAGGCAGTATTTCTTACCTCACAAATCGTGGCCGAGGTACGAGGGAATGTTCTTACTCTTCAGAAATATCTCCCAAGAATGACAAATTTTATAATGGCTGGGGTTTGGTCATCCCGAGCAATTTAGAGGCTCAAATTGTTATTAATGAAACAAGTTTAATATGGACGTTATTGTTAAGCTGTTGTAAAAAATGTTCATAAATTTCAGGATTCAAAAATACAAGAGTTATTGTTTAATTCACAATTTACCGTATTCCAAAATCGTACCAATTCTTGATAGCGGGAAAATGTTCTGTACATTGTCGTTTTACAAGTAGGATGTCTCAAATACGTCACCAAAACCAGCAGAAGTCATCGTAATTCCAAAGGTTCCATTGCCGTACAAAATCTCTGCACCATCGCGTCGCACCACTTCACCACTCGGCTCGACTGAAAATCTCGCCGTCTGGGCTCCCCTCACGTACACACAATCGTGTGCTCCCCTGACGCCAGTGATGGCAAGACATGATGATAGCGGCAGTAGCACGCTTCGCGGCGAGCTACGAGCTTCTCTGCGCAACTAGCGTCGGGAAATGGAACTGTCAGTAGTAATTAGCGTCTGGAAACAATCCATCTTAAAAAAGTTCTTAAATTTATGTAAATCCCGCCTAATGGTACTTGATGTGTAAAGCGTAAAAGCGTTGAGGGCGACTTTGTGACCACCTGCATGCTTTCCTGTGGCGAGGCAGCCCTGCCTTGCGCCTGCCTTGGGCGGCTGCGGGGGCGGCGAGGGAGGGGCCACTGCCCGATGGGCCTCTGCGCGCGGCGGTCGCCGGAGTTGTACCACATTTATTTTATTATCATCGGGACACACGCTCATTCTCTTTCTGGCAAGTCGATACGGAACTGCTTCGCTATTGCACTGTATTACACTTCACACGATGCTGGTCTCGTGATTGTTAATCATGTTTGCTCTACGCTCTGCTAATATTTACTCGTAATACATGAAATACTTTCTCGTGAGTATGGGTTTGTTCTAGGTACTGGTTTGGAGAAAGTTGTCACGTATACTATTGTTAAAACGTTCCCTCTCAATTTGGACATGCATTCGCGAAGACTCTGCCTAGGAGAAATTTAATTTGTTCAAGATAAGGTTTAAATAATAATTCCGCTCTATATTTTACAATTGCAGGGGCAGAAAATACCGCACAGTGGCTCTCAATACTTGAAAGTGCGACGGGCTGCTTAAAGCTTCAGTTCAGGGGCGCTTCAGTCCGCATGAACACGTAAAATCCTCGACGCGCATCGAAGTGCAACAAACATACGCATATTTGCATTGTATGCTATATTGCTATGCCTATATTTTTCGCGTAGGTGCTAGCAATAAGTTGATAATGTTCTATTGCTATCGGATGAGCGATACGCAGCGCTTAAAACTCAAAGAAACATTTATTTTTATATTTTAGATGGATTTATATGGGACAAAATGTTATATATTTGAAAATTTATGCAAAATTCACTTTTGTGAAAGCTATCCTGAAATGCGAATTTACGTTGATCATGTGGCCGGAGAAACTAATAACTTCATGTGGGGCCTTGTGATGAATGCATCATTCACAGCTATGTTATCTACAAAATGTTAGTACCGATGTTTGATTTGAACTTAAATATGTGTTCGTTTATTTTTGCAATCCGCGCTCGTTAGTTACAAGCTATTAAGGACTACTTTTGGGGACTCGGCCAAGTTAACTTATGGTCACGTCCGTGTTATCAATAATGAGCGAGTTTTTGGTTTAAAAATGTTTTTTCAATACCACATTTAAAGGTACTCTGTTGTACATTCACGTAGGGTAAGGATACTGATATGTTCACGGCTCCATAAACATAGCGTTGTAGCGTGCAGCGTCGCTAAGCGATCCAGCCTATTGGGTGTGAAGCTTCTTTGATCCACTTGGTCCACATGGATATGTAACGAGAGTGAATAAATAGTGATACACCCGGCGATCAATGTGCTAGAACTGTCGCAATTCTGGTAGTTTCCGGACTTTTAGAGGTCGTGTTTGACCACGACAGAAACAAGAATCGGTTTTGCAATACTAGACGATACGCCGGGTGATGCAAGAGCGTTACAAAATCCCTTGGAATTAGTACAATGTCAAATTTTAATCTTCCACAGTTTGATTAGCAATTTTTACTTTCACGTATACGTACGTATATACGGAATAATATACGTAGTATTGGAAAAATTATCTAACGCTGCGGGCAATCGATTTCGAGATTTCAACGGAAATACAAGTTTTTGGGTCCCCGGATACCGAAAAAGGGTTTTTTCAAAACGTCGTCTGTATGTCCGTCTGTCCGTTCAGGTGGTCTGTAAATACTACTAGCGCCTAAACCATGCGGAGGATTTTTTCAATTTGGAGAAACCCCTGTTCATCTGGCTCAAGCCAAAGCATCGAGATTTAAAAAAAAACATTCTTCAAAATTTTGTGATACTTTACATGAATCCCCTGGGACATTTTCAAAATTTTCTCAGAAATTGAATTTTTTCTTTAAATTTCTTCGAGGAAAGTAACATACGCGTATAAAAGCGGCATAGGTTCAATTGTTATGGTCAACTCTGAAGTTTTGAAAATTTCAAATGTATGCATTTTTTCGATGTTGCCCAACAACTACAAAATCAAAGATACATATTTATTTTCTTCAAATAAAATTTGTTCTCTATAGTAGTTCTTTCATTAAGACCTTGTACATTTTTTGAAATTTTGATCAGTTTTCGTGCAAAATTGAGGGCAATATGTGCAATTTAAAAAAATCGCACTAACAAGATTTTCTCAAAAACGGCTCCAAATTTTTTCTTTCAGGATTTGACAGAGATTGTGCTAAATGCATTCTATAAGATGACACAAGCGCACTTTTTGTTTTTTCAAAAAATACAAAAATGTAATTTTTTAACTTACAAAACGTACTTTGGGCGGCGTAAAAAATGTACTTAGATAGAAGCTGCGAAGAATATGTGGTAGTTGGTATAGCAAGTCGAGACCAAAGGAAATAGAAACATATACGGGAACGTCTGTGTCATTCTGGAGCACCAGTAGTTATATGAAGTGCACAAAAGTATTATTTTTGTCAAATCGAGATTGGGTTATTTTTCCGAGATCGAGGCTATGAAACAATAAAGATTATCTAAGAAACGATAACTTTGCTCATGAAATGTAAACATTTTTTGTGCGATCGTGTAAAGGAGGTTATATTAAGAATCCTGATTTGTTCATTGATTGTTGAATGATTTTGTAGAACTTCTTCGTGATTGAAAAGGAAACATTGGAGTGGCAGTATTGAGGAACAATGGATCGTGCAGTAAAGACGAATAATTGCTGTTTAGTTCGATTATCTTTAAGTTAGAAAATTCACATGCCTTTATATCTCAAATAATTATGCAACACGTACTATAATAAAAAGTTTAGTGATATAATGAAGCTTCTTGAAGTGTCCATATGAGGATGCTAATCTATCATTATCTTATCCTCATAAATAAGATTTATTTACGATATAATTGTCGTAATGCATATTACTACAATACGAGATTCGAAAATTTTCAAACGAGACAGTTAGGTCGAATTCGGTTACAGATTGAGTATTCTTACAAGATACTACTGTATAAATATCGTACGATAATTCATCTACTTTATAAACATTAGATGTAATTAAAAAAAAAGTACTTAACTGTTTTTAGTATTCACGTTTTTCCTTTAAGTGCCAACTCTGTTTTCTACAAACAGAAGGTGTGTACACATCGCGAGTAAGCAGCGACATTTAAAGGAGAGTTTTTACCCCCTACGGGGAACAGACGTTCTCTTGGGAAGCAGTCTTTCACTTTGCGATTGTTGAATTAGTTATTATCCTTTGATACAAGCGAACTCAATTTAAATAAATTAGCTAACTAAGCGTATTGGAAATTTATTTACATTTACAAAAACCACTCATTTTGAAAACGTAGGTCTGGAGCTGACTTAAGAAGATTGCATTTGAATATTTCATCCATTCAAGGAAAGAGACTTGAAGGTATGAAAGGATAACTCATTTGATGTTTAATATGCCGATAACCTGCCGTTATTTAAAGGTATGTATGTCATACCCACTGTGGGGTGTAACCGTCAGCTGTAGGTTTCGAAGCTACTGCGCCACTGTTGTAAAATTCATCCGCGCGCGGGAGACTGAGAGTCGGAGTTTCGCGGTTGCTCAGTTGGCAAGCCTGGAACCCAGCGACCGCCCATCACGCGGAGGTCGTAAGTCCTCCCCTCACCTACGGAACGCCGGACTCCACCGTCGCCCCCCCCCCCGGCAGCGCCTTCATGGCCT
>BOPP01000268.1:657686-688359 GCA_017312745.1 Gryllus bimaculatus
CCTGCCTCTGTTCGTCGCCTCCCCACGCCCCCTCCTCAACTTCGCTGTTCCCCGCTTCCACTTCCCCCCCTCCCCACCCCCTCCTTCAATCCTGCACCGGCCTCCATTGCGAGTCCGCCTTTAGTGCGCTCAGGGCATCAATTGTGTCTCTCCAGTGCCTTGACGGGAATACCGGTTCGAACACGGTGGAGAATTTCAACACTGACTAATAGTTGGCAAATCCTTGCTGCTGTCTGGGAGGAGAATTCTAATGTGAGAGCCTTGATCTGTAATCTGATCTGGCGTTCTCCAGACAAACTAGAAGCGAATGCCGGAACAGTACCTATAACAAACGCCGACGAGACCGACCGGCGACTTCTCTTTCTCCTCTCCGGTCTTGTCCCACACTATTAGTTACAGCACACGTGGCTTGCATTCACTGATTCGAGCCCAGTGTTGGAATCCAGCTGGGGCTTAGAATTTGCGGTTTGGAGTGCCTTGTTGTGGGGATACTGTTTGGGGAAAAAACCTCGCAAGCCCACGGGCACGGTGGAGCAAATAAATGCAATCTCGCAATTCCAGGGAAGTCCACGCCAAGTTTCTGCACCAGCATTTCGGGAGAAGTGACCCTAGGCTGACGGTATGAAATAGTAATCAACAATCCTCAGCTCGAGCAATGCTCAGCTTAAGCTCTGCTTCTGCCATATGTCGGTGGCCCTATGGTGCGAGTCCTAAAACAGGGTGATTTTCAATCCAGATAGGAGGTGAGTCAACATTCATTGACTCAATGTTGACAAGTGATACAAAAATAGTAAATAAATTACTTGTCTATTTTTCAACACAGCATATGTTTTTATCATACATGTATGCTCTCATTCTCACCCGGTAATCGAGGCAAACTTCAACCTCTTTAAAATCTTATGTTTAAGTGGACCGAACATATAGTAATAGACTAACAATATCGCACTGCATCTCGGACAGCTCTACCCTCGAAAAACTGAGTTTGAAGGTGCTTAGGGAGTGTATGCGAATTCCCGCTTTTCTTGAAATCGCTTTCGTATGTGCAGAACTAACTAATCGTGCAAGAGGTTTGTCACTTCTAAAGTAATTCATTTAATTTCGAAACAGACGCGGATTTGCTCAACAGTGGATGATAGTGATATGTCTGACTCTTGCTCTTTCTATCTGTCATGCTTGCTTGACGAGTTTTTAAAGTTCAATCCATTGGTAAATCCAAAGGAAAATCTATACTCACCAGCAATCATTTGCAGTTGGAAAGTTTTAATAAGAGTTCAGTTTTGTCTCACATCATCACAAAAATAGGTTTACGAAACCTCCTGTTTTGTACATCGGAGAATGGTGCCAGCATGTTTACACAAGGTAACATTAGGTGATATCGCTGAAAAATTTTTCATAAAAAATTTTTTCTTTTTGGTTATATGTCCCACCATAGATGCGGCGATTTTCCAACGGTATAGAAACATTTGAATACCCTCGTACATTAGTACCTTTAAAAATTGCACTGAATGGGAGAGAAAGCGATATCGCTGATGAGTTTTCTGTGTTCTTAATCAATTCCAGGCGAATGTGCAGAGCGGAACTTAACAAAAGACCAAGGACCGCGCGATCTATTCCTTCCTTTGTTGTTTATTTTATCCTGAAACTCAGTAACATGCACTACGCTTCCACACATCTCTGGAACCAATCTGAGCTATAACTTACGTTCCTTGTAGTTAGTCCACCTCAGTCCATGAATCAACGAGACTCTCTCACTCAATTTGCCTCACCCCCTCACTCCCATAAGTTTAGCTTCTCGCCGTGTGGGCCTGGCATCTGCGCCGCCGCGTCGCCGTCCAAGCCCCGTGCACCGCACCGCACCAGTTGCCCGCGCAACGCTCCCCCCGCGGGCATCCGTCTTGGTCCGGGCCGCGTCGTGCGCGTCTGTGGCTCGTAAAACAAAGGCCGCGCGCCTCCGCTCCCCGCCCCCTCCAAACCACCGCGCACGGCGGGCGGCTTTCGGGGCTGTGCCCACAACAAACTTCCCGACACGGTAGGACCCGACTGCAGCGGCAGAAGGGGAGGCATTGCGGGCGCAGTTTTTATTTATTCATATTCTGAGGTAAGGAATTAACGGGATGTCCGGATACGCTCCGATTAAAGTATCTTACACATCTGTGCTAAGCGAGGGGCACTGTGTCGAATCGGACTTTCCAAATTTGGAAGCAAATTCCCCCCGTCTGGACAAGAGTGTTGTAGATAATAAGTCATATTTCAATGACTATCCATGATACAAAAGAATTCGTAGTCAACTCATGAAACTGCGACCTATAAGGCAGACGTGCTGCATAAAACAGTCGCCAATCATTTCTTGTACTTTGTCGATGCAGATTGGAGTTGTCATCGAACATCAGAATGAATTTAACTATGTCTTTAAAAGTGCGCAGGTCTTTGTGTCTTGAGTAAAGGATCCAAATGCATAAAAATTTAAATATTCGTGACGATTATACTCTAAAAATTCATTTCTCAACACCAATATTAGAAAATGATTTAGTATATTGTTAAAGATCTGCAACATTTGTTTTTTACAATATATCAATTTTCTTTAAATTATATTGCATTTATTGTAGATCTGTCGTCGATCCCCTCTCCCCCTGACTATTACTTCTCCTGGTACACCAGTGTATTGATATTTTGACTGTTAATCTCGATACCCTTATTACTTTGGTTTCCGGGCGGCAAATGCTATTAGACATCAGCCCCGTAAATTTAGTAAAATTTATCATGTAGCTGTGCTATGATCTTCCCTCGCTCAATTGTGAATCGTTGCCGAATTAGATGGAGCTTGCGTGGTTTTTCTATATCAGATACTCCCATGGGGGGAGGACAGCCCTAGCCGGTCGCTCCCGCTTGGTCTTCGAGCCCACATACAGTAGTTGGGTGCACAGCAAATGTGTGAGAGGGGTAGGAATAGGACAATGGAGGGGAAAGGAATATCGTTCGTTATGTAGCCTTTCGTTAGGTGTTTTCAGCAACTGCTGGTTGTAATTGCTGAAACCATGAAAAATAACAACAGAGGCAGCGCGGCCTGCTATAATTCATCTTCAGCGAACGAAAGAATTACCAGAGTATATAAGCTAGTGCGAAATTTCTGCACCTTCTGGGATTCAGGACCACCCGGCATGAGTGACATCAGTTAATCCTTGAACCACCTCTCCCGTATATCGACTTCAAGCGAATGTGTATTAGTGTGTGGAAGTCAACAACCATCCTAGAACACCGCCACTCTCCTGTATAAAAACGCAATACACTATTGGGAATAATTTAAATACACAGTTTACATGAAAACTGAACATGAGAGACGTAGCAGCACTTTCGCTTGTTGTTGTTCCGTCTTGGTAGCGGCAAGGGCCCATAGATTCGGTTCCTCGTGCGGTGCAGCTGCGGTTGTCGTACCGAAGACGAATCGACGTCCAATCAGTCGACGCTGGAGAGTGGGGCGACAGGTGATTTGTTAAAGCCCATGTGTATATTGATTTGAAGCAATATGTTGGTTGCACTCTTTCTGAGTAGAACACGACGAATTCTGGCTTTCGAGAATTAAGGATCGTGTGTTGTTGAATTCATCGGCGTAACAGGAGAATCGATCTTCTAACAAGTCGGAAAAAACCAAGATAAATCCCCTAGGAAAATAGAAACCCCTAAGTTTTTGCCTTTCTAAATATATCTGTGTGCCGAAGTTTGAGAAAGTATTTGAATCTCGTCGAAATTGAAACAAGAATTTTATATCCTTAAGTCCCTGCATTGGGTGGGAATTCCTTTGGAAGTAGTTTTTAATTAGTGGATGTAACGCAATGAATTTCGTAGTGTGGTTTATTGTTTAATAAGAATTCTTAGAATAAATATTATTTAAAGACTTGAGAAGTTGGCGAAGAAACTGATGATTTGTTGTATTTCTTCTCAGCTAGATGTTGGTGTGCCGGTGCACCTACGCGGTGGTTTAGAGTATTTTCACTTCGGTACCTCTGCGGTAACGCACGTAGCCGCGGCAAATATGAGCTTCCGACAGTTGTAGTGTAGTTCACGTAAATGTGTGTATTGAGGAGAACAAAATAGATCATAAAAAAGAAAAGGATAGAAGCGCGTGTCCTATGGTCGTTGTTATGGTATGCTCTGCATTTCGCCTGATATTCATAAGCGAAACCGGAAAAACTGCGATTAGAGCAACCAGCCCCTAAAATTCCCAGATCGCGGCTGGCATTCGTCTTGCCTATGAAACTTGCGTGAAATCACCACGGTGGATCACCAGAGCGAATGCAGGAGCAGTACCGCTAAGTAAGCGGACACGGATCGCGCATCTTTCTTCCCCTTCCTGTCTATCTTCACACTTTCTTACAACCACCACTTACGTTACACCACACATGCGGGAGATCAGTCGGGAGCTTAGTTCTTTTCCCTGCAGGTGAGAGAGAAAAATCCAGCTGGTCAATAAGTGACTCTGATCTCTCCTCCAGCGGAAATTCACCACTATTGCCCGGGACTATCATGCACTACAATTACGAGACTAATGATTTATCATCAGGGCTGCGTGCCATTTCGTTTAAAAACATATATCCCCGGTTTCCTCATATTTCAGAACACTTACTTTATGATCACATCGTATATTAACGTAGCAAAATAACCGTTCTCTCTTTGATTGGTCCACGTTCATTTCGCTATAAGAAAATAATGTTACTAAGCACCATAGTTTGGAATGATAACTACAATTGCACATTGTTTTAGAGGAATCTGTTAATAGTTCCTTAATAACATGAACATTAAGAAAGTATATTAAGCCAAATTTGGAATACAATTTACAATTGCGGAAGCACGTTTGTATGAATATGGTAATATTCCCCTTAAAGACACGGGAAAGAAAATATATAAACATAGTTGAGAATATACTTTAACATTGTTGAGGCGTTTTAAATGAATATAAGTTTCATTTACTTCCTGGGACTGAGACGACTAATTTTACGTCGAGCGCAAACGTTTGAGCGCTAAACGCGGCTTCTGCCCCAAGACCCTGCGGTCCGGGCACGGAAGGACCGAAATACCATCTTTTCACGAAGCTGTTGCTTTACGATTGGGGAAGGTCGCCGGATCATAATTTGATTGCACTTCCCTTACTTCACTTCCGCTTTTGGGCTCGGGCGCGCGCGCTGGCGACGGCGGAAAAATGGCGCAAACAGTGACGGCAGCCTCGTATAACGAGACCAATCTATTCCTTCCTTCTCAGCGCTGCTGCCAGGAAGAGACTTAGTCTCGACGTGACGAAAGCCTCGATGGTTAGTATTCAATTGACGTTCCTATTTAAGCGCGTTATCTCCCGAGTCGTGATGGAAGATGGGATTTCTTCTCGTTGATTTCGTAACTTTCTTCCCTCTCGTCCTGCGTTCGAGTTCCTTCCGGTGTTGGATTTGACACTAGTTTACTTTGAATTCATAGCTGAATGGGAAGGTGCTTCTCTGATTGGGTAACCTTCCGTTGTTTTATTCGATCTTGATTCTACGCCGAATGCTTATGTAAGTAGGTTAACATAAGAGCCTCGACTTCCGCTCATCTTTCCTTCCCCTTCTCTATTCTTACACACATTTAAATCTTTCATGCATTTCCGATATCATACATGTTAGGAGCTTAGATATGAGCCTGGTATGCGGTGCCCCGTGCGTGAAATCTGAGAGGAAACCCCCCGGAACCTCAGGGGGGTCGGATCCGGATCCACAACATGCGGAGGATAGAACTGTCATCACGGAAAAGTGATTACCCACTAACGGACTAGAGCGGCACAGCAGTTGAACACCCTGAAAACACAAAATTGCAATTTAATTTGAAATGCGTTTTTGAGTCTGTTCCCGCATCATAATTTTGAACCAATTAATCTGGTTATATTAATTGCGCTACAGAGTACGTAAGAGATGCTTTGCGAGGCGTCGGAGAAACCTTAATTTTGGAATATCTAAATGAGCAATAAAAACTTCTTCCTGAGTCATAACTCTTTTATTGCATAGCAATAAGTCGCATTCCTTTATTCATTTAATTATGCACTGTCTTCCAGATATGTGATTTCTCAATTATCAAATTTCCTTGAGACAACCCATCTCTATGATCTCATGATACTTAGTATATTTAAAGTGAGTCACTATGATGACTGGCTAAAGTTTCAAGCTATTTAGTGTGCGCTAAAAAATGATAACTCAGAAACCAAAAAAATATTTTAAAAAGAATAACGACATATTTGTTGCATGAGAGTATAAAATGGAAACGTACTTCATGGATGATGTGTTTCATTGCATATGATTAGTTGATCACCGCGATATTTACAGATATATATAATTATTTCAGTTATTTTCAGTCTCATTATTCGGGTGTAATGATCAACTGGTTTGGATCAGTATATTTAGAAAATAAATTAAAACTTTGTTTCTACTTGAATCCACTCTTATAGTACACAGTCCGTTTTCTCACAGGTCAATCCTACGGCTCATTCCGATTTCTTGCCTCTGTTGGAAAAGATTTAACGTTTATCCTGAAATGTGTTCTTCAAACTACTACTAAGCAATGGATAGCAAGTTTTTTAGTGAATTTCATAAAATATTCTGAAAGAATTCTACAAAATAAAGTATTTGATGTTTCAGTGACATCAATGAGTAATATTGCTGAAAATTTGAATTACTACACTCATTTTTGGCATATATATATATTATTATATTAATATATTATATGATATATATATATATACTGTTAATTAGATTGACATATTAAATAATAATTTTGTATGAAATAAAAATGAAAACAAGTAGCATTCATACACATGTATTAGATTCCACACATCAATAGATCAATAGAGTGTAGTACTCAATGAGTTGTAGATTCTACAGTCTATATCTTTTTTCCTTGTAATTTCAATGCTCGAAAATAGATGCAACCAGGAGCTGTAATATGTTTTAAATTGTATTCTATTGTGAAACTACAAAAAAATAAACCTTTGAAGTGAAGATACTCGCTGTGGGGTACCATGTAAGGTTAGTAATTAGTATGGGAATTCATTATGCCTGCAAAATACTAGCTGTGTCTTGTTTTACCTGTTTTGTAAGGATGTATCAAACTGAAGTGTGGATCATAGGTAAAAAATTAATTTCTTATCATTGGAAGTGATGCCCAGTTTGCACAAGTTAATTAAAAAAACTAAGGCGGAAAGATATAAAGTAAGATAGTATTAAACGCATAGAACGAATGAAGAACTGAAAAAAACTTTTCTTTTTGCCTAAAAAGAAATGTATTGAGTACATTATACATTACAAAGTGTAACAAAGATTTAATACAATAAAGATTATAAGATTTGCCTTGGTTGTGCCAAATAGCCTGAAACAAATAAGCTCGATTGTGTAGTTTTTGTTTTCAAATTAGATTCTCATTTATATTTTTACTGATATTTGTAACATATTTATAAATTTGTAATCTTTTGTACAGAAGGGGAATTCAAATGAAAATTTGATATTTCTATTTGAGAAAAGGTATGAAGGCTTAGAGATAACAATGGCAGAATAGCATTCAAAAGAACGAGAAGAATAGCTTTGCATGCAATTCATAATGATATTTTTGACCCTTTACTTCTTTCAACTTTAATAACATTTATCCGTAACACAATGTGCTGGACAGAAATGGTTTTCGTGACAATATATAGATTTTTTTTTCGTTCTCTTTGGATAGAGATAACCCACTAATCTCAGAAATTGGTTTCTATTTTAGGCAGATGATTCCTAAGACATTTACGTTACCCACAGCAGAACGAGATTAAAATGTGGTCCCACGGAATCTAGTAGTTGCAAATAACATCGAAGTAATCAAGCTGGTCAACATCTCTAAATACACTGCTAGCTCAGGGCATCAATTGTTGTCTCTGCAGTGCCTCTGACCGGGAGATCCCCGGTTCGAGTCACGACGGTGGCAGGAATTTCAACACTGACTACATAGCTTGGGCAAATCCTGCTGCTGTCTGGAGGAGAATTCTAATGGTGGGCAGCTCTGATCTGTAATTGTCTGCGGTTTCTCCAGACAACAGCAAGCGAATGCCGGAACAGTACCCTAACAAACGGACCACGGACCGACCGCGATCTTTCTTTCCCTCTTCCTGGTCCTGTTCCCACCACTTAGTTACACACACGTGCATTTGCATTCACGATTCGAGCACGCATGTTGGAAGTCCAGCTGGGGGCTTAGAACTTGTGGCGGCTTGGAAGGTGCCCTGTTGGTGGGGGATACTTGTTTGGGAAAAAACCTCGCAAGCCCACGGGCAGGTCGGAGCAATAAACATGCAATCTCGCAATTCAGGGAAGTCCACCGCCAATTTCTGCACAGCACTTTCGGGAGAAGTGACCCTAGCAGCTGACGCGTATGAAATTACTAATCAATCAGTCCTCAGCTCAAGCATCGCTCAGCTTAAGCGTCGGGCTTCTGCAGTATGTCCGGTGGCCCTATGGTGCGAGTCTAAACAGGGGTGGATTTTCAATCCCAGATAGGAGGGTGAGTCAACATTCACTTGGACTCAATGTTGACAAGTGATTACAAAAATAGTAAATAAATTACGTGACTACTTTTCAACACAAGCACTATGTTTTTATCAATCACTGTATGCTCTGCATTCTCACCGGTAAGTCGGAGGCAAACATTCAACCTCTTAAATCATGTTTAAGTGGACCGAACATATAGTAATTAGACGTAACAATATCGGCACTGCATCCGGGACGCTCTTACCCCTCGAAAAACTGAGTTTGAAGTGCTAGGGCAGTGGTATGCGAATTCCCGTTTTCTTGAAACTCGGCGTTCGTATGTGCAGAACCTAACTAACGTGCAAGAGGTTTGTCACTTCTAAAGTAATTCAGTTAATTTGAACCAGACCGCGGATTTGCTCAATAGTGGGATGAATAGTGGATGTGTCTGAACCTCTTGCTCTTTTCTTATCCTGCATGCTTGCTTGACTGAGTTTTAAAGGTTCAATCCATTGGTAAATCCAAAGAAAAATCTATACTTCCACCAGCAATACATTTGCAGTTGAAAGTTTTATAAGGATTTCAGTTTTTGGTCTACATTCAGATCACAAAAATAGGTTTACCGAAACCTACTGTTTTTGTACATACGGAGAATGGTGCAGCCATGTTTACACAAGGTAACATTAGGTGATATCGCTGAAATTTACATAAATCTGTACTGTCAACATGCAGGCGATCCCAACGGTAGTACAGAAACTTTTTGAATTACCCTCGTACATAGCTACGTTAAAAATTGCACTGAATGGATGAGAAAGCTACTATGCGGCTGATGAGGTATTTCTGTGGTTTCTTTAATCAATTCCAGGCGAATGGCAGAGCGGTACCTTAACAAAAGACCCAAGGACCGGGCGCGATCTTTCCTTCCTTTGCTTGTTCTATTTTATCCCCTGACACTCAGTAACATGCACTACGCTTCCACACATCTCGGAAAACCAACTGAGCTTATACTTACGTTCCTTGTAGTTAACGTCCACCTCAGTCCATGAATCAACCGAGACTCCCTCACTCAATTGCCTCACCCCACCTCACTCCACTAAGTCTTTAGCTTCTGCCCGCTGTGGGCCTGCCTCTGCGCCGCCGTCGCCGTCCACAGCCCCGCTGCCACCGCCCGCAACCATTGCCGCCCGCAACCGCTTCCCCCCGGGCCATCCGTCTTGGCTCCGCGGCGCCGCGCCCGTCGCGCGCTCTGGTGGCTCGTAAACAAAGGCCGCGCGCCTCCCCCTACCCGCCCCCCTCCAACACCCCCGGCCGCACGGCCGGGCGGCTTTCGGGGCTGGTTGCCCACAACAAACTTCCCGAGCACGGAGGACCCGACTTAGCAGTCGCGCAGAAGGGGGAGGGGGCATTGGCGGGCGGCAGTGTTTTATTTATGTCAGTATTGCTGAGGTAAGGAATTAACGGATGGTCGATTACGCTCCGATTAAAGTATCTCTACACATCGTGTGCTAAGCGAGGGGGCACTGTTGTCCAATCGGGACTTTCCAAATTTGGAAAGCAAATCCCCCGTCTGGACAAGAGTGTCCTGTAGATAATAATGTCATATTTCAATGACTATCCGATGATTACAAAAGAATTCGTAATCACATCCATGAAACTGCGACCTTAAAGGCAGACCTGCTCATAAACACGTCGCAATCTTATCTTCGTACTTTGTCGATGCAGATGGCAGTTGTGCAATCGAACTCACGAAGTGAATGTTAAACTAGTTCTTTAAAAGTGCAGCAGGTCTTTTGTGTCTTTGAGTAAAGGATCGCAAATGCATAAAAATTTCAAAATATTCGTGACCTCTTCATATCTAAAATCATTTCTCAAACACCAATATTCAGAAAATGATTGTAATATATTGTTAAAGATCTGCAACATTGTTTTTTAAATATATCAAATTTTCCTAAATTATAATTGCATTTATTGTAGGATCTGTCGTCGATCCCTCTCCCCTGACTATTACGTTCTCCTGGTACACCAAGTGGTATTATATTTGACTGTTAATCTCGATACCCTTTATTACTTTGGGTTTCCGGCGCGCAAATCCTATAGACATCAGCCCGTAAATGTTAGTAAAAGTTTTATCATGGTAGGTGGCTATGATCTTCCTCGCTCATTGTGAGATCCGTTGCCGAATTAGATGGAGCTTGCGTGGTTTTTTCTATATCAGTATCTCCATGGGGGGAGGCACAGCCCTAGCCGGGTCAGCTCCCGCTGGTCTTCGGGCCCACATACGAGTAGTGTGGTGCACGCAAATGTGTGAAGGGGTAGGAATAGGACAAGGAGGGGAAAGGAATATCGCTTGCGTTATGTAGCCGTTTTTATGTTGTTCAGCACTGACTGGTTGTAATTGGTGAAACCATGGAAAAAATAACAATCAGAGCAGCCGGCTGCTATAATTCATCTTCAGCGAACGACAGAACTGTACCAGATTATAAGCTAGTTCGAAATTTCTGCACTTTGGGATTCAAGGACCACCCGCCTGAGTGACATCAGTTAATCCTTGAACCACACTCTCCCGGTATATCGACTTCAAGCCGATGTGTATGTAGGTGTGGAAGTCAACAACCATCCTGACGGAACACCCGCCACTCCTGATATAAAACACGCAATACACTATTGGGAATATTAAATAACAGTTTACATGAAACTGGAACATGAAGGAGACGTAGGCAGCACTTTCGCTTTGTTGCTTGTCCGTCTTGGTAGCAAGCGGCCCATAGATTCGGTTCCTCACGTGCGGTGCAGCTGCGGTTCGTCGGTATCCCGAAGACGAATCGACGTCCATCAGTCGACTGAGAGTGGGCGACATGTGATTTGTTAAAGCCATGTTGTATATGGATTTTGAAGCAATATGTTGCGTTGCACTGCTTTCGTGAGTAAACACGACGATTCTGGCGTTTTCGAGAATAAGGATCGTGTGTTGTTGAATTATGGCGTAAACAGGAGAATCCGAATCTTCTAACAAGTCGGAAAAAACATATAAACTCTAATAGACTAGTTTTTGCTTTCTAAATAGTTATTGGTGTGCGAAGTTTGAGAAAGTATTGAATCTGTCGAAATTGAAACAAGAATTTTAGATCTTAGTCCCTGCATGTGGGTGGGAATTCCTTTCGGAACGTAGTTTTTGAATGTAGGTGTGTAACGCAGATGAATTCGTAGTGTGGTTTATTGTTGTAATAAAATTCTGTAGAATAAATATATTTAAAATGCACTTGAGAAGTTGGCGAAGAAACTGATTGATTGTTGTATTCCTCTCAGCTAGATTGGTGTGCCGGTGCACCTACGCGGTGGTTTAGAGTGATTTTCACTTCGCGTACCTCCTGGCGGTAACGCACGTTAGCCGCGGCCAAATATTGAGCTTCGACAGTCTGTAGTGTAGTTCACGTAAATGTGTGTATTGAGGGAACAAAATAGATCATGAAAAAAGAAAACAAATAGCGCGTGTCTATGGTCTGTTGTTATGGTACTGCTCTGATTCCCTGATATTCATAAGCGAACACGGAAAACTGCGATAGAGCAACCAGCCCCTAAATTCCCAGATCGCGGCTGCATTCGTCTTGCTATGAAACTTGCGTGAAATCACCACGGTGGATACCAGAGCGAATGCAGGAGCAGTACCCTAAGAAGCGGACACGGATCGCGCGATCTTTCCTTCCCTTCCTTGTCTATCTTCACCCTTCTTACACACACCAACTTACGTACACCACACATGCCGGGAGATCAGTCGGGAGCTTAGTTCTTTTCCCTGCAGTGAAGATGAAAAATCCAGCTCGTCAAACTAAGTCCGACTCTGGATCTCTCCATCCAGCGGAGGAAGATTCACCACCATTGCCCGGGGCACTACATGCACTACAATTACGAGACTAATGATCTTATCTCATCAGGGCTGCGTTGCCGGATTTCGTTTAAAACATATTCCCCCGGTTCCCTCATTTTCAGAACCTTACTTTACGATCCACCATCGTATATTAACTAGCAAAATAACCGTTCTCTCTATTTGATTGTCCACGTTCCACTTCGCTCATAAGATAATAAGTTACTAAGCACATAGTTGGGAATGATAACTACAAATTGCACATTGTTTTATGGAAATCTGTTAAATAGTTTCCCGTTAATAACATGACACCATAAGAAAGTATATTAAGGCCAAAGTTTGGAACTACAACTTTACAACTTGCGGAAGCACGTTTTATGAAATATGGGTAATAGTTCCCCATTAAGAACACGGCACCACAAGAAAATATATTAAGCACATAATTGAGAACTATAACTTTACAAATTGTTGACGGGCGTTTTATGAAATAATAGTTTCATTTACTCCTGGCGACTGGCAGCGACATTACTTTTTACGTCGAGCGCAAACAGTTGAGCCGCTAACGCGCTTCTGCCCCAAACGACCTACGGTCCGCGCACGGAAGGACCGAAATACATCTTTCACGAAGCCGCTTGCCTTTACGACTGCGGGAGGCGCGCCGGATCATAATTTGATTGCACTTCCCCTTACGTCACTTCCGCTTTTGGGCTCCCGCGCGCGGCGCTGGCGACGGCGGAAAATGGCGCAAACAGTGGAGCGGCAGCCTCGTAAACGGAGACCAATTACTTTCGCTTCCTTCTTCAGCGCTGCTGCCAGGAAGTGACTTAGTCTCGACGTGGACGAAGCCTCGAGGTGCTATGTATCAATTGACGTCGCCTTATTTCAAGCGGCGTTATTCCTACCCGACGTCGTGATGGAAGGAGGGCGATTTTCTTCTGCGTTGATTTCGTAACTTTCTTCTCCCGTCCTGCGGTTCGAGTTCCTTCGGTGGTGGATTTGGACACTAGCTTTAGTTTGAATTCACCAGCTGAATGGGGAAGGTGGCTTCTCTGATTGTAAACCTTCCGTTGTTTATTCGATGTGATTCTATGCGAATGCTGTTGTAGTAGGTTAACATAAGAGCCCGCACCTCCCGCCATCTTTCCTTCCCCCTTCTCTATTCTTACACACATTTAAACTTTCATGCATTTCGCTATCATACATGTTAGGAGCTTAGATCATCGGAGTCTTGGTACTGGCGGTGCCCCGTTGCGGTGAAATCTGAGAGGGGAAACCCCACACGGCAACCTGCAGGTCGGATCCGGATCTCACCAACCAGCGAGGAGGAAAGAACTGTCATCCCGGGAAAAGTGATTCACCCCACTAACGGGACTAGCAGCGGGCACAGCAGTTGAAGCGCCTGAAAACACAAAATCAGCCAATTATTTGAAATGGCGTTTTTGAGTCTGTCTTCCCGCCATCATAAATTTGAACCAATTAACGGTCTGGTTATATTAATTTGCGCTACAGAGTTACGTTAGAAGTGAGATGCTTTGCGGCCGAGGCGTCGGAGAAACCTTAATTTCTGGAATATCTAAATGAGCAATAAAACACTTCCTTCCTGAGTCATAACTCTTTTTATTTCATACAATAAGTCGCATTTCCTTTATTCATGTAATTATGCAACCTGTCTTCCAGATATGTGATTCTCAATTATCAATTTCCTGAGACAACCCATCTCTAGATTCCTGATACTTAGTAATTAGAGTGCACTATGATGACTGGCTAAGGTTTCAAGCTATTTCAGTGTGTGCACTAAAACAATGAATACCTCAGAAACCCAAAAAAATATTTTAAAAGAGATAACGACTATTTTGTTCATGAAGAGTATGAATAATTGAAACGTACTTCATGATGATGTGTTCATTGCATATGGATTAGGTTTGATACGCGATACATTCTACAAGTATTATATAATATAATTTTCAGTTATTTTTCAGTTTCATTCTATTCGGTGTAATGATCAACTGGTTGGTGGTGATCATATATTTAGAAAATAAATTATAAACTTTGGTTTCATACTTCGAAATCCATCTTTATAGTAATCAGTCCGTTTTTCCCTCACAGGTCAACTCCTACCGATCTTCCGATTTCTCTGACTCCTGTTGGAAAAGATTTTAAGCTGTTTATCCTGAAATGTGTTCTTTAAACTACTACTAAGGCAAATGGATAGGCAAATTTTTAGGTTGAATTTCATAAAATATTCTGAAAGAATTCTACAAAATAAAGTTATTTGATGTCTTCAGTGCACCTATGAGTACATGTGCTGAACACTTTGAATTACTACACTCTATTTTTGGCATATATATATATATATATATATATATATATATATATATATATATATATATATATATGGTTAATTAGATTGACGATAATTAAATATAATTTTGTTATGAAATAAAAATGTAAACAAGTAGCATTCTACACTTGTATGTAGATTCCACACTCAATAGAGTCAATAGAGTTGTAGTTACTCAATTGAGTTGTAGTATTCTACAGTCTATATCTTTTTCTTGTAATTTCCAATGCTCGAAAATAGATCAACCAGGAGCTGTAATATGTTTAAATGTTATTTCTATTGTGAAACTACAAAACAAAATAAACCTTTTGAATGTGAAGATACTCGCTGTGGGTACCATGCTAAGTTAGTAAGTTAGTATGGGAATTCATTATGCTGCAAAATACTGCAGTGTGTCTTGTTTTGACCTGTTTTGAAGGATGTGATCAACTGAAGTGTGACATAGCGTAAAAAATTAATCTTCTTTCATCTTGGAAGTGATGCAGTTTGCACAATGTTAATTAAAAAGAAATAAGGCGGAAAGATATAAAGTAAGATAGTATTAAACGCATAGACACGAATGAAAAACTGAAAAAAACTTTTCTTTTTGCCTAAAAGAAAATGTATTGAGTACAGTTATTACATTACAAGTGTAACAAAGATTGTAATTACAATAAAGATTATAAAGATTTGCTTGTTGGTGCCAAATAGCTGAAAACAAATTAAGCTCGATATTGTAGCTTTTGTTTTCAAATTCAGATTCTCATTATCATTTTTACTGATATTTTAACATATTTATAAATTGTAATTTTTGTACAAGAAGGGCGAATATACAAATGAAATTTGATAATTTCTATTTGAGAAAAGTATGAGGAGCTTAGAGATAACAATGTGCAATAGCATTCAAAAGAACGAGAATGAATCGCTTTGCATGACAATCATAATGATCATTTTTGACCCTTTTACTTCTCTTAGAACTTTATAACATTTATTCCGGTACACACAATATGCTGGACAGAATGGTTTTCGTTGACAATAATAGATTTGTTTTTTCGTTCTCTTTCTGGATAGGATAACGCACTAATCTTCAGAAAGTGGTTTCTATTTTTAGGACAGATGATTCCTAAGTACATTTACTTACCCACGCAGAACGAGATTAAAATGGGTCACCACGGAATCTGCAGTAGTTGCAAATAACACGAAGTAACTCAAGCTGAGTCAAACATCTCTAAAACACTGCTAGTACAAGGTCCACATACTTTGTAATAACGTTGTAATAACTATTTAACGTTTCGATGGTGCTGAAAAAGGGAAGGGCATTTTCCGTCCTGGACACAAAGGTGTCTTCGTCATCTTCTTCTCATGCACTTATTCCTTAATGGAAATGGAAAGTCTGTTATCTTAAATTTCGTAGTGCTTCAATCAACATTATTAAACAAGTGAATGGAGATGAAAAGTAAATTACACAGAAAACGATCCCCTATTTTGGATAAGATCATCAAACACTCGTTTTAAACGAGATGTGAAAGAGACTTCACAAATGAAGTGGCATACGGATATTGTTCAAATGTTTATCCAAGAATTTTCGCGCAGCGGTGTGTCATAAAGGATGATTGCATTATATTTGAACTTTCGTATTTAACAAAATTGTTATGAATTTTCTCACCGTTCTATGTTTAACGAAACTGTTATTCATCAGGTGTCAGTATCACCAGATTACTACGAGAAATTCACATATAATGCTTTACGTTCCATCTCATTTGGAGACGACATTAAACACTAACAATCGACAAAAATTGAGAAATTTTACATTATTTCAAATATTTTTCAAATGGTAAGATTTTTCACGAACCTTTAACTTCATTTTCTTGTTATATTTGTATTGTCACATAAATTTTGCATGCTCTGCTGGTTTAAGTTGGATTATTTCATCGAACATTTAAGTGATACGCTAGAAAACAGTAGGAATAATTTTTAGTGTGTTATTTAAACAGTTCTGTAGCAAATCTTTGCGAGCGTTTAATTTGGGCCTATAGAACAACATTCACAGCATAAGTGAAGATGTAAAATAATTTCCACCTCAGTGAAGAAATAATTTCTCCCCTACAACTTTAAAGTTTGCGATTAAGAATTTTGTTTGTTGATGCTTTTTGGTTTGGATATGATTGTCATTGCACTTGTGCTCAGAGATTTTTTCACTTGTGTAACACTTTACTTCTGTATTCTTCTTCTTGCCCATGGGTCTTTTGAAAGGGCTTGACGTTGTCTCTGCAGGGCAGAGGGCGCTGGGGGTCTAGAGGGTTGGCCTTAATTAACCTGCCCTCCGCCCCAGGGCTTCTGCGCCTACTATATTGCGCCAACGCCTCTGCCAAATCCCAACGGACAGACTGCTCTCCGCCACGCCCCCACCCGCTGCTCTACACCCTCTCTCACACAACTGCCAAGCCACAGCCCCGCCACATATTTGCCATCTCTGCCCCACTCCCGGCACTTCTCTGCCACATCGCCACAAATATGCCTCTGTAGTGACATAACCGCGCCACAGACTAACCAAAGTACAACCACGCTACCCCGCCGCAGGCAAGAAGCCCTTCTGCTACAAATCCCATCCCAAGTTTGCAGAAGCTCCGCGCTGCAATCACGCCATAGCTCCGCGGTGGATAGTCGCAAGACAACACACCGCTTCGCCACCTGCCCGCCACTCGTAGGACGCAGCCCCGCCACACCCCGCCACAGGCGAATCGTCGGACCCTGGTAACGAAAAAATGGATAAATCTTATTCCTATA
This sequence comes from Gryllus bimaculatus, assembly GCA_017312745.1. Taxonomy (NCBI): domain Eukaryota; kingdom Metazoa; phylum Arthropoda; class Insecta; order Orthoptera; family Gryllidae; genus Gryllus; species Gryllus bimaculatus. The sequence continues at coordinate 675,163 of BOPP01000268.1, forward strand.
TCTAGAAAATCCCTTACACAAACACGTTGTGTAGTGAGAATCAATGTTTTGGGGGTTCTTGATACCTAAAAATTGATTGTTGGCAAAACGTCTGTCTGCCTGTTTGTTGTGTCTTCGTGTACTCACCTGTGGCCAACACTATTGCCTAAACTGCTAAGACGATTTTCTCCAAAATAGATATTATCTTATCGATCTGTCCAAACTCCATGCCCTCCGAATTTAAAACGGACATTTTGATTTTTGAGAGTTCTGTTCATAAAGACACAACATCTTCAAAATTTCTCAAAAATAGCTCCATTTTTTAGATTAACTTTTGTCTTCGAATAACGTAAGGCACACTTTAAAAATGTCAGAGGTCTCATTTTCGTTAAACTCTCTGAATTTTCAAAAATTGAAAATGTTAGAAATAATACGAGAAAGAATAAACTATTGTAACACTAATGGTTTCTTCCCATTAGTTGAAATGTCGTATTTTCATATTAGTTGAAAAATTCTAATTTATGAAATTGCATAATGTTCTGAATTGTTTACGGCGTCTTCCTACAGTCTACCGTCTACCTACTTCCTATTGAAGAAAGGTACTGTTCGTAACTAAAATCTGTTGTTCAAAGGCAGATCCTGAAATATTGTCGGCTAGAAGTGTTCAAAAATATGAATAATTTTTGCGTAATTGTGCACGAAATTTAGACATTTTTGAACAACTACATTCAAATCCTTTTTCATTATCAAATTAAGATTATCAAATCATATTTTGAAAGAAAGGCAAGAAAATTTGTTTGAAAAAAATTAGTATTCGCATAATTTATACTCGAAGTTCATGCAAATTACAAAGAAGGAGTTTTTAAAAAAACAGCTCCACTTCTTTATTAAACTTGTTCTTCGACCAGAACGAGGAACTATTCAAAGAATGGGACAGGTCTCATTTTCGTTGAACTCTCTGAAATTTCGAAAAGTTAGAAATAATACGAGAATATATGTGCTGTTGAAGCATCAACATTTTCTTTAAATTTCTTGTATGAATACAGAGAATTACTCATAAAGAGTTTTATTAAACATTTTGTGTGGTGAGAACTAAAGTCATTGAATAATATGACCTAATCGCAATTCTGATCTATTGTTTTGATTTTTCAAAAATTATGCCAATATGTTTTTGAAACATCTATCACTACGTTCATATTTACATTACGAGTGTTTTACTGGATTATTGCATTTGGGAGTGAATGTACTTGAAACAATTTGTTTAAGTATCGAAAATTCATTTTTTTGTGTGAAAATGAACACAAATTTGCATCTTTTTCGAAACGCTCAAACAACATTTTCTCAAAAACGGCTCAAAATATTTCAACGACACATTACACAGATTGACTCTTATATAATATTCTGAAAGTCGTATTTGCATTCATTGTATACATTAAAAAAAATTGTATCGTTGCTATGGATTGAATGCTGTCAAAGTTATTGAGATACAGGGTGGAAATGCTCAGAAACGTCAATTTTAATTATTGTATTGATCTTAACAAATTATGTTAAAAAGTCGTAAGCAGTAAAGTGTTTCGGCCTCAAGACGGGCCTTGAGGCAGGCGAGGCATATAACATGAACGCTGAGGCAGTGGAGGGAAGACAAGAGTGTTTTGAAGGTCGGGGGAGTCCCGAACTCCTCATGTGTGTCATTTATTCCTTAATTGTTTCATAACTCGGCCTGACAGGCGACTGTGTACAATCTGAGCGCTTATTTGAGGAACTGGATACCGCAAGTAGAACCAGGGTGCAATCACCAAGGCGAAGAACAGGAATATCATGGGTATATAAAGTGTAAGGGATCGAAATGTGTCTGTGCGATGTTCAGGGTGCACAAAGGGTTTTCCTTAGAGAAGGGGTAGGTACTGTGAGATGCCCTGGTGCTCTTTCAGATGTCCAAGATAATATAATACAATTAGTACGAGAAAATATATGCCATTCTGTAGCGCCATTGCTTACAATATTCGCGGTGTTTCTTCACCCCGGATTATTGCATTAAGATACATACGACAGCAATCATTAACATACAAAAGTCACTTAAAACATGAGTATTTATTTCATTTATTTTTTATAACACAATAACCTTAAACGTTTTTGCCAAAATTAAAGAGTGACACTTTTAATAAAGCTTGAGAGAACTCTTTTGTGCCGTGATGTAATGATGTGAAACAAAAATAATTACCTTTGTCAATGAATCGCTCTGATTGCGGCGGTTTCGATTTATTGTCGATGAAATATTCACTGCATGAAATCTCATTGTTCCAAAATAATTATTTCATTTGGGAGTAATTATATTTAACAATAGCTGCGACATTCAGCAAATGAAGTATTGTTGGGGAATTATACAGTGAAATGAACAAATACAATAACCGAATTATAAGTGTATTACAAATTCACAATTTATGACTAAATGAAGGTACACAATTAATCATTTGCATTGACACGCAAGTGACATTAGTTTTTAAAGCAAAATTTGAGTGTGTAAATAGACACGAGATAAAACAATAGAGATGAGATGTAGAAACGTTTATTCTGAGGTACTTCTAAATACGTAAACAGTGAAAGTCGGATTTTGCAGCAATACTTTGTTTCATTTGATTTAATTTTCAAACTCATTATACAATTACTAGGACTTGAGCCTAAGTTTATTTCCAAAGTAAGATAATAATTCGTGAAGTAATAGACCTTAAAAATTATTTCTTAGCATTTATCCAAAACTATAAAATATACATTTGTTTCAAGTTTTTGCAGAGCCACTGCCACCTCCAGGTAAAATAGTATACACTACACTGAGAGGAGTTAATAAATTCGGTAGTGGTTGCGGCTGAAATCAAAACGTACTTACTCTTAAACACGTTTCTAGAAATTAATCATTGAAGTGAAAAATGTTGCTTGAAAATTTCATAAAATTTAATACGGGCTGTACTTTGTGAAAGACAACATTACTTAAGTTGTAGTTTATGGTCAAAATCTAAGAACTCTTATTTTGAAAAGGGTTTAACCCATGCGTTTTTACCCTTTAGTTAAAATTGTTTTAATTCAGCGTCGTAAATACACATATAATTTCAGCGCAGAGTACTCAAAAGTGAGAACGAGTGAGCTCTCGTGGTTCTTCAGTGGCGAAGTCGCTTGTCTTTCATAACTCAAGTTCTGCATTCGATTCCCCGTAGAATCCCCGTAAAGCCTAATGTGAAATTTGTTACGATAAAACGAGTTTGCGGCCAGTCCAACCTCTGTGAAGCGTCCTCAACCTTACCCCTATTCTTATTCCTTCCCAATTCTGGTCGATGAGTAGATGACGTGAGCGCAAAGACGCTATCTGTCGGTGATTTCCTGCTTTGACTGTGACTGATGTGACCAGACTACACAACGGCCCAAAGAGTGCGCTTAATAACAGAGGATTGCTTCAATGTGCTCCACGCTCCTTAGGAGTTAGAAGACGTGTCGGGTCTATATAGTTGCAACAAATTTAAAAAAAAACACGGCTAAATATTTTTTCCATTTTTAACATATTTTGCTATGAAATTTTACCTGCCACAGTGGAACAATTTAATTTACCAATAAGCATAGAAATACATATTGTTAATGCTCAATGAAATTCAAAGAAACGCAACCAGATTTAAGTCATGGGAGGGGTGAATGTGGTTTCATTATAGTATATCCAGGAACGTTGTAAATATACAAATATACAGTGTGACACAGCTGACGTCATGGGACAACGAATTTGCAAAGTAGATGGCCGCTGCCATTAAATATTTTCTATTCATATGTAAAGAACTGTTGTTCTGTATATCTAATTTTATTTATTAGCTACCCGATCGGCTAAAGTCCTTTGGGGATTTTAAATTTTAAAAATGATTACGTTGTTGGGGGTGTTCCTCAGGGAATATCTTGTATATATACTGTATTGTGTCATTGAAGTATTCGTGAAGACAGAGTTTGTTAAAATAATCATTGTTGCAATTTTGCTAATTTGTTGTTCTGAAGCAATGCGCGTTCTACGTTTTGGAAAATAATTTTATGTGCGTTTTTTCAGCCGCAGTTTTTGCTGAAATAGATATCACATACTATTAATAATTAACGGTATTTGAGTACTATTTGGTGTTAAGCGTTATAATAAAAATCGCCACGGTGATTGTGCATTGATCAATTATGAAACACGGTAGAAATTTCAGGTTATCCTCGTATTTGATGTAACCGTCACAACTATCACGTGTTAACATTGATTCGAAATACTGTAAGACAGATAGATGGTCACTAAAATTTCAGATGGCTATTGAAGTTTTAAAATTTGTTGCCAAAAAGTGAAAACAAAGTCTTTACGTAAACTCTTTTAGGTGTACGTGTGTTCTCTAAAAGAGGCCTACGCGGCTCTTTTTATAAGCAGATTACGTAACCAATGTGCTCGGTGTACACTATTTATATCAAAACAATATTTATCATGAATATTATACAATATTTATCATGAAATGATTTAAAAAATGTTAAGATAAGCAGAAATAGTATTTTTATATTTATAGTTTTATTTTATATTAAATTGGCGAAATGAATATGAAAATATTCATGAGGAAATTTGCAGAAACATTAAACGATGAAAAATGATGACAAAAATGATGTAATAGTTATTTCCGTACGAAACTTTAAATAAATATTATGAAACGAAAAGACAAAAAAGAAGAATCTTTTCATGAACTTAAAAAATCAAATGATGTCATTATATAACATTAAAATTGACTTGCAACGTGAAAACGTATTTACGCGATTTAAAAAATGCATAAAATAGAGTAAAATTTCAGGAAAAGCAGTAATGCATAAATATGTCAGGTAAAATCAATCTAAAAGTATGTATCAATAAATTTTGAAATACCTTATAAATGCTCGGTTGATTTTTAACTGATACAATACGTATTTTTAGTTTATGTGCATTTCTGATGTATGTTACTTTATTTTGAAAATAACCCTGTGCACAGTAGTTTAGAGCTTTCACCACAAGTTCAGAAATTCCTAGGCACTTATCTCCGGTGAGAATAGACAGATTGTTGACTACGCAGAGTGCATTAGCTACTCTTTGTTCACGTGTGGTCATAGGCTAGTGAATATGCGTAGGTGCATATACAGTGCAGAGTAAGAAGTCCGATGACGCAATGCGTCGTACATTGCAGCGAGGCAAATTGCCTACACCACAGGCGCTGCTCTCCAGCCTTCGAGAGAACGGGAGGTGGGGGGGTTGTCGTTCTGTGAAAATTCCCTAAGCATTTCGTAATTTCCAACATTCGGGGGAAATTCTATTTAATATATACTATTCAAGGTATTGCTTCAATATTCGTATTTGCTTGCTTCTTTTATTTATGGGATTACGCAATTGTATTACGAGTATGCTGCTCATCCCGAACCAGCGATGATGTAAGTGCTCATTGCCATGTGTAGGTACAAGTATTTCAAAATGTATTATAGAAGCGGTTTCAATTCTAAGAGGAGTTCTTTAATACCAACTGATATATTTTTGTCGGGTTCTAAGAGCTTTAGTCTGTAAGGAAAACGTTTCTGTGCGAGCGATTGTTAAAATTCAGTTTGCTAGGAACAATGCTGTTTTCGTGCTAAATTCAATGGGTTTCCTTCCAGAATGGAGCGGTCTGGTTTATTTTATACACATTATACGAATAACAATGAAGTAACTTCAGTATCCGCACTTCAGATGCTGCCGTGAATATCTTCACCATTCAATCTCCTAAAAGGGTTTGAAAAGAACATTGTCAATTATTTTGAATACGATTGCCTAGCAGGCTGCTCCAGTTTCAGTTTTCGTTTTCATCTTTCAAAGGACAGGAAAGCCTGATAAGGTAACATTATTTTTGGATAGATGAGATGAAACGGTTTTTTGTGACAGTCTCTACGTGGGGATAGCCAACGTTTGACATTTGAGAGTAGGTAAAATTTTTTCGAGACGAAAAAATAAAATTTCAACACTATTTTACATTACTTTAACAATGGAAGCTAGTGATGTTTCAACGGTATACATTGTCTCGCATTACGTCTAATGCTTTCGCAATATTATACTATTAAACAAACCTCCAAAGTGTTTCCAACCAACAAAAAAATTTCATTGCATAGAGATTCAAACTCAGTTCTTCGCGGCTTCACTCCAAAGAACTGCCAACCACCACTCGCACGGCTACTTATAGCTTTTCTGATGCTTAAAAAACTAGTGGCCTCTCGCATTACATTAAATTTACGTAATGTTCAAAAGTCTGCGAGCAAAATAAGGAATCTTATATGATTGACTTTTCAGAACAACATAACAACCTATCACGTAGGTCAAGTTTTGTAATTAACCTTTTAATGGGGAAATATTCCTAATACTTTTATTGTATTCATATTTTAAGAAAAAAGTACTTATTATTTATAATTTTAATTATAAATTTGTATTACAGGAAGCATTGAACGCCACGTGGCCAAAATCTCAAAAAGCGGACTGACTCGTTTACAAACCGCGTCAGTTTCTTGTTGTATAGCGGCCTTGTATAACTACTAGCGGCTAACAGCAGCAAATATCCTGCTGAATACAATCATACAAATTGGTTTTCTAAAAAGTAACACGCATACTACTGAAGAACAAAAATAAAATGTTCTTACAAGAAATTAATCATTTTAACAAAAAGTCTTCAGAAATACCGTAAAAACATACTATCGTTTATGTAGGTACAATAAGGAAAATAAGATATGCGCTATTTTTAAGCTTTCTTTGTAGGAGGGGGAAATTGGGTACTTTTAAAGATTTTTTTATACATTGCATTAATTCTACAAAAATTACTCGTACTAAACTAATAATTGTACATAACCTTCTTCAAAGATCTAGTTTAAACATTTGCAATTTTACGTTTTTGCAATTTTCGCAAACACAATTACTTCGCTGTCAACACATACCAAAATCAATTTTAGAGAATATTTTACCATTTTTAAGGGATCTATAACATGGAAACGAAATTTCAGAAAATAACAGAGTATGGAAGGAGAAAACGAAATTTAAGAAAAATACGAGATAAAAATGACCTAATAACAAACGCCATCGCATGGAGTGGGTTAAATGGAAGCCCATAGAAGAGGGAGAGTGGACTAGATATGGAGAAAAAGCTAGGAAATAAAATATTTAAAATGGAATTTTTTTTTAAATAATGCTCATTAACGATAGAAAAATTAGAAGTTTTGAAAAGATTTAAAACTTCTAAATTTTGCAAAATTTTCATTTTTTTATCTTTGTAAAATGTAAAATTTAGAATTTATCTTTGGGGTCAGAAAGACATTTAATCAAAGGATTAGAAAGTTTTAATTAATATTCAAACTGTTATTGCTGTGGTTGATTATTTCGGGGTACCACAAGGCATCTGCTACCACTATCGAATCCAAACAGAGGAAATGCGAACAGCGACGCGTCGACCTTCTGCGCCAGCCCACTGGCCCCCGCCGCCGCCGCCGCCGCCCTCGCGCGTGAGCCGTTGCCATGGCGACCGCCGCGAGCGACGCTGCTAATGCCAGCCGTCCTCAGCGGAACAACGGCGAGGACATGAGGACGCCCGCGTCGAGAGCCGCCGCTCGAGGCAGCCTCATCGTCCAGCTCGCGAGGACGATGCCGCGGAACAGCAATAGAGATCGACGAAACATCGCCGCCACTCAGGGAAGATCTGGGGAAATATGAAGCTCTTGCTACCCAAGGAACCCTATGTGAACAAATTAAATAGTACTCTTAAAAAATAAAATATTAGTTTTATTATCTATGTTTTTCCGCTTCTAAACACTTACGTCCCGCACAGTTTATGCTACGCTCCCGAAGGCGCCGCGTATTTCCAATATAAGTTTAGCTGCCGCTGCTCTCCGATAACCCAACACCGCTGTCCATTCTCGTCACTCTTGACGATTGCCAAATAAAACTCTTAAAGTTAAACAAGAAGAAAATATTTTGTTCGTAAGTTCTGAATGGGTAATCAATCGGCTCACTGTTACCTGTTCCGCTTTCGCGGATATCGTGTTCTGTATTCTTTAACTACTGATATCTAATACCTTCCCCAAGGTTTCTCCAATCTTTCAGTCACTTGAAGACGCCATTAATTGGTTTTTTAAACAAGTATTTCACTTATGCCAAGACTAAATCGTCATTCTTTCGAACTCTAGCTAGCTTCTCTCAAACTTTCCTCCCTAGCAACCAATTTTATTACACAATTATTAGTTCTCTTACGAGCTGATACTCATAAAAGATTTCACTTTCTTACAGTTCTCTTTTGAGCTGATAATTTCTACTAATACTTTTTTAAAGTAAAGTTGTACTACATATAGAATATTATGTTATTGCAGAATTGTTGAAGACAATTTTTTTAATAATTAATTTATCGCAGATATATACAAGAGTATTTTATTTTTCACTAATCACTAATGTGCGTATTACTTTCTTTTTAAAACTTTTATTTACTGCCTGTTCAATTGTATTACCATTTTTCAAGGACTTTAAAAATATTTATAATTACTTTTAGGAAAAGTGCCAGCGATTTTTTGTTGGTAAATTAGTTACCTATTTTTAAATGGTAATTTAAATAATTATAGTTTAAAAGTGATAATGAAAAAGAGCAGAAGATATTCATTATATATATTTACAATTGAAAGGTTGTGTTTAAAATTTGAAAAAAAAAATATTATAATGAATATTATAATGAATAATGAGGATAAGAAATATCTGTAATGAATCTTGAGTGAATTCGGAGAGTTTCATAGTGTTGACTTAAATGAGTTTTTTGTACCATGAGTAGGAGGTAATACGTTAAATGCTTTCGTTCAATGCTGTGTTTAATGCTTTTTGTAATACCACTTTCTTATAAAAATTTAAATAAGAAATACCTTTTCTTTAAATATGAGTACTATAAAAGTAGTAAGAATAGTCTCAAAATAAAAAAGCTAACTTACAGAACTCGACCTATCTAAAACATGTATATCGTTCTGGAAAGTCAATCATATCTACTAGTATAGTACGCCAGTTTCTTCTAACATTAAGAAACATTCTTTGACTCTGATAAGTGTACCGAAATCATATCATAAGGCAATGGAGTTATTCAGGTCAAAATTAAAATGATAATGACCAACAGTTTGTAATAGTTAACTAATTGAAATACACAGAGCGATGCGTTTCTCGAAGGTATTAGAATATAATTCGTTCTTAACCCAAGGGAAGAGTAAAATTGGAAAAACGAAAAATAATTAGAAATAGTGTCATAAACAAATTGTGTCAATGGACCTCATAAGTATCGATGTATATTTAAAGTCAAACTTTTGGATCGTATGAACACAAGTACTGTAAAAATGAAATACACGACTTTTAGTGGTAATACATTCTGTTCAAGAATCTTGTAACCATTCTCAGAAAATTATAAAGCTCTAACATTACCTTTTCGTAATACTGTACTGTAATAGCATCTTAACGTAATAAGAAAAACAAAACGCCACTTTTAACGCCCAACGTCCGTTACGAACACTGGAAACAAATGAGTTGTGTCTTTAATTGACGTGTGGGTAGACATACTCCCAGATACGGTATATTTGATTTATATATTTTTCTTTTAACAAGATTGTGTTATGAGAATAATAGACACATGATCAGTAACTATGAAAATGGCTGCGATATGTACTCAAAATGCTTGGTCTGAGTACCCCAGCCACCGTTAACAAGATACATTTCAAGGTGTTTTTTAGCCAGAAGCGCCAAAACATCTTCAATACAGGATTGCAAACATAAAGTTATTACGATATTACTGTGTTATTGAACACCCCGACAATTACTGCATTCAGAAACTCTATAAAAAGCAATTTAGAGCAGGTGGTCAATCGAAAAGTTTCTAGTCTTCATCAGGAAATACATAACAAAAAAAGATAGAGTTTTATCAGAACAAATTAAAAAGTTGGCAGTAGGCTGGGAGAGTTATTTGAAAAGCAATGCATTTGAAATGACAGGAAATATGAATAAAACATTTTTAATAAAAAGGAAACACGTCGAAAATAACATGTTATAAAGTATTTCATCAGTACAAAACGAAAATACCTCATTTTTAAGTTCCAAGTGAATAATTATTGCCAATCATGAAATAACATGATAGTCTTTTTCATGTTAAAATGACGTTTTAATAGAAACTTTTTAATGGAACTCTAATCCGATTAAATAAGGTCTTAACGCACTGGATTAAAACAATATATTATCTTATTTCCGAACATAAAATAGTTTATATGATGGACGACAAAAATGAATATCTGCAAAGCATTACTCGAATTGCAATTTTAAATAGATTTTTGAGATGCTGACTTGGACGTTTTGAATTTATTTATATTTCTTAAAATGTCATCGTTTATTCTCAAGAATTAAGAAACATAGGGCGTGTGTTAAATATATTTTTACGATTGAAGATGCGTGTTTTGTTTAAACATTTAGAAAAGTACTATTATTTAAATATAGTTCTCCTGTTCATGGAAGTCAGAAAATTTTATTACCAGTCTGTTGGAGGAATCTTTTGAAAATTGTTACCTGATTTCATCTCAATATATACTTCTTTGACATCTCCATTGGTCCGTCTATTATATAAACATATTGTTTATAGCGTTTTTAAGTATACTATTGTCGGCGTAGATGAAGAATTACATCAATAAAATTGTATTTTGTACGTTTTGAGCTGTAAATCTGCTTAGCGGGAGGCATTTATTACTCGGCAAAGAACTCCGTTTTTTATTACACATCCATTTTGTCCATTATCATTATGAACTCTCACAAACAAGAGTATCAGAGATGTCGAGCGCTGGGAGATGTCCTGGTTGGGCGGCACGCTGCTGAAGGAGATACCTGAAAGGGAAAAACCACGACAGCCAACGCAAAAATTGTGTTGGTCGGCACTGAACTGATTGATTGATTGTTAGTAATTTCCGAGCGCTGATGTCATTAATTCCGTAAGTGTAGTGCACGTTTCTCCTCGGGAGGTGACTGTGATCATTCCTTGCTGAAGGGTGCGATACGGTGCTGACCTACCGTCGTTTTCCCAACTACGGGACAAGCTCTAAGCTCCTGACAGGTCTCCCGCCATGCGAGGTAGTGTGATGCATGTTAGTGTGTGTGTGTGTGTGTGTAAGGGGAGACGATAGGGCAAGGAAATGGCAAGAAAGATCGCGCGCGGTCCGTGGCTCGTTTGTTATGATACTGCTCAGGAATTCGCCTGGCGTTGTTCAAAGAAACCAAAAAAAACTACCGATCAGAGCAGGCGGTCACTAGAATTCTCTTCCAGACAGCGACTGAATTCGAGCTAGCTGAAAAGCTAGTGTCGAAAATCCTGCCACCGTCGGGACTCAAACCTAGAACCTCCTAGTCAGAGGCACTGCAGTAACATCATTTGCCCTGAGCCACCTCTCGCAGTGTGACGTTCCGAAGAGAAGAAATAGTCCCTCCTATTGGAATATAACATTTACTACACTTACGGGACGTATGATATTGGCAGTTGACGCGCCCAAAATAGATAATCCCTCTGTTGCGGGAGTCGTGTGTTGCCCGTAGCCCCGCGCACAGACGATGCGAGAGCTGCTCCAGTTCTTATCGGCGGAGGCGGCTGCAGCGGAGCACGAAGGTATAATTACGCCCGACGAACAGACATCTGGAGAGGCTGCCCTGCGAAGGCGCAAGTGGGCGTATTGGACTGGCGTCGCCCATCGCCCCCAAGCACTCTCCACAGGGCCTCGTTAGGCTTCCTGCCCCTCCACCGCTCCGCCTCCTCCTCTCGCTCGACCCACGCGCTCTCGCTCCTCTCTGCACGCGCTGGATCGTCCACTACTGTCTGTCTGAACGGCCGCTCGCCCTCCCGCTCGCCCGCCCGGCCGCCAGCTCGCCCACTCACCCAATCGCCCACTCGCTAACTCACCCGCTCGCCGGTCACCCGCTCGCCCGCTCGCCCTGTAGCCTCCCAGCGGCCGCTGGCTCTGTAGCGTTTTCACCTGCTGTCCTCGCCCGTTTCTGACCATCTCTACTGGCTGTGCCCGTCTGTCCGGTCGCTCGCCCTCGTGCCCGCCCGTCCTCGGACGCCCTTGGCGACTCCTCTCCCACCCTCGCCCTTCGTTCGTCTTTCTCTCCCACGTATTTCCGCTCTGCCGTCACTCCTCCTCCCAGAGGGGCGCTGAAGGGCGAAGGGCAGCGAGTTCGCCCGGGCGGTGCGGGCGAAGGCGCTTGTCCCAAGAGGGTCAGCCGGCGGAAGGCTCTCGCGCATTTACGTGAGCCGTAAAGGCATTGTCTGCACTTGCAAAGAGGCGTCTCAATAAATGTTACAAACTCCTCAGGCATGTAGGTTTCCAACCGACGCAAGTCATGAATACGTCATGGCTCACTAAAATTAGATCTAACCTTTGTGATGTTTTGATATTTAGATACAGGATATTATGCTTCCCGTATTCCCTGAGAGGGAACATCTCAAATGAAACCACATATGCTAATAATGTTAACAAGAATGTTTCAAGTGGTTTGTGATATCCTTGCACTTGATAATCTGTTCATAACACAAAATAATGGATAATATAGGGTAATAATTTAATGTTGCTTTGACTGCCAACTTTGTACCTCAAAGAAAAAGAGTATTAAACCGTGAAACTTAGCACACTCAGGTTATACGTGCCGTCGGGCTCTGAAGGGTCAGTGCCATGAAGTCAATAAAAACATACTCATAATTGTGCCATACATTTGATTAATTCTTATATGCAGCAAAAATGAATATGAAATGTTTGTAACTTCTTACCGTACATTCCATTTCTCTGTCTATTTTAGTTTCACCGGACCATCTGGGACTTGCGAGCGCCTTCTCTGAAATGGCGGCGTCATGTGTGTCTGAGTTCCCGGAGTGGGCGGTGGTGAGCGACTGTCGAATGGGTGAGTGATGATATGTTCTTCATAAAACAATACATTAATCTAATGTTTCACCAAGAATTTGTTGTCTCTTTTCCCTCGTTTTCGTCATATTTTGTTAATCCACGGCCGGAGAATTCAAATGTCCCGGGCGAGTGAATCATTCTTGCCGGCTGCGCAATGAGCGGAGTTTTAATTTCAATATTTCATGCAGCCCCCGTCTGTGAGAGAGGCTCACGGCAATCGCTGTGAAGCGGCATCGCCTGCGCCGGCGGCGT
>BOPP01000268.1:693198-723338 GCA_017312745.1 Gryllus bimaculatus
TTCATCGCTCGGCTACGCTTAGTAAAAAAGTTGGATAGAAATTCGGGAGATCAAAAATTGCGCGGAGATGATACTTCTCCCTCACCTCACAAAAAGTCTTTTTTTGGTGTCAGTAATTTCAAATGAAATAAATAAAATGTACAGCTTGCTTTGAAGACACGATCTTGGTTTGTAAAGTCAGACTTCAGGCAAAGGTTGTAGTTAAAAAAATTGTTTCGCGACCTCTTTTAAAATGAACTCTTTTAATTCAAAAGTAGGTTTATTGATTTAATTCCTGAAAATTCGTGTGCTCTATTTACCCACCGAGTGGTTTGTTTCATGTGCTCAGTCTCACAATAAAGCTCATTTTGTGGGGGCGTCGCCTCGGCGTCAGTCGTCGGCCGCCAACAGCTGCGTCCACAATCGCCTCATCGCCCAGTAATAATACTCACAGGCCGCGTGCGACTCATTCGCAGCCGCGTTCAGCTGTTTCACTCCCCACTCTCTCTTTCTCTCTCTCTCTCTCTCTCTCTCTCTCTCTCTTTTTATCTTCCTCTACACCAAGTACCAAAATGTCTAAGATATTACATTACATATCTCGGAAATATAGAATACTATGTCAATGTTTGAGGAAAAAGCAATTATCACACTCATATGTAGTTTCTTCTGACGTTTAAAAAAAACTTTTTTTCGATATCCAGGGAGCACAGAATGTGTAATTCCATGAAAATCTCGAGATCGATTTTCTTCCTCTATACTACGTCTATAATTTCGTTTGAACGCACGTATAGAAGAAAGTAAAAAATAGCACACACACAGCTCATGGGCAACAAAATATTAGCGTAGAACACTAATTTACACATTTTAACAAAACATCTTTGCTAATTCTGAAATGAAATAATACATTTTACATACTACAAATAATATAAAATTTTTTTTGCTACAACACATATTATTAACAAATATTTAATATGAGAGGTCCCTTCTTCGGAATCTTGCTGTCGTATTACGTCAGTAGGGTCGTAATCAGATGACCGAGTTTGAGGATTCAGCCCGTGGCACATTAAAGATTTAATACCCCCCAATTTTAATGATTCATATGTAATACTAATTAAGTAGATGTTCACTTGACTTGTTTGGTATTTTCATATTTTGCTGCTATCATTCCCTCTATAAGAGAACTTCCTCTTATGGACACACGATCCTCTTTATGCAGATGAGATATGCAGTGAATATCGATCTACGATCTACGTAAGACAATAACAAGCAATACTGTATCAGTAAAAATTAAGAATAAGATTTTGCATTTCTTCATGAGAATCGAATCTGCTATATAAGGTATGTGAAGGTAATATGGCCACGTCATGCGAATCAATTTTTCCTTGTTATATATTTCAACATTTGGCCAAATTAACAGCATCATGGTGAAATTTAACACTTTACAGGTGTTAGGATAAAATTATACTTCAGAATAGGATGAAATTATACTTCAAGGTTACTTACTTTGTGTCACAAATTAATAAAATCAGTTCACATTGTCGTTGTATCGCAATTTATTCCGCATTATATTTTATCTGTATCTGGGTATAGTTTATTTTATTTTGGTTATTTTTTGTGTATTATTAAGTTCAATTTGGATATTTGGCATTGAGTCGATATTAAAAGTTATCCCATTATAAGTCTTCTTTCTTTTGAGTTATTCTTGTATTAGCAACCGTGTTGTTGTAGTTGATTTCGCTTTATTCCTAGACCAGGCCCGCACAACTCTCATCTCTCAACTCTCAACGGCCACAGAGCTCGTATGCTCTGCGAGCGGAGCTCCGAGCTGAGGCGGCGCGAGCTCGCTGCTACATAAGCATTTGTTATACACCATAGTTACCATTGCAGTTAACGTTTCATTTCAACTTGTGTTTCAATAATTAGTTGTTCAGTTTAATAGTTATTCTTATAGTTATATTTGATTTATTTTTTCTCCATTCCGAAGTTTGTGCGGATTATTCGAAATTTCAGATATGCGGGGTTCAGATTAGCGAGGTTCTACTGTACCCTTTTTTCGACGAAATGGCAAGCGAGTGATTTTCAGGAAGGTTTGATGAGTTTTCACGGATCCTGTAACAAGTTCCCAGCGAAGGGAAGCTGCGAATTGGGCGCAACAAAAACACGAAAGTTCAAAGTACAAAGTTTAATATTACTTTACATATAAACAAACGTAACAATTTCATTAGTTATTCAACCATTGCTCTTCTTTAAAAAATGTTCTAGCCGGATTAGTCTGTAAAAGTGTCAAATAAAGTACATTTATAAAATTATTTCGATCCAAATGAATTTTCTTCTTTTGTGGATTTTCCCTACGTAAAGCAAAAAGAGCTCTGACATATTGTTACGAACTTACTGTTATTCAGAGTGCCTTTCGTCGTTTCTAGCATATGGCAATCGAAAGCGCTGAAATTACAAAATTAAATCATTAAGACTCGTGAAATAACGGTTGAAGACTTATAGATTAAAACTTATAGATTAATATTAACAATTTTTACAAATTCAATTATCGTCTTTTTATATACTCATATTAGAACTCAAATACGTTGTGGAGGACTTCTTGGAGCTGTAAGTTCAGTCTGTTGAATTCAATGGACAGAGTAAACTGACAACTAAAACTTCCAAATGATCTCGCTCTCAGCGCTCCATCTCCCTCAAACAGCTGTTTGTTTGGTTATTTGTTTGTTCTTTTCTTAATTTGTTTATTTATTTATTTCTATGTATCTATCTTCTAATTACTTTAAAGTATTATCAAATTATTCAAAACCCTTTTTAAATAAAAACATTAATTAAACTCCATGGTTTATTCCTAATTTTAAAACATAGAATGATCTCAACACCTAACTTCTAGATTTGAAAAAAAATATTAATAATTATTGATAATAATTTCTTTTCTTATACTTATTATGTTTCTATCATATGTTTTCCTGTAACTAAAAAGGATAAATTTACTTATCTCTTGGAGTTTAACAACATTCACATAAACGTAAATGGAACTATTAGAGTACGTAATGTTGCTTTTAAAAAACTTCTTTGTTGGAAATTGAAAAATTAAATTACTGTACAGTTAATTAAAGGATATATTTTTTCAAAAACTTTCTTTTATATCATTTGTGTAATTATCTTTAAGTCGCATATATGACATTATTTGTGTGAGTTTGTAGTGTTTTTTACTAAAAAAAGAGGTGGATTTTGCGAAGCAAACCGTTCTTATAGAAAGGTTCGATCATTGAAACGGGTCTCTGCTCTAGATACTGTTATACAAAAAAACCTCAAACCCGCTTTTCTTCTTTGCAATACACCCATTGCCCTTTGGCACACATTACATTGCATGCATCAATAAAGCGACCTACATGAGTAGAATACTATTTTATGCATGAATTTGAAAAACATTTGGGAAATGAACAATGGATCCTTTATAAACTTACACAAACTTCAAAACAGGTATGCAGAACCCTAAGGGCAAAACCACACCGACAAGCGATATCTAAACCTGGGATTCTGTTTTTCAATGGATCGCTCCGCTGCAATGGCTCGCTGATCGAACTTGTGCCAACGGGGATGGCAATTCAATACACCAATTTCGCCAATAGAATGCGCTGAGGTCGCGTTGCCTGTTTTTTAGGGCCAGTTGTCGCATATTGCGGCACCAAACGGCGAGAAGTTATCGGTTCCCCTGATGGGCGATTTTGTGCGGTTACTGCGCCGGAGTCTGGTGTGGCTTATGAGAATCGCGATCACGTTACTAACACAGAGGAAAAATTGCATCACGCGGTTTGGGGTAGGTTTGAATGATAATAAATTGCATTCTACTAATCGTTGGGGTATCCCTAGTTGATTGTATGTAATAAACTTAATATTTTCTGAATTTTGTCAATAATTCAATTAAATCGTATTCTCCCTAATATATTTTCCCCTAGTTTGGAGAATTTTACTTAATACGTACTTAAATACACAATTATCCGATGATAACACCCAGAACAGTTGGATTATAACATAAATAACTAAAATAAAATCTTCTCTCTTTATTATGCTCCTTCTATTGAAGATTTGACTATTAGAGAGCTTGAATTAGCTTTTAGTACTTATAAAACTAAAGAAACTCCGGATAATGATGGTGCAAGTTTTAAAATATTTATTTTCACAAATCCACACAATCTTTTTATGAAATCTATTTAATATATGTTCAAAATACGGCAAATTTCCACCAATGTGCAAGCTAGTCATTCAAAAGACGATCAAATAATTTGCTATCATCCCACATTTTGTTAATTAATTTATTTTAGGTCGCTTTATAACTACTTGGTCTTGAGCAACTTAAGGTTTATCAACAGAAAGTGAATGATATATGTTTATTGTCAATGTTACGCATTTATCACATTTACACAACCTTTCCTCTAATATTTTTGAGATAAATGTTATGAAGAATCTCCATCTCGATCACGTTTTTCATGATCCCTTGAGCACTGCTGAGATGGCCCCTTGTTTTGACATTATTTTGTCACTTCATTTATTGTGCACGTCTGATGAAGTTCAGTGGGAAAGTTCAGTGGGTTCAGTGGGTAGTTATTCAAATTATCCTTCTCGATGTTGTCCGGGAATAAGTATATTCATTCACGAAGGAGATGATGAGGAATAAGAACCCAAAATTATGGCTGATTATCCTTTGAAAATAGGTTTTATTTCATCGGAGCGAATATTTTGTTAACAATTATTGCCAAAAACTCTCATTTATTTCTGCATTCAGAATTCAATTTGTAAATCGTTTAGGATAGGGATCCCGAAATTAAGAAAACTGCACAGAATACACTTCTCCTAGAAGCGCGTCACACTCAGTTTTTAGCTCTTTTTGCCATAAAATATATAAATAAATTAAAAAATTAAAAAAGAATAGTGGTTAACTGACCTAAATAGAATCTAACGCTGTTGATACGCTGTTGTCCCTGAAATTGGATTAAATTCGTCCATTCGCGAGTTCTTCGCGCGCACCTCCTCGTAAACAAGTTCTTAAAATAATTTGGATACTTTTCGCCGCCGTCATCTCCGCTCAACACTTCCATCTGATTGCTACCATTCAACACGCAGAAGACAGTTTATCACTTGCAATTTCTGGCTCTAAAATCCGTTCTACGCTGAACCATAGTATACAACACCTTTACAACGCAGACGCTGATGTTTTAGAAGAAATACAATACGTCTTCTTGTTCAGTCGATCCTGTGCTTGGAGAACGAAAATAAGCCCATCGATGTTTGAGAGAGCTCTGGAGTTGTAAACAGGTATTCGATTATGAGTGGAAAATTGTGCGCTTTCCTCTGAAGTAAAGTTTACATCTTTCTAGCCTCGCTAAGAGAGATCTTCAGTCCATGATTTTGTCTGATCATTTGTGAGGTTAAATTTCGACTCATATACAGATATCTCAAAATAAATATTGCAAACATCTAGGGAATTTGTGGGGGTAGAAAATAATTTAATTTTTACTGTTCCACATTGCCTTCGATACGGAGCTCGAGATACACTTCTTAACACGTGGATCGAGAGGGTCGCATGTCCTCTTATGGAAGGAATCATGAGAGGGAATTACTGGAGGGAAATATGAGACAAAGACGAACTGAGTCAAGTTAACTACTAGTTAATTAGTAAATAAGTAAATCTGAATGGTTAAAATTATATAAAAATAAAACCATGTAAGCACTGTGGGCGTTAACTGGATTTAATGCTCTCGGGCCAAAGGACCTCGTTTTTTTGTCGCTTAAACATTAGAACCCTCATAGCACCCTTGGCGCGTAAATAACTAGGCGTATTTTACATTTATTTTGAGACATATGTAAATTCGTTTTTGGCGATGATCAGTTGTCGAGGTACGACATTAAAATCAACCCAATATTACAGTGCTATATAATGTTCGTTTGGCAATAACTTGGCACCTCGACAATTGGTCGTGATATTGACGAGACTAATTTTAAATTCTTGAAATCGACTTAACTGATTGACAAGAATTTAAACAGTTGGTGTGTGTGCGTGTGTGTGTGTGTGTGTATGTACTTTTATATGGTTTATAGGGCACTAGAAAAAAGGCAGATTCCTAAAGTTAAATTTCCTCCCTTTTGTGAGTTCATATTTTCAAAAATATTTTAAGTATTTGTCTTCAAATTAAACTGAAAATTCAGATTTTCAGGAAACATTAATATATTCTTCAAATTTTCTTCATCAATGTATTATTTAATTTAGGCAAAATTACTTCCAGAATTTCGTAACGCACCCTCGCTGTTTAGCTCATTGCTCGCTTTCCATGACGCGACTCTGGGTTCAATTCCCGTTCGGGCAAGATGTGCGTTTTCCTTGAAATGTCCCAGTAATGTTGCTGTGTGACGACGACAAAACTCACTTCTCAGGTTGAAAAGATTAGAACACTGCCTAGGGATGTCTTGGTGTCAACCACACGCACCCCCTTAACCCATGGCTGCGATGTCGCGCCGCTGCTGGCAGGCCATGGCCGTCGCGCCGGCGGGCTGTCGCGCCAAGCACAGACAGACACTCGCAATGCCCACTGGAGTCTCGAGCAGTATTTTTATTGCTTCATAATTGAACTCTCATCTTGTTGCAATGTTCCCGTTAGGAATATATGATCCTTACTCGTTATTGGAGCGAAGCCGACATTAGCATGTTGGCAGCTCGCGCGGTGGCGCTGAAATTGCCCTGGGCGGCGTGGCCGCGCGGTCCTTGCCCGCTGCTCCTCGCCGCCGCCTGCAAAAGCTCGGGCGCGGCGGCCCAGAGGCAATTTCAAAGAACGGCCATTAAAGATCTCGTCTTGGGGCGGATCTAATGGCCGGCGCCCCCTCGAAACCACCACTCGACACTTCTGCTGTGGACGCCGGGCGTGGTTCATTATTTGCTTCGTCGTTCATTATTTGCTTCGTACAAACATTGTAGAAAGATTCACAATCTTAGAATCTCTGTGTTCAGCTTCGAGGTTGCAGGATTGTAGACACTAGGCAGAGAGCTAAGGCAAGTTCGGTCATTCTCTGGAGGAGTGTTGTAGTGACCGACTGCTCTGATCGGTAGCTTTCCGTGGGTTTTCCGATCAACACGAAGCAAATGCCAGAGCAGTACCAAACAATCGGGCTCCGGAAAGCGCGCGTTCTTTCCTAGCTTTTTTTTATCCCACTCTCACCTCTTACACACACTTACACACACTGTCGTGAGATTAGAGCTTGTGCCGGCTTGGGGCGGTGATCTGATGGTGGGAGATACCTGGTGGGGGGAAACCCCTCTATCCGACAGGTAGGTCGGTGCCGCATCGTGCCGTTGTGCGGATGAGATCTCACCCTCCGAGCGAACCCATGCACTACACTTACGGGATTAATGACCTTAGTAATTGACTAGGACCCATAATTACTAGGAATTAATCAATCAGCTATTGATATAAAGTTTCGTGTAATATATGATATTTAATTACATACTAGTTCAGAATTCCTTGCTTAGCTTTATATTACTCGTATTTTATACTATTCTGCTTAGGATCATCGCTTTCGGAGGCTGGGCAGATCGCTCCCGATTTTTCGCGAAGCTTCTTCCAGCAGCTGTTGGGCGACTGTTGGGAGCGAAAGAGGTGTAAACACCGTTTGTGGGGAGTGGGGGAAACCTTCACAGTCTCTTCTGGCGCAGGCGAAGCTCTCACGTCACACGCCAGCTGACGATTGGTTCCCCTCCCAGCAGCAGGTCCGAATGTCGCCCACGTTACAACGTTGATAATCCGGCCCCAGTTGTGTTCCAGTTAAGGATTTCAGTTCAGCGTAGTTGGTATTGTATTATTCTGCACCGGTGTCTGAAATATTTATCTTAATATTAACATGAAATAAAGATGAGGACGTCGTGCGTTCAGGTGATGAATGGTGAATGCAATCGAAATGAAAACATTTGATTATCAAATTTGTGTTTAACGATACATAGCCCAGTGGAGTTAACAAGGTGCCTCTGCGCCTCGCAGCATCGAGCGGCGAGGCGTCTACTGAGTGAGGTTCACGTTGTTTCCTGGCAGGTGGCGGTGTTCCTCTCCCAAATTAGAAATATTAGCAAATTGTTAACTATCAAATCCTGATGCATCTCATTATCTGCAGTCACGCACCAAGATTTCTTTTATCAGAGAGGAGCTACTGGTGTAGTTGCCCAGCTGGCTATTCTTTATAAAATGTAAAGTTATGTTTGTAAGTTTACGTAAACAATTTATATTGACTGATTCACTGATTAAAGATGAAGGGCACGTTAACGGCTAGTAAATGTAGCGCATGTTTTCTTGTGGGGGGTGGAGGTGATCTTTTCGTATTGGAGGACGAAATCGGCGCCTACCTACTATTGGCTCGATGACTTTTTCCTGACTGGCCTCCTGGCATGTGCGGTAATTCAGTGCATGTGAGTGTAAATGTATGTGTAAGTAAGTGGTGAGCATATGTCAAGGAAGAGGCGAGAGCGGTCCGTGGCCTGTTTGTTAGTGTAGTGCTCCAGGATTCGCCTGGTTTTAATCGGAGAAACCACGCAAAACTACCGTTCTGGGCAGCCGCCTCGTAGCATTCTCCTGCAGACAACTTGACCTCGCTCTCTGGCTAGTATCAACAATCCTGCCACCGTCAGAATTCGAACCTCAGAATCTCCAGGAGAGCGGCAATTCAGTGACATCAGCTGATACCGCACGCCACGTGTCCCGTGAGCGAGATATGGTGAATGATTTTTGTTAGTATAGAAAATTAGAAAAAGTTGCGTATTTCAATTTGTGTCATTGGCTCCTGGGGGGCTGATACCTCATGAGATCACGCCCTCTCCTAGGTGCATCACTGATTGTTCGCGATTGTAAACAAACATTTTAATTGTTCTATATTATTCACACTAAACTGGTCATTCACTGATATAAAATTGCTCTGAAAAGTATGAATATGTAGAGTACGTAATCTACTGCGCAAAGGTTTTGTAGTCGCTAATGACCTCGTTGATATCCGCGAGGCTCTTCAGTGGATTGACCGAGTAACATTGTATCAGTGAGGTGTGACGAGGACACTTTCTTGTCCCCTCCCCATATATAATATAATCACCATACTGATTTCATTGGGTGATACCTTCCACCAAGATTGTTGCGAGGAAAGAAGAAAGAAATACGATGGGCGAGACAGGTATATGCTAGAAATGTTCCAATCACATATCAGAGTAGTTCCAAGTATATCATGTCGTAGAGATATAAGAAGCAATTCGGAGATATGTGTCGAAGATATATGGGAAGGAAAATGTGAAACCGGAGTCTGTTTCTCAGGTTGGAGAGTGGGGGTTGATAAGTACCTATATCTCGACTTCTACTTTACCTGATTTAAATGGTTGTAGAAATTATGTGCCAGTTTCGTAATAAAGAAAGTGGCCAGTTTATTGCAAGACCGTTGTGGACTGTCTTATTGCTGACAGACCCGGGGCATTTACTCTTATTCTTAAGATTTTGTTTTGAAAGGTTTTAATGTATTTAATGTGGCCAGGGCGTGTGAAATCCACGCAGGGCATGCTATTGGTCGTTAATGAAATCGCCAGATTGCGTTGTTGTCGGTTCGCCAGCCAAGAGCAGGCCCCGAGGGGTGCGGGGCGCCGTCCGCCGTCCTTGGCTGCGACAGTCGTTCGCCTCGTCCGCCGGCGCGCTCTCGGCCGGCGCGGCGCGGTGTGGCGCGGAGGGGTGTGTTGAGGCGGGGGGGGGAGGGTTGTGGCTGCGCGTGCGCGGTGCGGCGCCGCGACTGGACCACCGCCGCGCCAGCCTCCGCCGCGTCCAGTGCGCCGCGCGCGCTTCAACTGTCGACTTCGCGCCGCCGCTGCCGCCTCCGCCGGCCCCGGCCGTCGCGAATTTCGCCCGCGCACGCCCGTGTCTCTCTCTCTCTCTCTCTCTCTCACCCCTCACGCGCGCTCTCGTGACCTCGCGTGGACTCACCCGTCCGCCCGCACGCCCGCTCCCCTCTCGGCCCAGCCGCCCGCCCACCCGCCGCCCGAGTTATATTTGTGCTGTGATTGGAGATGCTACACGGATTCCATGCTTCACCGCGGCCCACGCAGCTGTCCCGAAGTCTTGCAAGAATTCGCAGCCTCCGGCTCGCGAGGTTTTGAGCTTAGCTGGTAAGATTTCCGAAAAATTTCATTCACTGGGCCTTTGGTTTGATGTTAATGCGGTTGGTTCGTATATTGCACATGGCTATTTCAAATGTTTACAGATCTTGTCTTCGTCTTAAATTTATTCAAAACGCTTTCGAGTGTTCACACGATTTTTCAGCGGATTTAAGAAGACTTTTGCAGTAAAAAATGAACAAAAAGTCGATCATTTATTGGGCTCTTATTTTGGTGTTAATACGATTTATTCGATTATTGCACAAAGCTACTTCGAACCTTTCCAGATCATATGTTCATTTTAAATGTATTAAACACCAGTGAATAAACGTAAACTCAGCTTCTGCGGTTTTGTCGTCGGTGTGTGTTGCTTATCTAATATATTATTGCAACTCTTAGTTTCTCTGTAAATGTGTGAACAATCTTATTCGTAATATTTCCAGAAAAATCAAATATTGACTTATCTTTTAATTTGAAGTTATGCGTTCATTTGAAATATTACACAACACCTCTTCTAATGCTTAATTTCAAATTTATTGATCCCGGTTTCAGGTACTCTTCAGCCAATTCGTTAAGTTTTTCAACTAATTTAAGAAGAATATAGATATAAGTTTTCAGAAAAATGCAATTGTTTATTGAGATAAATTTTGGTACGACAGTTTTGAATATTGTAAACAGACACTTCGTATGCGTCTATATATTGCATTCGTTTCAAATAGATTGAACATGCTTGTATTCACTCTGCTGATTTTTTTCTCGCGTCGATGTGTGTTTGCCGAGGGTATTGTTACTCTAAAGCTAAGTCCACGTTCTCGGAAAATGTATGAATAATTTTCTTATAAGGATTCCGAAATGAGATCACTAATAATTGACTGTGCTCTTATTGTGATATACATGTTCTTGATTTTAATAGAGCAAACCGCTGACAATGCTTCCAGATCTTCACTTCATTTTAAATTCATTGGACGCACTTGTAATTAGATTAACTCAGACCATGAATGTTTTTATCACCTCTATATTTGTTGAGCGAGTATATTATTACACTGCGCTGTTTTATTATGATTATTTGTGATGCATCTATACATAATTTTAGCAAAAAGTTCAATACTTTTTTTGTTTGTTTTGGTGCTATGCGACTACTTGTAATACTGCACAAAATCGCTTGAAATGTTTTATAAAATTATCCTTTACAATTATATAACTTACATCTATTCATTTATGCATGTGCATTTATTTAGTGGATATTTGTTCAGTGTTCATTGAACACATATAATTTCATTAAAAACAATATCTGAATTAATTTAAGGGTAATTTATGTGAAAAATTCTCACAAAAATAATTTTCTGTACTGAATATTTGAAACTTCTACTTCAAAATCTTCAAGATATAGGCTTTATTTTAAAATTTAATTCATACACACAGGCATTTAGTTATAAGTATTGAATAAATTCTGTGCGTGTTTTTCCCACGTCTGCATTTATTTATAATAGCAAATTGTGGTTGGGAAAATTGGGTTTTTCATTGGATTTTCGGAGCATTTCTGAATGCAAGTTTTGACATGTTGATTTTCGTGAATATGATAATGAAAAGTTTAATGGAATTACTTTGGCGAACAACTTTCATTTAATATTTTTTATGATCTGAGCCAGTTCCAGAGAAAAATCTGATAATCAAACAACCATAAAAGATAATTGTTAGTAAAAATAATAAGAAGCGGTTCATGATAGTACATACATAAATGCAAATACTTGATTTTCTAATATTTTACCCTGATGTGAGTTATCTTACTCCTGTAAGGATAGATCGTACGCAAATCCGCAAGACGCAAATAATTGATGCCGACATTCTGCCCTGGCTCTCCCTCTTCACTTTCTCCTTCCAGCAGAGAAGTGTTCTGCTCTGGCAATAGACTCTTCGCTGACGCCCGGCGTCTAGGCCAACTGAAACCACGCTCAGCCCCGTCGTCTTGCCGCCAACCCGTCTGACAGCTGATATTGTATTGCAACTTGTTTTAAAGTGTTAACTATTTCCTTCCATAGGTTTTATGAGAATAAATATAATAATATCAATTAGCGCTTACAATAACACACCAATATATTTACTGCAGTATCAGCTGTAGAGCAGCATATCGAAATATGCATTCTGTTGACTCTTATCATTGTTTCAATTTCGTTTGAAGCGCATTATTAAGCGTTTTTTAACTTTATGAACGGGTACTAAGGTAGGTCTAATAAAAATATCAAGTTCTTTAGACTATCTAAGAACGTATAAATATCTTATACGAAAATGTAAAATACTGTGACCTTACGCATTTCGTGTTCAATTGTCAAGTATTTGATTTCATGCGAATCCGCCGGTGATATTTTTAAACTAGTATTTTAATCGGTACGTTATCACGTCTCTTTCTATGCTCGAAAATTTTGGAGCACGGCAATATGTTCAAACTTACAAAATCTACGAAAGTACAAATAAAACAAAAATACGAAAATAACCGACAGAAACACCATGTCAAGCTAGAATGTAAATATACAAGTGACTTAAGAAACGTCAACATCTTTTTGAATGTTTGAAGATATTGCAATGAATTGCATTAACGAAAAGATACCCAACAATCAAATACATATATCCCACTAAAATTTAATAAGATATAGAGGTTGATGTAATTTTCATTCAAAAATTCGTATCAATACTTGGTGCTTATCACATTGAAATCAATTAATTTAAACATATACTTCTTTCTGTGATATAAAAGCTTTTTGTATTCCAGTATTATAAATGAACTTTTTAGTTACAAGAAATTGTTCATAAAATATATCACAGCACAGATTATGTTTTTGACATTTATGGCTTGAATAATTGTGTCACTCATCACACATTTAGACAAAGCGAGAGAATCGGGCGTAGGTAGCGGTAAATCGAACAGACGACCTACCCTATGTGTCACAATTAAGTTGTTTTTCAAAAAACAATGTCGATTCTCTTATAAATTTATAGTGATATTATACAAAACCTAACGTTTGCGTATTGTTTATAATTTTGTGTTCTTGTATTTATACAAATTTTAAAACACGTTTCTAACATCGCCCGTTTTCAAAATGAATACTCTTGCAATAAAGCTTAACATTATAAACAAGATGCATCATATATTCGTACTATTTGTGCAACTGTTTTTTCGTAAAATCAACAAACAATTTTCTTCTTCCTCTCCACGACGGCGGGCTAGTAAAGGTCAAGTGTTCTTAGTGCCTGGTAACGCTTTTCTTACAAAGTACTTTGGACAGCTTATTGTTGTAACTTTAAGAACTAAACCCATTCTATCTAAGATATTTTATCAATTTATAATTTAATTGAAGAAACTCTGGTCTTAATTTTTTCGAATGTTTTAACATTTTTTGCCTTGGATATAAAATGGGTTGAAATAAAATAAACTATTATGATATTTATTCAATTTAGTTAGTTAAAGTTACAATTATTATGTGATATTACAATAATCACGGTAATAAAAATAACAATAAAATTACATTGTATTTAAATGTAATGTTGCTCATTCTGGAGAAATAATTACCGTATTTTGACTTACTGCTATAATAATGTATTGTGAATAGATTTCATAGTTGTAATAGAAAGAAACTAGTGAATATGGTAGGAAACACACTACACACTACCTGTTCTTAATGTCTACAATCTGAGAGTACGTTTTTGGAATGAAATTCCCAGGACATGCATTGCACTGAATTCAATAATAATATTTCTTTTGTTATTTATTCAGGAAATGTTGGTTTAATGCAGGAGAGAGAACAGCGTATCGTGCTCCATTAGATGATTGTCGAGACAAATATGATCCATTAAATTTTTCACCTACATGTTTTGCTGTAACCTGCTAGTTTTATTGCTAGTATTTTATTTATTTGTTCACGTGGGGTTAGCCTTTAAAAACAAAACGAATTGAAATTCCCCATATTAATAATTCATTACATTACGAATAGTAGTAGAAAACGATTCAATTTCTTTAATAATACATTCTAATTTCTTTTTTTCAAAATATTCTTTATCACTGACAAGTCAGTCAACCAGGTGTCAACGGTCCTTTATGGAACAGCGAAGCAATTTTAGGTAAAAAGCGCCACCAGATAAAATTTTGAACCGTTTGGTTCACGTTGCCACGACCCATTAAGGAATCGAATTTAATTTTTCTGACATATGATACGTCGTTTAGACGCAACGGTGTCTCAGAATCTAACAGTTTATGTATCGAAAATCTGGTCCACTAAACAGTGGGTAATTAGTGAGGAGCCGTGACGAGTGTACTCTATATGTACAGCAGGTTTTATGATAACGGTTTTGATGGAACCATTGGGAAGGCGTCAGTCAGTACTGTGAAAATTAATGGCTATTGTTTTTTAAGAAAGGCCGTCTCAGCCTTGAATCTGGGTCCATATTAAAGTTGAGGAAGATGGACTTGAATCATTTAATAATTTAATTTCCTTTACAACGCCTCATCCGCATTCCCACAGTATATTTCATTTTCCTAATCAACGTTGTACTCCTCTAGCACGCGTCGCGTCATATCCAGGAATATTTAATTATTTTGCCGCCGCAGATCTCGAGTTCCAAAGCGTGCGATTGTACGAGGCGCCGACTTACTGTCGAACGTGCAAGAGCGATTGCTGCTCCCTTCTAACTCTCCACTCTTAAAACTGAGAAACCGAATTGCCCACATCGAAAAGAAAAATTCTACCGTGAGGTGTCGTTTTAATGGAAACGATATTTCATAGCAACCTGGATGGAGTTTAATTTTTTATTGACAATGGAGACTTTCTATTCGAATGTTTTGGTAAGATATCTTTAAACGATACAAAAACCACTAAGTTCTTATCTTGCTTCAGTTGCTAAAACTTTGATGAAATCTGCGGAACGTAGGGGAGTATGTTTTAGATTGTAATAGTTGTATATATTTTTGGTCAATCTACGTTCCGGTGCCTGTAGCACGAGTAGATCGCCGCTTGTTTGTTTAATTGATTAACGCTTCTGGGCGCGCCAACGGGTGAAATAATTAGTCCCGTACGTGTAGTGCATGTTTTTCCTCACGCGGGGGCGGTGACCTTGGATGGTAAGATCCGAGGGTGACCTACCTGTCGGCTGGCGGGGTTTTCCACAATAGGTATCTCCAACCGGAGGGGCACTACCGCAGCTGGGACAAGCTCCAAGTACCTGTCCGGTCTCCCGGTGTGTGTGGTAGTGTAGAGCATTTTGTGTGCGTAAGTAAAGGGTGGAGATAGGGCAAGGAGGGGGAAGGAAGCATTGTGCGCGGTCCGTGATCCGTTTGTTAGGGTTCTGCTCCGGCATTCATTTGGTGTTCATCGGAGTCGCTGTCTGATGTTATCTAGATTGAAAGCAAGGTAGATAAGAGAATCAAAATTCTGGTTACTGGCGTGTAACTGAGGAAAATACCCGTAGCGGAAAACACCGAGAGACGATGTGTAGGTCGACACCAAATATTATGTTCTATCGGGGAGTAACTCTGCCAATTTTCGCAGTGCCATGAATATCTCTTACCTCCCAATAAAAGCCTGGCGCTTTAGCTGCACAATTGGCAGAGAAAAAATGTAGTGAACCAAGGCGCATTGAAGGTGCTTAGAGCTAGAGAGAATGATTAATTCTCCCTTGAAATGAAAGTTGAATCTCTACACAAACAACGTCATCAAAAACTTCCCCTCCTGTTATCTGTTCGTACGTCCTTCAGTGCAGTGGTGGCACAGGACATGAAGTCACTGGAGAACCTCTGAGCGAGAGATCCTAGGGATCGGCTGCCGTCGGTGGCGTGATTTGCGGCACTAGGTTGAACTCAGCCGCGGACGGGAGAAGGATTGTAGCGGTCGGCTGCCCTGATCAGTAGTTTTCCGTGTTTACTCCCTTCAATACCAGGCGAATGTGGAGCAGTGCCCTAATATACGGGCTACAGACTGCGCGCGATCTTTCCGTCATCATCCTTGTCCTACCCATTCTTACACACTGGAGCTTAGAAGGTGTCCCTGCTGGGGCGGTGGTGGTAGATACCAGTTTGGGGAAACCGCTCTAGCTGGAGTGTACGTCGGCGCTCGAGCTTTGGTTTTGTAAAAAGAAGCTTTAGTACATTAAAACGTTTTTGTTTTGTTAAAGGAACAATTTATTTCGTTTTTGCTCACTAGTTAAGACAAAACAAACATACAATTTTGCACATTTAATTAGAAGGCATTTCTTTTATCACATAAAAACCTGTATCAAAAGAGTTCAATTTAAATTTAAATGAACCTTTATTACTTAATTGTTAATTTAATTCCAAAGCATACTTTGATAGACACCAGACACCAAAACACATAATCACATTATATAAACTTCAAAGTTTTATTTTGCGTTGAAAAGGCATTTTGATAAAAAAGTTATCATTTAAATGTTAAATTAAATAAAAATCTATTTAGATGTTTAACACATTAAACTAAACAAAAATCTAGATAAATGCCTGTAGATTGAAAAAAAATTCAAGTCACCGAAACATCGCTCAACAAACTATCGTTAACAAAAAACAACACTTTAAAGTTTATATAATGTGATTTGTGTTTTTATTTTTTTAAATCTATAAAATGACGTTTATCAATGTAAAGCCTGTAGCGAAACTCATCTAATATGTATGAATAGTAATACGACAGACAATTTTCTGTTTTTACTTCCTCGCTATCGCTTTTTTAATGTAATTTAATATATAATTTAACTACCATTAAAACCCGGCACCTACTGAATGAAAACCAATTTCTTTAGCAAAATATGAACTTTAATTTCTTCTCATTCTGAAAGTGAAATTTGCCCGGTTATTGGAGTAACAAAATAGTAATTACCAGGGCAAAATTAACCAAACAATTTGTCTTTCGGTTATTGCAGTCCCTATGCCTTCCGTGGTGTGTGCGTGCCACGGTGACACAGGCACTAAACGCTGGCGTCCGCGTGAGCTCCAAGTGACTTTGCCTCGTCTCAGCAGAAATGGACTACACAACGACTACCTTCCGCGTACCGTTACCGAAAATCTGGCCGCCGTGAGTACAAATCTGGTCCATTCACCGGAGGTTCCGATAGTCCGGAATGGTCGTGCCGACATCTTTTCCACTCAGAAAGACCCAAGCGAGTCATGCCAACATCCTTTACACTAGCCCCTCGGTTCAGCTAGACCAACAATGCTTCTGACAACATACTCTCCATCGCTCTTTCCACTTCTTCTGGACACTCGATCCCGTCACCGGCATGAGAACGGTCGCTGCTGAGACTCCCTCGGGAAGAACCTCCCCAGACTGTGCTGCGTCGCTCCCGGGACGCGATGGAAAAATCAAAAGAATCAATAGGATAATAAACCTCTGTTTGCCCTGACTGGGGTAATCTTCTACGAGTATTATTATTCTCTCTTATCCTTCCAAAGGCCTCTAAGAGAATTGGGCAATACTTCCCCAAACGAAGTGCACCCTTCTGAAGTGGGGCGACGAGGTAGATGGCCCACCGTCTCACATTTGGTGGCAGGTGTAGAGTAGAATCATAAGGAAGGTTAATATCTTCATGGTATCCTTAGTATCTCCACTCCACCAAAATTGGGATCATCTGTCAGAAGCTTGTGGTAGATATTAAAAAGAGAAATTTAAAAAATGCATTTTAAAATTGTAATGAGGAATGGACATGAACGCGAGATTTTGTTCTCTTTTTCTAACTTCTCCCTTCTTTTCTCTTTTCTTCGCCCGCACCTTATTCATTTCTCGACCCTTCCATATTTGCTTAGTCATGACAAAACAGTAAATACTCTATGACAAAGGCTGGGGATGTGAAGACATTTTGATCTTTCTAGTGCTGACTCCAAGTTTGCTACCTTAGAAAGATAACGCATGATGGGTTTGTATCTAGAGTCATTGAAATCCCTTCGGAAACAACGGGGATGGTTGATGTAATTAACATCTTAGAGAGATTAAAACATGCACTGCAAGGGAAACTACTAATTTATTGTGCGTTCGTGTTCTTGAGTAAATAAAAGCACTCTAAATTTTGGTGGATGGGACATTTTTATAGAGGATACATTTTACACAGCATATTTTAAAAAAAGATTAATCTTCACGTCTCTTAAATTGCATCATAAACATGCAATGGAGAATTTACTGTTTTTATATCAATATCGATTTTATTAAACGTTCTGCGTAAGGTGTTTGTTTCGTAGCCATTCCGAAGTAGTTCTGTGAGATGCCAATACAATAAATTTGTTTACGGATTTTGGGAATGACTAAATTTTTTTTCATTATTACAAATGTAAATTATTACACTACTGTCATACTGACAATGTGTTAACATGACGGAACGTTATTCTCATCAAAAAGTTGCCATATATATTTTTACGAAAAGTCAATAGGCATTTTGTTTAATTACTTTAACTTCTCTCTGCAATCGTGTAAATGATTTTATTGGGATATTTTTAAGTGTACATTTTAAAAGATGTTATTTAATTGATAGACAAAGTAGATAAGGAAAAATACCACTCTATATTAGTTATTTTCAACTTCTTTTATTATTGTCTGGAATATAGAAGTCATAAAAAAGTAACAGTTAAGTCAACGAATAGAAATGATAAATTACTTAAGAGCTTTCGTTTACGATGTTACTTGTGCAATTAAAAGAGAATAATTTCGGCCAACCAATTATCATATATTACTTCATCTGTTTTCTAGCTTCAAGGTTTGGTCAGTACAGATTCATTACAAATTTTACAAACTATCGAGTTTTATCTTTATCTTAAAACTATTAGTGACCTATGATATATAATTATTGCCAAATAAATAATTAAATATGTCAGATACAATTTTTCGTTTACATTTATAGTTTTAGAAATAATTTAGAATGGTTTGATGAGTTTTCTAAATTATTTGTCCGCATGTACAGTACGTTCTCCAAATGTATAGTACGAACGTTATTAGACACGAAGTGGTTGGTTTAATCAATCAATAAATAAAGTCACTGTGTATAGTAATGAGTTACAGTATACATGTTTCATTTCATTTGGCGAAGTATGGAGGGTCAGCCTTTTAAAAAGGCATTCGGTGGTTGGAATTGAAGGTAAAACATTCCAACGTCGTATTTTCGCCCCGAACTCTCAATAGCGCTGCTTCGAGTAGTGCTCTCCTAATATCAGATAGAGCACGTCGAACGTCATTCGTCATCTTGACAACATCTAAACTCAATATCTCTCTGAGTTCGGATTTCTTTTTTTTCTTCCACCCTCCCTCCCTCCCTCTCCTCCTCACTCCATCAGCCTGCGAGGGAGGGGCAGTATCAATTTCCAAGCGACTGCGCTACACTCTCGCAGGCCGAGTGAGAGGGAGTTGTGTGCTTTGCGGACGTTGATGAAAATATAAGTAGGTCGAAGGAAGTGCGGAGGCGCGCTTTAAAAAGACCCCTGCGGAACCCCAGGGGCGGCCGCCTGCCGGCCGCTGCCTTCGCCGGCGGCGCGAGATGGCGCTTGTAGATCGCCGCCGCTTACGACTGCCATTGTGGTCAATGAAAGTTGAAAACAGTGACGTGTGTACATCTCAAGAGAGTCTTATTTCAAAATAAGATAACATGCTTTAAACGTATATTTGTTGAAGTGTCTCTATTGTGTGTATACCCATAACTTGTTTAATTGGTTTCTCATTTCTATAATCAATGAAAAAGTGTCCCGTTTCTAGGTTAGACAGACGTAGGATAGCATATTGTTTATACAAATCATATGCACTGAATGGAAAACCGTCTTTGGGTATTACAAACATAATATTTTTTTTTATTTTTGTGCAATTCAGTGTAAGTACCATTCCATTGCTCGTGGTTTCTAAATCATCAAATGTCAATGAAACACTTTCATCATGTCGACTAAAAATATCAAAAATTACATTAATTTTTTAGGTACCCCTTTGCTCACAATAAAAAAATTATAATATATTCTTATGATAATATCTTGGTCTTTATCTAAATGTCGCGTCAAAAGAAACAATTGTATCGATTTGGAATGGATGATGGTGTTGCACTCCTACGCTTTAAAGCAAAAGTGTTTCTTCTTTATTCTTTTTTCTTTTAAGAAGATGCTAATACAAATTGTATTGAATCGCACACGGATTTAGATCCCTCTCTTATAAGATCCCTTCTAAGTGTGACGTCACAAAGATGGCCATCATCACCTAGGGTTGGAATTGCCGATCCAGCAAAAAATTAATAGAATGTTCAAGAATATCTATTCCTGTAGATACCTCCGGTTTTCGGGAGTATCTACCCTGAGACATCTCTCCGGTTTTCGGGAATCAAGATAGAATAACCCGTGCCCACTGACATGTTATGATGGCTACACGCAGCATTT
Source organism: Gryllus bimaculatus (assembly GCA_017312745.1). Lineage (NCBI taxonomy): Eukaryota > Metazoa > Arthropoda > Insecta > Orthoptera > Gryllidae > Gryllus > Gryllus bimaculatus. The sequence goes on from BOPP01000268.1 coordinate 713,724, forward strand.
GAGGTTCATTTCTTTTAATGAGATTGCGTATGTGCAAGTGATCTAACTTTCCATTCTTTGAATGAACAGAACCTACCTTGCTTTATCTTACCTTCCTGAAATAACATATGGTGCAGTATCAATGTCGAAAGTCAGTTGTCGACTTTCCCGAGACCTAAGCCCAGTGTTCGCTCAAGCCTTGTCGTTGGAGGTCGCTGTTATGTAACATTTATATTGCTAATTTTCTAAGCAGCCTGTGGCAATGTAAGAAGAGCCTCTGCTTTTATTAAATTCCCAGAAACTTGCGAACAAATCAAAGAAACAATGAAACACCTGTGATTTTGAATGAAAAATGCAAGTATTAGATTGTATAATTACGCAAATTTTTCATACTGGATGGGCCAATTGCATTTTTATACTCAGTTTTTATACACTTTTGACTCAGTTGATATCAAAGTGAAGAAGAGGCTGCAATGCGGAGACTGACAATACATATTTGATACCATGTGGTATGTTATGAAACAGCAACTTTTTTGACTTTCTTGGAATGTAAACAAGTTTTGTTGTGTGAATACACTATACTAAGGCATTGTAATATTTTTAAAGAATTTTTTAACTACTTATAATATTAAAAAGTTGCAAGGGATTATTTCATTAGTTATTTCTTGAGCAATGTGCGTTCTACTTTTGGGAAAAAATCTTGTCTGGTTTATTCAACATTTTTACCGTTGCAGACCACTAGTTTAGATTTATTTTTCTTGAGCTATTTCCAATCAAAACTGTCATCTAAGAATACTTCAGTGCACTGCCACACGCTTTAAAGTTGTTTGCTTTTCCCGACTCTTTCACTGAAACACCGAATCTTAAGTTTCTTTCCTACTCGTTCAGTAGATTCTGATTCACCCCGTTCTCTTGGGAAGAAGAGCCATCCAGCCACATTATCGTTACATCACATTCGCCATTCCGTATTCAGAATTCAAAGTAGTCTCTCAGATCATGTCAGAAGAATTTACTGTTATTCGGGAGCGCTGAATGCCAAAGAAGCGGGAAAAAATGTGTTTACTCTGTTCTGACGCCCGAATTTGCGAGCTACTGTTCGAACCAGGTCCTTTTCAGGGAACTGTTGGAACCATCAAAACGAAAGAAAGTGAGTCCATTAATGAATATTAATTATTCTTCACGCTAATTATTCAGATTTCCCTTTTGTATTGACGTTGAGAAGCTGTAGATGCAATAAATGACTTAAGGTGTTGATATATTTCATTATCTAAAAATAATTTGTGAAAAGTTTGATATTTTAAGATATTATTCACTTCATAGGAAGTGCTTATTCACATCAACTTTTTATTGTTATTTTAATAAGCGATATTTCACTTTAATGAAGATGTTTTACTTTCAACAATCTCGTACAACAATAACAAAGTGTTTTGTGAATATTTTTGTTTCATAATTGTGTACACGTTCAAACTGGTGCGTTTAAGAAGCGCGAATGATGCATGAAAGCATCAAACACATCTCAAACGACCGGTTCGTCGCACGCGAAGACTTTTCCGTTGGATAACGACGAAAGAGTAATTCAGTGAACTTCTGAATAATAGACGGCTGAAGAGCCATTTGTCTTCACTTGCGAAAATACGCTTATGATCACACTCGGTCTATTATGCTTAGACTCAGCTTACGCGCTTGGCTCAGAGCCTCAACTGATGCCCCTGCAGATCCTCTGACCGTGAGGTTCTAGGTTCGAAACCGAAGATGGCGGGATTTTCGACACGACAGGTAGCTCGAATTTAGTCACTGTCTGGAGGAAAATCCTTGCGGCCAGCTGCGCTGATCGATAGTTTTCCGTGGTTTCTCCGATCAACACCAGACGAATGGCGAGGCAGTACCCTAACAAACGGGCCATGACCGCGTGCGATCTTTTCTTTCTCTTCCTTGCCCTATTCTCACTCCTTAGCAACACCCACATACATTCACATGCATGAAACTATCACACATGCCGGGAGAACGATCGAGAGCTTACAGCTTGTCTCGGCGGGGGCCCCATTGGTGGGAAATGGTTGGGAAAAAACCGGTAAGGCGACGGTACGTCAGGCAATTCCTGGGCAGGCCGTCTGGTAGCGAAAGGCGACTATTTCGCCAACACCGAAAACGTAGCCTATGGCCCGATTTCCACGCTGCCCATTGGCGAGCAATTTTGAGTGTTTTTAGAGAACGCACACGCGCACAACAGCCACCTCTCCGCTCTCAAGGTCGCCAGATTGGGAAGAATTCCCCTTGCGGGATATAAAAGTACTCAATCTTGCGGAAAAAAATCTTTGGTCACAGGATAAATGTTCTTATGTCAAAAATCATAGTTTGGAGAAAACAAGTGTTAGATTATAGAGCTGTAAGCTATATTAAGCTAATTAAGCTATATTTCCGAACGCTTTTTTTGTAGTTAAGGAGGCACCATGATTTCGGTGGTTTTACTAAAATAACATAGATACTTAACTTGCATACTTACCCCGATACTTAACTAATATAGCACCAGTAGTTGGTTTAGATCAGTATTTCTTAAAGTATTGATTCATTGTTATCAAAATAGTTTCGGTAATGATATTCTAATGACTTGAGCTTTATAATCGAGAAATTGTTGAATCGAAACTTATGGAAATGGGATGGAAATTTGTGTTTGATGTAATTTATCGAAATTGATTTCTTTAAATCTGTTTTTATACAAACTTCACTATTACCTTTATTCATTCCAATAAAAAGTTATACGAAATTATGTAACTGAAATTTAAATGTACCACGCGCATTAATTCCTAACGACAATTTTCTTGATAAAAGGATTTAATACTCCCTAATGGCGGATAAATGTATGAAGAACCTGGCAACCCTGCCTCCTCCAGAAGCCACTAGGCTCTTGTACACCTTCGATAAATCTACAGAAATAGTTCGTTATAAGGAAGAGTGTAATTCGGATCTAAAGTAGATCACTTTCATAGATTTTGAATCGTGTAAACGAAATTGTACTTTAGCTGGAAACCAGGGAAGATAACCTGAGCAACTTCGGAATGGAAAAATTAGGGAATGAAAAGAACGTTGGCAACTGTATCTAGGACGTGGCTCTCCTGATTAGCCTATTATATAACTAGAGAATGAGCCTGTGATAAATTATTTTGTCCTGAGCAATATATTATTCTCGTAGTTCTTAATTCAGAATAATTACCTTGCTTAACAAGTTGGCAGAGGTTCTAGCTCCGCTCCAAAGAGGAACGTTTCAGTTACAGTTGTAGCATTGCACCAGTAGAGACCTTCATATCTGTTTCGCCACTCAATTGAGTGCGTGAACGAAAGCCGCTTTTCCTCTGGAGAGCTGGGAATATTTTTTTTCCGTAACACGAGAAACGCGAATTGGATATAACAGAAGGGATCTCACGAGGTCTCTCGTGATCTTTAGGGTTGGTAGGAACTCGAGTTCACTATCAACTCAGAATTTCTGACACTACAATTAATAATGTCCATAAATTCAAATATCTTAGAGAAAGCAATTGTTGAAACATTAAACTAAAAAACTTATTTTTATGCGATTGTCATTTATATCAAATTGTTTTATCCTTGTTTTTCCTTTCATTCATTCTTCTAATACATTTAAATTTATTTATTAGTTTAAAATTTCTGTTTCCAGAAATATTATTTTGCTAATCACACAATAAATATTGTTTATAAAGGTCATTTTCTAAAAAGGTTGTTTGAACGTGAAATTTCAAATCAGGTAAAATTAAAATAGTTCTGGTGAAGGATTCTGTGTTCCCAGAGGTTTGTTACTTATTTCCCGCAAACCTTAAAAGTGAATGCTGCGTCTGTACTTTAATTGCTCATGAACAGTAAATAGAGCTCTACACCCCGTAATATGTAGTGTACTTTTATCGGTGTAATGAATAATAATAATAATAATAATAATAATAATAATAATAATAATAATATGATTAATCTCTCTATTTTTTACGCGTAAGATAATTGGGAGAAAACAATTGAAATTTGCAGATTATGACAAAACAAATTACTGCAGCTCTTTAAAATAGGGCACTCTGCTTCACAGGTTTTTAAATCGAGACTTTTGTTACCCGAAGGGGCAGCCTTGCGGAAACGGATGAATTCTGTGGGAACACGTTTTTAACGGACAGATAGGGTCAGACGAGGGAAGACGTGTTGAAATGAAGAGGGACAGTATCCGCATAATGTTTTAACTAGTTTTGTAGGAATGATATACTTTTGGACTTTCTATTGCATTTTTTGAGACAGCTTGCTTGGACGCTCCTAATTTTCATAGCAAGGGTGATAAAAAAGTGTAGAAACTCAAAATATACATAAAATTAAAGAAAAAAAGACAAATAATATTCCGTGATGAAATTAAAAGGACTATTTGTAGTACTGTGTTATAATGGTTACTCCTGCACAGTGCCAGGCCTACAATGCTGTAACGCGCTGTTCAGAAACTGACTGTTTGAAGTTGGATTTCATGATGAACTACATAATTCTGTCTTGTAAAAAAATAATTTACAAAGTGCAGAGTTTTCGCATGGAAGCACCTAAGTAATATTATTGTAACCTGTTAACTAGTAAACAATAGATGAGCGTGAATTACGCTAATATTCGTTTTGAAATCAACTAGCCTGGATTTTATAAACGCATTACCATATCATAAAATAAAAAAGTGGGGAAGCACGATTAAAAGTATTGGTGAACATCTCGAATGCCGACATTGCTTATGTGTTGCCAATAAATCGTATCACAGTATCAGAATTAAAATTCTAATACAATTCTTTTTGTTTCCAAAAATGTTACAAAATTAATTCTTTATTATTTCGACGACAACAGTACAAATAAATGAATACTGTTTTTTCCTGTTTTGGAAATGCAAGATATGTTAATACAAAATGTTTGAGGTAAAAATAGCAAATTCCAAAGAACGTTTATTTCTTTGGCGTGGTCACCATCCTGTTTTCGTTTTTCAATACTTGATTTGTGCTTCATGCTGTCTTTGTCTGCAAAAATATGTAAAACCTGTGCCAAACCTAGAGAAGATGCTATTCAGAATAGAAATTCCATATTTCGTTTCAAAATAATTCCAATGTCAGAAAGGCACCTCCAAAGTACTTACGTGATTACTCTAGTTCATTATATTAGAAGGCAAACAAAGGATCAAACTATAATTGTGCTTCTAGAATGGTGCAGAGCGGAGAAAATGGGCAAATCCGGTTGGCACGTGAAATGTTTGCCGATTCGACGTCCGTGCCTTGCAGACGGAACTTTAATAGACACCGACTGGCCCTCCCTCGAATACGAGGATACACAGCGGTCAAGGAAGTGGAGGAGGGCAGCTGAACGGCCCGACGCGCACGCCCCTGGCGGTCGCCAAACAAAGTAACTTCCGGGAAGACGTCCATCCCCAAGCGAACTGTTTGAGCCCCATTCTGTTCTGTCCTCTCTCTTCTGTTCCATTCTGTTCTGTATCTATCTTCGGCGGTGTACCGCATCTGCAGCCTTTTGTTTCCTTCGTCTGAGGCGATTCCGTTTCTCCCTAAGGATGTAAATACAACCGTATATTTTGTTTAGGTTACCTTTCGATTATTTAATCAAACCCAGATTTAAAAAGGGTAGTGTGGTTTCTTGAAAAACAGTATAGCCATCACGAGCTGAATTGCGTTTGTTAAACATTGTGATTTGTTTTTTCTGAATTATTTGTTATTTTTTCATTTTTTTTTACTATATAGAGTTTTCAACTGTCTTCTAATGAATTTACACATTTTATAATAAATTCACTACTAAATAAACAAGTAAATAAATACTAGCTATATACAAACATTACATACAGTTCGCAGGAATGACATTTGTTTTACATTATTAGGTAATCTTTATTGAAGTAAATAATAATAATAATACTAATAATAATAATAATAATAATAATAATAATAATAATAATAATTATTATTATTATTATTATTCCCGTATTGACCACTACTGACTATGCAACACATTTCTCTCTCTGAGGCCCAGTTGTATTCTATTCTGGAGTGATCAACGTTTGGAATTATGGGGATGAACCTTTTGGCTGCAGCCCTTATAAATTAACATTATTATATAGTAAATATGCGAACTTCGTTGGTTTGTACTGCCCTGTAAAGAAGCAAAAGAGCTTCGGAACCTCTTAATTTTCCTTGTCAGCAGCTTTCCATTTTCCTTGGGGCATGCCCAAACCACCACTAATAAAACAGGTAATATATCCCATTTCATTTCCACTTCCTTTAAAATGAGTCGGTAAGTTATTCATAACGATCTGCCTGTCATACCCTTTACAGAGTTCGCTAATTTCATTTAATTTGCGTCCCATTCATTTGCATTTTCGTGACAACTATGCAGCGGAATGCGTGGAATTAAGTTAATTGTCGAACGCAGCCAAATGCCTGGCTCTCAAACACGATTCGCGTTGCAAGTGCGCTATTCATATGAGGATTCCCAAGTTTATGGAGGCAATAACTTAGCCCTCCAAAGAAGCACATACAACTGCTGTGATATATCTAGCTGAGGTCTAGAAATGTCACTCATAACATTCTACAAGCGAGCGCAACTTTCAACGTAAAAGACAGCACAAGCTGCATACTTTTCACGATGTCTAGCTGTTAGAAAAACACTTCCGCGGCCCGACATCAACACCGTCAGATGCAGGCTGCAAGTGCGGCAGAGTTCTGCTCAAGGGAGCATTATATTAACAGCTAATTAAAGTGAGTAGCAAAACAAGAAAATTAAACAAAGTGGAAGCACTAAGCTCAAAAATTAAAACTCCCCTATTCTGTCGAGTACCTTCTATGTGATATTCAAACTTGTTTATGTCGCACAGCAGTTTGACCTCGATACTCCACAACTGCACATTCGCCGTCCGGGGGCCAATGCAAAGGGCCGCTGCGGAGTCGTTGGAGACGTTTCGAGGAAGGAACTTGATCAACGCAGAGCGCCCACTTTGATCCCTCGGTCAGACCTCCTAGTCCAGAGAATGGATAGACTGGCCTAGCCGGCATTGACGCTTTCTGCGGCCGCACTACGGTTCATAAGTATGAAATGTATTTTGAGATTAGTATTACTACAAGAACACATACGTTTTCGCAGAGAGTTCAACGAAAATGAGTTCTGCGTCATTCATTTAAACGTTCCTTGTTCTATCAGTGGAAAAACCTGTGGAAACAATTTGTTGCTGTTTTTGAGAAAGTGTGTTTTTTCAATCTTTTAAGCGCCTTGGTGGACGTCGGTCGGCGCTCGGTTGCTGTGCAAGTTCACTGGCTTGCAGTGCTTTCGATGCGTTCTGGGTATCCTAATATATTTCCGCCGCACTAAGCAACTTTGTCCAGCAACACGTTCGCTGATATTGATTGATTACTAGTGTCTCCTGGCGCGTCAACTGATAAGGCCATTATTCCCATTTGTATAGTGCAGGTGTTTGTTCGGGAGGTGGCGGTGATATTGCCCCGCTGGAAGGTGAGATCCGGCACCCAATTCCCGTTCCCTAGAGGGGTACCAACCAGGTATCTCCCACCAGGGGCACCGCCCAACCGGGACAAACTCTAAGCTCCCGACCGGTCTCCCGGCATGTGTGGTAGTATAGTGCATGTTAGTGTGTGTAAGGGTTAGGATAGGGCAAGGAAGGGGAAGGAAAGATCGCGCGCTGTTCGTTACCCGTTTGGTAGGGTACTGCCCCGGAATTTGTCTGGTATTGATTGCAGAAACCACGGAAAATTACCGATCAGAACAGCTGGCTGCTAGAATTCTCCTCTAGACAGATCAAGTTCGCAATTTTACCAATTTCTCCTTCGCCATCATCAAATAACCATCTCATAAAATTAGCAGTGAGAAATAGCTTTGATACCGGGCAAAACCAGAATGAATTAGGAAATTTCAATTGAGATGAAGATACGGAAAGAACTAGAAACCTAGTGCTGTTTACGAATAAACAAAAAAATTACAAGATCTTACCATCAAAATACTGATTTTATTTTGCATATAAGAATAATTTTCCTTACAAGCTTGTAATGTATAACACACGTCGACATATTTGAGAAAATAAATGATAGACGACCTTTCGCACAATTACTTTGATTTAAAGTGCTCTTTCAGTGATAGAACTAAAATACTGAGCGAGGAAATTACAGTACGTATTCATTCAACAGAGTAGTGCTTGTAGATAATGTAGGATAGCTGCAATAATTATCGGAGTGGGAAAAGTAATGCATTTTCAGTATGTTTCATTTAACACACGCTCCCCAGTGCCTCTCAACGTCATGAATAACACACGTTGGAAAAGAATCCGCAGACGCTTTCATTCACACTGGGGAAAGTTGTTCCAATTAACGTATTTTCACCGGGAGATTTTGTTAAAGGCATCAAATGATGTCTATGCAGTTCTTCTAACCAGAAGATCCTAGGGTTTGAGTCCCGTCAATGACAGACTTTTTGACACTAGCTACATAGCTGCGTTGAGTTCTGTCGCTGTCTCGGTGAGTTCTGGCGGCCGGCAGCTCTGATGGTAGTTTTCCAAGGCTTCTCTCATCAACTCCAGATGAATGCCAGAGTAGTACCCTAACAAACGGGCCACGGACTGCACGCGATTTTTCCTTCTTATTCCTTGTCCTATCCTTACCCCCTATTTACACTCACGTACACTAACATGCACTCTACAACCACACATGTCGGGAGCTTAGAGCTTGCCCCAGTTGGGGCGATGCCCCACTGGTGGGAGATATGTTTGGGGAAAACCACCGCCATCTGCGGAGAGAAGAACATGCTCACATGTACGGGACTCATGACCTCAGCAGTTGACGGTCCTGGAATCACCTATCAATGAATCGATCAATGTGAGGAATGTTGGTTGCTCGCAGCAAAGGACGCGAGCGTGAACGATCTGCGGCGGTGACGAGAGGCAACCGGAAGCAGACACGTTACCGCGCGCACCCGCTACCGCGCGTTGTGCAGTAAGAATCCATGCTTTCTGGGCCCTTGGCACCCAAAGATTCATTGTCGGCAAAACGTCGTCTGTCCGCCCAACCGGCTCTAGGGCGTAAACCGCTTAGCCGATTTTCTCCAAAATTGATATTCACCAATCGATCTCGTTGATATTGCGGCCCCTTGAATTTGGAAACGATATTGAAATTATCGGAAAATACTTTACATGAAAATTCAGCAACATTTTCATAAATTGTTTCAAAAGAGCTCCAAATGTTTTGATTAAACTTTGCTCTCAGATAGCGGACGCTTCGGCCGTAAATTCTTCCGTTGTTCTTCACTCTTATATTTTTCGATTGACCTAACGGGACGAAAGAAATAAAAAGTCATGCTAACTGCTGACACCCGTAAGGATTTTAAGAGTACACCATCCATTACGATCAATGGAAGAAACTCGTTGCAGCTAAAATTGTCGCACAATGACCTAATTAAAGACAATATTTCTAGACAAGTTATATCTATGCTTTTTTGTTATAAAAAGTTTATTGCGAATAACACTGAACGGCGCTTGGCCGATATCACAAATAAGTATTGGTGGTTGGTACAGACTTTTCAGGCGATCGTTATTTTCTCTTTACCGGCCTAATGACGTTAATGACT
>BOPP01000268.1:733309-751182 GCA_017312745.1 Gryllus bimaculatus
ATGGCGAGGCTCGGCCATCAGCCGCTCTTCCGCCTGACCAACATGCACCAAATAACTATACAGAGATAATGTATTAAATATTAAATTACCAAAAAGTATGTAATTTTAAAATTTAAATTTAATGTAATCTTATACAAAGTTGTTAAGTAGTAGTGGAAAGGGGAAATGTTATTTAAGGAACTTAATAATAGAGAAACATTTCAGAGGTTAAAATGGGATAAAATGTTACAATATATAATTTGTGAAAATAATTTGAAATTCACATGTCTGAGATTAAAAAAACAAAACATTTTTGAATTAAGATAAGGTTGTTTGCTTTTAATATTCTTCGCCGCTTACGTAGGGCAGGGGCTTGTATTTCACCCCCGGAAAACGGGGGGACTTTGTTCGGGGGAAATCTTCTCCCTTTCTGCCGGTGTGTTGACAAAGAGACGGATTTGCGCCTTCGCTGTCCCGGCGGCCGAGTGGAGAGGGGAGGGGGCGGCGCAGGTGGTTGCAAACCACGTGCGTGCGTAAACAAGGACTCAGCGCTGCTCAAAGCGAACTTTCGTCTCTCTCCATGAAGAAACATTGAATTGAAACCATGATTCATATTTGAAACTAGTACAGTACTATTAAATGACCTAATCTAATTTATTTAGTCTCTACTTTACCATCACAACAGCAGCGGTTTGGAGACCATGCTGTTATCGCGGGTGACGCCACGGTCGTCATAGCAACTGCCAAGGCAAGCCACATCCTGGAGGTTGATACGCACTAAAAGGCGGCCTACTTCCCTTTGACCTCGGCATGGTCTGTGGCGCACTCACCTGGCACCTTCGTGAGTTTTAACTGCCCAGCACAGTTCTGCGCGCTTGCCATTAAAAAATACAGATAGTTTCCATTAAAAACAAACATTTGTAGTACGTTATTTAGAAAATATATTTAAATATAAATTTAATGTAAATAATTGCTAAATTGCTATTTCACCTTACCCTGACAAGCAACCCCTGAATTTGAATAAACTTATTTATGTGTAATTATAGAAACTAAGATTAGTTTTAACTGTGAAATGTTAACGTTATATTTAAACCGTCAATTGGATGCACAAGTATTATCGGTGTTTCGATTTATTGAAGAAATGGAAACCAGAGTACACTTGGACCTTCAGTTAAGTGGTCGATTCCTTCTTCAAATCTCCCCAGAGTGTGTTCACGAACCTCTTACAAGCCTACTACCTTGGGGTTATGCTTATCTTCATGTGAGCAGGGATGGCGGTCGGTGTTAAGTCCGGGTGGAAATCCCTTCATCTCCCACCAAAAAATCTATGAAGGAAGAAATCAAAACATAATTTTTTAAATTGTCATTTTTATCATTTAAGTGGGTATTTTACCCACTCAAAATGTTTTGTTTAGGTATATCTACACACCGTTAACATATTATTTGTCGGGACAGAATGTGAGATGCTCAAGTGACCTGTAGACTTACTCTACAAACATGCGTAGTGAAAATACAGATCTGTAGATATACATTTATGTGCACAGGAAAGTCGTTATTGTCTACGATCCATCATTATTGACAAACAAAACGTAAATCAGTGATACGTACGATCTTTGTGATTCAAGATTACGTGACTGTTCTTGCTCTTCTCTCTTCTCGCAAAGACTGTTAATCCCACGATTTTAGCTTTCCGCCATCTTGTGTAAACTCCACTTCAGTCGTCCATCATCCTTCGGCCTGACGATTTTGTGCTTCCGCTGTCATCTGTCACTCCGCATCTTCCGCCTTCTTCTCTTTCATACCTCGAGTTCGAGTCTTCAGTGCTCCGAACATGCACGGTTCTGCATCATTATTCTTGTCTCTCTCTCGAGTCAGGTCAATCCTGATGACGTGGAAGACGCTTATTCGGCGACGAAAAAGTACATTTTTCAGCGTCCGTGCAAGGGAACTATTTCTTACCATGACTGTATATTGATTGCAAACTGTTCCACAGCGGTATGCGTACGGCAAAATGTACTTTATCGCACACTTACCGAAAAGAACTCGTGGCCTAAAAAATACTGGGTACTGCAAAGTAAACAAAATACTGGCCACTACCTTGCTTACCTTACCTACCTTGCCACTACCTTGCTTATTGAAAATGATCCCAAGAGTACATTTAAGTTTCAATGAATTTTCATTAAAGAAAATATACGCAACTCATACGAAGTGTCTTTGGTGTACTCATTTGGGAACACCGAACTCGACTCGTGTCGTCGCCTCGTCATTCAACGTTTTACTCTTATTTCCTGTGCTATTTACGTAAATAATTATTTCGAGCACAGTAGTAGGAACGACTCGACAACGAAATAGGTAATTCCTGCAAATTTCAATCGTTGGAATTTGCTCGTAAACCTACCAATTTCAGTTCAGTAAATATGGTTATCCGAGGATATTATCTCTGGCTGTGAGAAAAGCAATACATATTTCGTGTATTGAATGTACACAGATTCCCCTAGGAGTAATTACTAGTTGTGTTTATCGGTGAGTAGTAAACTTCTGTTTGTTTTGAAATATCGTTTATTTAAAGTTGTAGAGTAAAACTGGAATGTAGAGAATATAATGCTATATTTTGTCTCTGCAATGGGTGAAATAAATTATTTCAAACAACAGCTCAATGAATAATTAGACGCTACCAGGGGCTTCAAGTAGGGGGAAATAACTTAATGTTTGAGTGTCTGATTTTGTAAGTAATTGAACTGCGGATATCACAACAGAGATATACTGTTATGGTTCGCTGTATCTTCGCAACGTATCTCCTCCCAATGTAACGTTACTATTTTCCCTAACCCTTTATGTGATAGTGCCTCCTTTTGTTCTTCTTTTTAATTGTTTCGAAAATGACGTCTCTATGCCTCTCTCCATCCTCTTCGTTTGTTATTCAAAGTATTCCCATTGCTCCTAAGCACGTAATTACAGATGACAGTTTAATGTATCCTAACAGACCCTCCAAGGATGCTGATGCAAGGATCATCCCCGTAATACAGACAGCAATCACAGCGCCTCCCGTGTGAGTGGGCGGCGTTATTCCTGGCAACGGCGCTTTACGATCGTCGTCGCCCCATTCGCAGCCACAGCCCCCGCCCGTGTTCTTCGGGGTTGGGTTGCCCGCAGCGGGATCGTAACTCCGGAAGGGCAGTGGGGCAAAACGCATCACCACTCTGGGCAAACTAGATGGATGAAAACTCAATGGCAATTAGTATATTATGAAACACCTGTATCTATTTCTATTTTCTGTTATGTAAATAAAATAGAATGCGTATCTGTGTAGCATGTAGACGGAAAAACTACTCGATCCATTTCACTGAAAGTTTCACACTTTATTCTTATTAGTAATGGGGGTGTTTAAGACGTAGTTTGAAATAAATCGGGCATGCGGGGGCGTTGTTAATGATACTTTATTCGGTAATGACGCCTCTGAACTCTGCGAAACCCGCCGCACAGTCAAGAATTAAGCGCGTCCTCACTGCATACGTATTCTGGCCCTACGATTGTGAAATATCGGCCGGAGTTATTACTTGAATCTCGGACAAGTAAATCAGACTTTTTCAAGATAGCAAACGCACATCAGAAATGTGAGGGAGAACATTTTAACAATAGGATACTAGACAACCGCGTCCAAACAGAACAAACCCATACTGACGAGAAACTCTTTTATCTATTAAAATGCGTGCGCAGTGTATCGTAAAACGTGATTAGCAATCACGCACCAGCAGTGGATGGTGTGTAATGCACTGTAATAGTGAAGCATTGCTGAATACACTAGCATGAATATAATATTCATATACAATGAAATTTTGATCAATAAACAGAGAAACAATGAATAAACAGCAAACTAAATAGGATATAAAAAAATAAACAGTAAATAATGAATAAACAGTGATATTTTGTTTTACACTATTACAGAGGCTGCATTTCGTAGCAACAAGAGAATACCTCAACGCTTTCCTGGCAATGCTAAAATCTAAACTCTCCCTAACAGTTCCCCTCTCCAGATATCTGCGCCAGCGGAGCTTTGCCTCAGCTGGCACCAGTTTATGCTCCCGACTGGTCTCCCGACATGTATGATAATGTAGATCATGTGAGTGAAAGTGCGTGTAAGGGGCGAGGAGGGGGATACGAAAGATAGCGCGCAGTCAATGGTTCGTTTGTTATGGCACTGCTTCGTCATTCACCTGATGTTGATCGGAGAAACCACAAAAAACTACCGATCAGAGCAGACGGTCCTAAGAATTCCCCTCCAAACTGAACTGAATTCGACTAGCCTGACCTGCTAGCCTGAACTACTGAACCCTTGGACTAGCCTGACAGAGCGGACCGTCACGTGGATCATGGTTGCGCTGACGCATCTCAGGTTGAAGGGTTCGTGGGCGGCAGTTCACGAGTCGTCCTCCGGTGGTCGAGAGGCCCACTGCGGAGCGGCTGCGGAGCGTAAACCTCATTATGGCGCCTCCGCCTCGCGCGACACCGAATTCGCGCCGCATAATTATGACGCACATTGTAACCCGCGCCCCCTTCAGCCTCGTTGCTTCATCCCACCGCTGGACACGCGAGGAATGCTAACCGAATTGTCTTTATGATCTTTCCCATCCCTTAAATTAAAACCAATAGTGTTTAACTATACATACAAAATACCCAATCAGGGAGGCCTAAAAAAGTATACCTCTTTTTCTATCCGATTATTCTTACCTCTTTGCCCTGCTGGCCAATCATAAACTGTCACTCATCTATCGTTGGAGGCGGTGTACATCGATCGCTTTGTCGATGCCTAATAAACCGCTTATGCATTATAACATAACGTGTTTGATTTTAATATATTACGAATATTTGACGTATTTTAGTACGTCTGTTGGACACAATTTCACTTCTGGAATTGTCCTATTAAATACCACTCGTGCTTTGGAAATTCTCAGATAAATCGATCTCAGATTTATCGACAATTCCCAAAGCACTTGTGGTATTACCTGTCAAAAAGACACATTAGATCGAACTGATCTGTAATGAAGTGAATTGAGCGCAGTTATGAAACAAACGTTTATAACGCTAGTATGAACTGAAAATCTGGTGGGTTAATTTTTCACTGCCTACCTGTATGAGGCATACAGATATTTATTTCCTGTAAACAAGCGTTTTACTCAGTGTAGAATTTCAGTTCATCAGCTTCAGCGCCGGAGTGTATATCTAAGAACTGGCTGATGTGATCGATAGTTTTGTGCTGTTTCTCAGATCACCAACTGGCGAATGCCGCAGAAGAGTCCTAACAAAAGGGTAACGGACCGCGCGACCTTCTCTACCTCATCCAAGTTCCTTCCTCCCACCTCCCACTTGTAGGCATTTCTCTGCCAAAATTGTCGGAGGACCAGTCGGAAGCTTAGAGCTTGTCCCGACGGTGGTGATACCTGGAGATCAAGACCCCCGACCGCCACCGAATGTATCGGCGCCGGACCTCGCTATCCAGCGGGGGAAGAACTCCGGCACCTCATCGCACAACATATTCACTACACTAAAAGAACGACTGAGCTAATAACTTTTGGTCCTTGCCACTCCCGCCTCGTCTTCCGTTTCCTCCACCGCCTTATTTCCTTCTCTACTTCATCTTTACGCTCACCGCACACTTCATCCCTCCACCAAAGTTTTACTTCATCGGCTGCTCCTCAGTCGTCTCCAACACACTGCCATCAGCGTCATTGCCACCACCACCATCACCTCCTCCACCATCACCATCTACACCATCACCATCTCCACCGCAACCAACACGTCTACCTTCGCCTCCAAAACCCTCCAAAAGCGGCTCCACCACCTCCTTCAACGCCGTATTTGCAGCGTGTCTTCGTCCACCATCGTCATCTTCGTCGCCCCGCCCACTCTACTGCCTGCGCCCCCCCCCCACGCCCTCTGCCGCCGCCCCTCCAGAGAGAAGAGAATTTGCGAGGAAATAAAAGGCGTCAAGGGGCGTGTTACAAAGAACATAATGAGGGCTTACTGAACGAGATCTGCAGGAAACGGAGAAGGAGGCTAGAGTTCTTGCCGGAACGTTCTCTCAGTTCCTTCCTAGTTAACAATAGAGAGAACGTCTATACATACACACACACAAAATCTTTTAGCTTTATCAAATTCTGCGCTATACTTTTTATAAAGAGTGTTTCTTTTTTATCTGATCCTCATATGTATGAAGTAAACTCGTGTGCAACAATTGAAAAACGTACTGAGTCATCGATATACAAGTGAAACCGAAAAACGTCTTTTTTGATGCTCTCGAGTCACATTTTTGTCAGATTTTATTTCCTTGATATTTTCCTTTCATTAGGGAAATCGTTTAATTCCTACAGCTTCGATATACTACGAGTAAATACTACATTTGTTTATCGAATTCACGTATCAGTGAAAATGTACAGTAAAAATCATTCTTTTATCTTTGAAAGCACGTATAACATATGACCGATGAACGTTGGCGCTGTTCCTATCTGATTCCCAATAGGGGCACTTCAAAACACACAACGATCAGCTTTAGCAACTTCCAGGCCAGGCTTATTATATAGTCTGTCTCGTTTATCATCTGACGGGCCCTTGATAGATTTCTTGTTCTTTTTTTATACTTTCCTGTATACATACATATATACGGAGTAATATACGTAGTAGAGGGAAAGTTATGCAATGATGTGGTAAATCGATTTAAAGATTACAACAAAAATACAGATTTGGGGTCTCCTGATACCGAAAAAGTGTTTTTTCAAAACGTCCGTCCATTTGTTTGTCTATCCATCCATCGGTTCGTCCGTTCGTCCTTTCGTCCATCCGTGAACAGAACTAGAGCCTAAAGCATAAGTAGGAGTTTTTCCGAATTGAAGAAACTCCTGCCTATCTGGCTCTAGTTGAAGCTTTGGAATTTTGAAAAACATTCTTTAAAATTTAGCTTTAGACAATTTCAAAACTTTCTAAAGAAACGGAAAAAGTTTTTCTCCTTAACTTCCCTGTTTTAGTTGCTATTCCTGCGGCGGCGTTAGTGTAGCCGCGTTGTTGGCAGCGCACGTGTGGCGTACAAGGGGAGGGGACGGGGGTGCGGAATGAAGCAGGGAACACCTTGAGGTGGCGGCGCCTGCAGCGCTGGCGTAATGAGAACCTGCAGGATCCGCGTAATCCTGTTTGCGCCCCGCGCCGCCAGCGCGCTCTGCTGGGAGGCTGCGGCGGAGGCCGTGGCCGTTGCGGCGCGCGCATGCGCGTTGCGGCACGAAACGAAATGAAATTTTCACCTCGGGACTTCTGCGCGAGTTTCCTCGCGTCTAATGAAGCCGTTCGTTTGGGTGGCTGCGGGATCTTGTACAACGCACTTTTCATTTGCGTACGTTGTCAGGCGGTGGTTGTAAAAGAAATAAAGGTTACACGAATATTACTGATGACGAATACCACGTTTATAAGTTTGATAGTATAACGGTTAGCATATCGGGCTGTTATACGCAAGTTTGCGGGTCCAAACCCGATCAAAGCCGTGGATTTTTAAGGGTGAAAAAGTCCTTCTTGCGCCTTCTTACGGAGGCGAAGTAAAAGCCGGTTGTAACACGTAGTAGATTAACTGCATGTAAAAGATCCTTAAGTCTAAAAGAAGCCTCTGAGCTAAATTCAAATCGCCTGTTTCGTCGCCCGAGAAGATACCGTCTCCGCTAGATTGTGAAAGGAGCGTAGCGAAATTTAGATGGTCCCACGGAAGAGTGGGCCTGATGACCCGAGTCTCGACAGGTAAAATAAGACATTAAGTAACTAACTGATGACATGGAAGAGATTTCAAACTGAATTCGCTGTTTTTTGATCACAATTTGTCAATATGAGTATGTGTGTGTGGTTATTTTGTAGTAATTTTTTTCGAAAATAACTTTTTTACTTTCTTGTATTGTACTTAAGTAGTACGGAAAAAGTATTGTAATGCTCGGCCCCAAAACAGGATGTTTTAAGAAAGCTAGTATTGTGAGTCACTGATACCAAAAAAGTGGATAATTCGTGTTTGTATAGTAAATAACTTCCCTCAACATGTTGTGTAGTCAGAATTCTTTTTTGCGCCTCCTTAATACCAAAAAGCGGTTTACGGAAAAATTCCTCCCCGTCCGTTTGTCTGTGCTTAACGCTCGGCCTTTATCGTTTAGCCTATTTTCTCCAAAATTCATATTCTTCGATATATCTGGCCGAATTCGAGGCTCTCTGAATTTGAAAAGGATATTTTGATTTCAGGAGGTACTTTTCTTGAAGCTTTAACTTTTTCAAAAATTACTGAAAAAGTAACTTCAGATGTTTTGTTCAATTTTTCTCATCTAAGGGAAAGTGTATTTCAAAATGGCGAATGTCTTGTTTTCGTTGAACTCTGAATGTTCGATAATTGGATTAGATCAATATTTTCAGGCGTCTTCTTACAACTACAATGTTGACGACTTATATTTTTCCTTAACGAAATATGTTCTTCGAAAATGCTTCATTAAGTAAGGTCATACGCAATTTGATGAGTAGTTTTTGCATTATTATGAGTGAAATATGAACTATAACTCTAAAATTAATATGAACGAAAAGTTATTTAAAACGGCTTTAGGATTCTTCTTTGAATTATTCTCTTGATTAGAGAAACGTTTATAAAGATGATGGAGATTCCTTTCTCAGTAATCTTTTTTTTCAAAAATTGTTGAAAATTAAGATGGCAAAACCACAATATTGATGATGCATGATTTTTCATTCTAAAAATAGATCTTAACACACGTTGATGTAAAATGTATTTTTAAAGTTAAATTAGTAATTTCCACGTACTTTTGCTTGAAGTAAAGGTAATTTACAGTTTTCTTCAAAGACATTCGTGTTTATCGGAGCAAACATGAACGTACTACAGATTCAAAAATCGCCTAGAGTAGGTTCTTTTTCTTTCGTCATACTTCGGAAGACGAAGTAGAGGGACTTATACCAAGGATGTATCAGAGATATAATACGGGGTGACATATACAAACGCGAAGTAGAAGATAAAGCGACTGTTTTAAAAATAAAAACATTATTCCATATTCATCAATTTAGCTTTTGCCACATTTATACTAACTGGTGCAAAAAATATTATTCAATTTTCAATATCAGATCGTAGTTACTACCCGTTTATTACAAGAAAAATGCAAAAACAATATTGTTGGCAAAAGATGAAAGTTTACCAGAGAATTGAATTTTTAAAAGGTCATCAATAAAAAAAAGAGATAAACCATCACCCATAAGAGACCCCTGTGGGACTTCTTTTACAATATGCCATTTTACCGCAACCCTTATCTATTTGGCTAGTTGTTCTCTCTTAGGAAAAATTTGTTTTAACCATTCCAATGTCTCTTACGACTATTAATTCATAACTTCCGTACCATTTACAATTTTTGAAAGAAGGATTTTGTTAACCAGGAAATCAAACGCTTTTTTAAGTCGCCCTTTACATTGCAAAGAACTCTGGCTCGGAGGTGGTGAGCACTACACCTTCATCTGAGGGGTGTAGGCTCCATCTGCGCTACGAAACCACCTGCAGACCCGTTCAGGTGGTCGTCGATGTCCTGTCGGAGTCGCGTTGGCAATCGTGAAAGGTGCGAAGCCCGATGAAGCGGGGGCGGTCGCGTAAGTACTCCACCTAGCGTCCGACGCGATTTAGCCGGTCAATTTAGCCGCTCTCTGCGTTCTAATGTGCGTGGCTTGTGGGGGCGTCGGAATCGATATGGGACGAGAAAAGCGTTTAAAGAGCACGCGCTTTTTGATATTGAGTGGCGGTTCCTGAATTGACAGTAGTACAACCCCGGCTTTCGCGGTTAATTTGTTTGAAAAAGTGCGACGAAAATAATGTATAAAAATGATGTAATATTTTCTGTAAGGCATTAGGTAAATTTAAATAATTCGTTCTGAAGTAAAAATATGAACAAAAGTTTACGGATTTTATTGCTATTTAATTAGAATGCTAAAAACAAAGTCTATTGCTTTTTAACTTTTCTGGAAAAATTAATAGACAGGTGAATAACAAATTAGGCGATCAAATCCAATAGTAACTCTTGTAAAATTACGAGCTAGGAACAAATGAAACATTGTGGGGAATTACTTCTGCAATTAATTATTTTGTGTCCTAATAACAGAGTTTGCGGGTTTCTTATTTGTTAAAAATTATACAATATATGGTAAAATATATAGTGTGTATATCCAGTTATTTCCTTAACATATATTTTTGTGATGTAAACTTTATGTAATTTTGCAATTGCTTGTTCATTATATTTAATTTTTAATATTTATGAAAACTACGTATAGGAAGTCAGCCAAGATAAAAAATTTCTGAAGAAATGGAATGCAGCTGAACATACAATTAGAGAATAGGGTTTTTGTTAGATTAGATTTATTAATAATTCTGCCAATTAAGGTGTAAAACTTGTGGCAATTACACACTTAAGATTACAAGTACTTAACAACTATACAAACTCTACAAAACTTTTACAAAATCACGGGTTGAACACTTTCACCGTCAATCTTTCATAGAAACTCAACTTCTCCAAACTTCACTTCACCACACTTCACCCACTGCATCACGACTAAAATGTCTTATCTTACTCAGTCGTTCCTCTCCAGTTACACCACCACTGCCACGCCACTAATTATTAATAATAATATAATAATAATAATAAATCATAATAATAATAATAATACAAAATTATAATAGAACCAATAATAATAACAATACGTTGAACGTTAATAAGTGAAAAATGAATATAAAACGAACAAAAAATATGATGTGTATTAAAAATACTAAATGTATTCAAATTTTATTTAAGAAGGCTACATATTCTCTTTGGTAAAAAAAGAGCGTCTCCTGACTTTGAAATAACTCGTAAACAACCTCTATAGATAATCTAGGAACAAACGTAAGGCGCGCAGATCTTTGTTTATTATGACTCTGATTACTCGTCGATGTTCGCGTATTTATCCTTCAGTTGCTTCGCCCTCACCAGACGCCCAATCCGGCCCGCCATGGTTGCCATTCTGCTTACATCTCCCGTCCTCCTCTCCCAGCTTCTATTCCTCCCCTCAGATGAGTTATTTTCAAATAAAGATGTCTAAAAGTAACACGTGTTGCGCAAAACCTGAGTTCGCAAGTCTACTAACGATGAACAGCCCAGGTGCTGAGTCAGCGAACTACTGACTCTACTGAAAACTTAAATGTTGTTCCTTTTGAATTTCGAAGAGAATGAACAATTCACGAAGAATTAAAAAATATCTGTGATTAAGTGCTCTGTGAGAGTAGAATTACAAGGAATTCCGTGTGAATGGTCCTTGCTGGAACTAAAGAAATCTTTATCCGCTTTGTCACAGTTTGATCGAGGTCCTTGGATACCATGGCCTGCTGCGAGACCTCAGTGGCAACACCGTTGATTCCACAAAATCCATAGTCCCGAATCCCTAAAGTTTGAGTCCCCACTTTGGCTGATTTTTGAAATTGTTACATAGTTACGTCAAATTAAAGCACTGCCTGGAAGCGAATTGTCGCGCCGGCTGCTCAGATCGGATATTTTTGCGGCAGTTCTGATTAGTAGTAGGTACTTCCGACCTTCCCGAAATTCATTTCGCCCTGAGGAAGGTCGTAGGACGTCGACCGAAACGTTGGCCCCCTGCCTAGGATGCGGCATTCCCCGGACAGCCAAGCAGCCACTGGCTTCGGGCCCGGAAGACTACGCTCGCGTTCTGATCGGTAGTTTTCCGTGGTTTCTCCACGGAAGGTTAATCCTGGAGCAACACTAACCATTGGACCGCGGACTTTCCTTCCTTTTCCTTGTCCTATTATCACCACTTACACATTTAAATCACACGCACTACTCTACTAAACATGTCGGAAGACCAGTTGGAGCTTAGAGCTTGTCCCCGGTTGACGGTACCCCACTGGCGTAGATACCTAAGGTGGGGAAACCCGCAAACTGACGTGTAGATCTTCATCGGATGTCACAATACAGTGTGGGAGGAACACAATTTCCTCACAGTACATAACACGCACTACACTTACGAGTGATTGATTAGTTATTCTGGGCGCGTCAATTGCTAACGTCAGTAGTCTTACAAGTGTGCATGTTTTCACTGCAAGAGGTGGTGGTGATACGATCATCGATGATACGATCGACTCGTATTCCTCTGCTGTCTAGCGAGATCCCGCGCTGACCTTCGTCGACTTGCGAGCATTTTCCCCAACCAGGTTTCTCCCATCCAGGGACAGCTGGGACAAGCTCTAAGCTTTCGAGTAGTCTCGCGGCATGAGTAGTAGTGTGGTGCATGGAAGTGTGTGTAAGTAAGAAATGATAGTACAAAGAAGGGGAAAGAAAGATCTCTGGCGGTCTGTAGCTTATTTGTCAGGGTACTGGTCCGGCATTCGCATGGTGTTGAACGAACGAAAAACTACCGATCAGAGCAGCCAGCCGGTCGCTAGAATTCTTTCCCCGAATTCGGCCTAGCTGTGTAACTGGAGTTGAAAATCCGGTCTCAGTCGGGATTAGAACCTCCCGGTCAAAGGCAGTGCAACGACATCTACCGATGCCTTGAGCCCCGTCTGCCGGTCAGTACCCTTACGAGACCAATAGCTCCAGTAGCTGAGGCGTTCGGAGGCAATAAACACTCCCTCGCGCACGTGGGTAGTGTAGAAAGAGGTTGGAGAGCGGGGCGGCTTCCATTCGGGGCCGCGTGCGCCGTCGCCCGACGCGATCTCTGGCGGCGGCCCCCGGGGGCTCCTCGCGCCGCTGCGCTCACTTATTTACGCGGCCCCTGCGAGCATCCAGCTCGGGGGGGGGGGCAAAGGGAAATGATGAAACTCAGGGAGAGTTAGTCCATGCGGTAAAAAGCACTCCTCCGTCTTCTTCTCTTTTAGAAGAACTAATATTTTTTTTTAATTTTACAAACAAGTTTTCGGCGCTAGTAGATCTAGGGGTGGGGCATGGCCTCCCCCCACAAGACCTACAGTTTTCGTTTATGCTATTATTTAAACAATATTGTATAGTATATCTACAGTACATATATAATATACGATATAACAACAAATGTTTATTATTTAATAAAAATTACGATGACCGTTCCCAAAATTATCGGCTGGATCCGCTGCGGTTTGTAGGCTATTTTCCTAAAAAAATAAGCTTACAGTGCGCATCAATTTCTTGATCATTTATAATCTTTCGTAATTCCCAGAAGAATGTGATTAAGTTGAGTTGAAATACTGAGAATATTTCTAAGTATTGTCGAAGGAGAAATTTCATTTTGGAAGCAAACGCCAAATCCGAAAATTTGGAATTTTAGATTGTGTGAGTATTATGACAATCGTGTGCCGACGTCTGTGCTACGATCGCTCGCGGCCGTAGGTCGCCAGAACTAGTTCCAGCAGGCTGTCAGAATTACAGTGCACTCTGTACCCGCAAACGAAGCTAATGACCCCGCGAGTATACAACACCGCTTTGAGCGTTAAATTGGCAATATTATGAGAAACAAGCTAAAGAGCTTTTTTCAGCATAAATCACTCTCCGGAATATAATTTATATGTTGTTATTGGTAGTTTAGTCAGGCAAATTGAAACTGTGCTAATTTGCAAAGGTAGAGGATTGTGTTGTTCTATCTTCAGGGATAATCATACAGGGTGAAACAATATTTTATTTAGAACTGCACATAAAAAATTGAAGATTAATTTTATGTTCAGTATTACATTCATTGATGACAATTCCTTATGCGGGAAATTACGAAGATTTGTTTAGAAGAGGGAACAACCAGTTCAACCAACGCCCAACGATTTCCATTTCGACTAAAAAGTGCATGCATTTGACAATGTCAATCCACAATTACTCATTCATTATTTCGACGATATTACCACTACGAATTTTCTTGTACCCGAAACATCCGAACGACGCATCTGACATCATGTGTCGTCGAGGAAGAAGCTTCAGTACGCTCTTGTGCCGTTTTAAAACATTTTTTGGTTGCCCGATTACCCCGTTTTTCCCACACACGACAGCAGCATTTTTGCTGCTGCAGGCCTAAAATCGCGATTGTGAAGTCAAGCGAAGCCTGTTAAAAAGCAGTGATAGGAAGTGTATGAGGATGCAAGTCAAGTGTGTGGGTGGGAGATGATGACGCAGGGCTCCGAGCTTGAGGGGGGGAGGGGGGCATCAGGCATTCCGCAGGCGGTGGCGAGGTGATCAGCAGGCCGTGACGCAACGCCCCCTCTGCCCCTCCCTCTGCCTCCCCCTGTCCCCCCCTCTGCCCCCCCCCCTCTGCCACTGGCAGCGTGCCCAGGCGCCCTCCGCTCCAGAGGACGCGCTTCCTCTGCGAGCTGCTGTGCCGGATCTGAATGCTTCTTCCCTCTTCTCTCTCACTTCGCACTCTCCTGCTCTTCACATTCCTTCCTCTCTATCTCTCTCTCTCTCTCTCTCTCTCTCTCTCTCTCTCTCGTCATTGTCCCAAACTCTGCGTATTTCTTTCTCATCGTTGTCTGTTCACGTTCCAATCTAGTCCTCTTGCCCCATTTATTATTCTTTATGCACATTTTTTTCACAACTTTCATTATTCTAACACCTTTGTCTGTCATTTTTTCGCAGTTGCATACTATGTTTTGCGCAGTTTTTGTTTTCGTTCTCACCTTTTCAAACATTTATTTTTTTCTTCGCAGATTTCCGTCGATTTAAACTCTGTTGGGCGTACATTAAAATTAATGTTAATGGGCTGTATACAGATGGCACACTCATTTTCGCAACAGCAGTTCAATGATGATTTACATCGGTAGATAGAGATTGTGAATGTCCTGCCGTGATAAATGAATATTGACCCCGTTACGATTAACATAATTATCAATAAAAATTCACATAGGCACCTGTTGAAATTAAGAAATTTAAAATTTGAGAGAGTTCCAATATTACGTCTTATACATGAATTAAAGTTTGCGATATTATGCACCAAACTTACTAGAATATTACACGATAAATACTCTTGTTGGAAAAAGAAATTGTCCATTAGACAATTACTCAGAAAGTAATGAATATGGATTGTTTAGTATTAAAATGATGGTTGTTGCTATTTATACTTTTATGAATTTAGATACAAACAAGCCCATAATAACATAACAGACAACTATTTACAAACACTTACTTGTCGGGATTGTTCTGGCCGCATTCAGTACTTTACCATACAAGTAAAAATTAAAATGTAGCGAAATCATTTCACTGCATAACATACGACCATTACCACATAGAAAATTGTACAATTGACGAGAAGACTAACATATTGCGAGTCAACACATGTTGCACAACAAATGATTCGTAATAATCTTGCATTACAATACTAAAAAATCGCGACCAAGCTCTCTCTCTCTCTCTCTCTCGTTCTCTCTCTAACTCTCTCTCTCTTTCTCTTTCTCTCTTCCGCCTCTCTTTCTCTCTCTTTCTCTCTCTCTCTCTCTCTCTCTCTCTCTCTCACACACACACACACACACTCAGAGTGTGCGGGCAGAAAGGAGCAATTGTTGTTTTCAGTCTTCCCGACAGTATTTCCAAGAACTCAATTATGGATTCGATGACAATATGTTGGGATCACGAAATTAAAGTTTCTATCTAATAACAAGATGTCTCATGTATTATATACTTTAAGGAAGGACTACAATAAAGAAGTTTATGTCATGTCACTAGGCAGCGCTAGCAGGCACTCTCCATGTGTGATCCTCATGTGGGGAATAATGGTACTTCTTGAAGATATCCTTTTATACGGCGGGAGGCTAGTGTGACGTAAGAATACATTATCTGGGATGACAACACAGGCAGCTCGTTGGTTGATTGAACTCTGCGAAGTCCAATAAAATGCATAAGAAGCAATTCTATGTGTTGTAACATGAGAGAATATGTATACGATTCATTTTGCATAATCATATTTACATTACATAATCAATTTATTGAAATATCATGCCAGAACAGCTTTATTACCTAGCTTTCTTTATAAGGTGTATCTCTTTACCTTATCTTTATTTTGCTGTATTTCATGTATATCATATCTAGTTTTACTTTTCTTTTCCTTGCGTAATTTTGGTCACAAGGCTTTATAATTTTCCTGATATTGTCTGTTCATTTGCCTCGATCGTCTTATTTTCCTTCCGGTTTTTCTGTTTTGCCAATATTATGATAAAATGTATTAGGGTTTTTGAAATTTACTTCTACGTAAACATACTGATGGACTGTTTGAAAGTGAAAGTGAAGGCACATAACTTTTTTTAGGTGTATTAATAGATAACATGACGTTCTGAAAGGTAACTCCATGAATATTGGGAAGATATCAACAAAATCGGGAAACTCACATTTCATATTTTGCATGTAATTGTATTTTCCCAAAAAAGGTAGAATTGTGTGCGATATATTTTACTTTCTGACACTTATTATACCCAAAAAAGTCTTTAAAGCAAAGTTTTAAAGCAAGTTTTAAAACTATAAATATTGCATCTCTGAAACATCGGTTTATTCTGTTGATAGATAGAACTGATTTATTTTTGTAGACATTATCTCACTTAGTACATGGGCAGCGGAATACTTGAGTGACGACCTTTAACTTTTTAAATTCGTTATGTCCATTACGATCTATCTCGTGTGTGTGGGTTATTTTATCACCCCGCCTAGCCCCCTTCGCCTCGCCACCCTTCTCTACCGCTACGCTACTCGTACGTCTACGCTACGCTAAGCATGCCACGTCACGCCACGCCACGCCACGCTGCGCCTCGCTACGCCACGCTTCTCTTCCGCTACACTACCTCTACGCTTCGCTACGGCACGAACGCTACGGCACGCCACGCTACGGCTCGCCAAGTCACGCCACGCCACGCCATGCTATGCCACGCTACGCTTCGCTACGTTACGCCATGCTACGGTACGTCACGCCCATTCACCCTCATCACTGCGTCTCCCCGCCATGCTTCGCCTGTACCCACCCGCCCCGTCCCGACCGAGAGCGTCTCTGGATCCGCGCCCGCGCCATATCGCCCTTCTCGCCTCCGCCCCGCCCCGCCTCCATGAACGCCGTCGACGGGCGCAGCGTAGCGGAGCGCTGATAAGGTGTCCGCCCACTGGCCGTGCCTCAAGCGCCCTTTCGCTCACCCTTTGCGGACTACATCTGGCGGGTTCTGGTCAAGGGCAAGAGGGATTTCAATCATCAAAAAATCCAACCTGGTCTGAAGCTCAGCGCATCGTTTCATGGGCTGCCGCGTTCGCACATTCGAATAATACAGATTCGTAGCTGATACAACTAATTAAGTTTATAAAAAGAAATATCAAACACAATTAATGTTTGCATACCAAATGTATAGACGACTTTTATGACGAGTCGAGTTAAACATATTAATACAACTATACAGATAATTAATTATTATTGTTTATTGTATATATTATGTAAATAAATGATGTTAAAATAAGTAATAATTTACAAACAACATTTATTAAACGTAAAATTGTGCGAAAACTACTAAAATTTTCAAAAGAAAACAACAACATGGCCTTAATAAAATACCGCGAAAAATATTTATTTGAAGCAACAATGTCTAACTTTAATTTTGTAGTAGTTAAAAGACGCGAAAAACTACTTTTCCAATTTTCAAAAATTCAGAGTTAACAGTGAAAATGAGACTTATGCTACCTTTATAAGCGTATTTTACTTTATTTAAAAAAAATAAACAAAACAGTAGGAGCCGTTTTTGAGAAACATTTATAAAAGTTCCAGGTTTTCATGTAATGTACCCCAAATTTGAAATAATGGTTTTGAAAATCTCGGAGTTTCGACTCAAGCAAATATCGACAGGGGTTTCTTCAAAAAAAAAAAAAAAAAAAAAAAAA
>BOPP01000268.1:769191-825977 GCA_017312745.1 Gryllus bimaculatus
ATTATTTTCAACAACCATAAAACAACAAATTGCATTGTAAGAATTAAAAATAACTCTACGAAAATAAACAAAATATAAGAGAAATACTAATAAAACCTTTGTTTTGGGGCATATATTATTGTATAACGTAAATATTCTTGTGAAATATTTTATTAATTGAACACACCTTGATAAGCTGGTCTGTATCACTTTTCATGCCAAAGAAAATATATTTTGTTATCTTTGACGAATATAAGAAATCTCCTATTTAGAATACTGACGTGAGATTGAACCTGCATTTGTGTTAAGTAAGTGGATGTATCTGCCAGAGAGGGAATAACTGGACTCCACGTATTAATTGTAGTGTGTTTCAAAAAAAAATTTAAAAAGTAGATCTTAGTATGTTTTTGAATCCATATCTGAGCACGTTTAACGCTTCGAACTTCCCCAATTTTATTGGAGTCCAATAGCTCTCCATGAACATAAGTAATGGTCAAACTAACGCTGTATAGGCTAATCCATCTGATCTATTGACTCTTATGAACAGCGAAGTGTGCGGAGAAGGGATTATATTTTTCTCCACGGAGTATCGAGTTCCTTTGTTCTCTCGTGACTTTCGAGTAATAGATGAATTTTGTTGACTGAAGAACCAAACGAGACATTTTTAAAAAGGAGAGATAAATTCTGTATGAAATTATTGAAAAACAAGAACTTACGGAAGTGAATGCAGAATTGCACTAACAAAACCATAGTGTACTAAAGTTGATTACTTTCTTTAATTTGAAATAATTTAATTCTTTAATTTAATTTAAGATAATTGTTTGCCCCCACTTTAAAAAAGACATAATGAATGTATGATCTGTTGCACGTTTGTCCTCCATCACTTTAATTTTGACTAATATTAAAGTGTTGAAAATATTGTTAGTTGTCGCAGAAAGACGAAAATCATCACTAGTATTTAACATTTCTAATACCTTGCAATCTTGAGGGAGCCATATTTTTGGCTACCAAAATCAATGTTGTTCTTTTTTCCGTTCTCAGTTATGTTACTAAAATTAAGAACAGTGTGTGAAATGGCTATTAGTGCAGTTGAGTATTTTATTTGGTTGCTTAACGTTAATCCTGTTATCAAGTGGAGAATTCACCAAGATTTATTCAATGCATCCTTTGCTTCTCCTTTCCCAGTTGGTTTATTGTTTATCACCCTCGCCAGATAGCTCCAGCTGTCTGTGCGACCGTGTCTGTTGTGACGCAGCCTTCCTGCTAACGCAGAACCAATGAAACCTAGCACTGCCCTGTTTGTAGCAAGTTCCCGCTAAACACAGTCGTAACTCAAATACACAAAACATAAACCCGAGCGCGCGAGCTGGCTTTCTCGCTAAGCCAGTGGTCGCGAAACGTCTATCGGCCACCGCTGTATACTCTTTGGAATAACCACCAACGTCCCAACGGTCTCACAAAAGTACAAGAAGAATACGATACTCTAAATACAATTTCCGAAATTCCAGTGCGTCGCAATTTACAAGATGTGTTTTTAAAGGCCAATTTAATTCTAATTAATAATATGCAAAACATTACGAAACTTGCGCGAAACGTCTTTTATGCTCGCCGAGGGAAACAACAGAATACGCACCTTTTGAGAGAGGTGATTAACGCACGTATGCACTTTTTGTTCTTGTCCATACATGTGCCTATTTGCCTGTCCACCCGGGAACAATATTTTTGTATTTGTATTTAGCCATTATATGTCTCGTGAAGTGCAAATTACCTCGGCGGCTTTAGGCCACAGGATCCTGGTCGGTCACCCTACCACGATCCCGCGATGTCTGGAACTCGCTTATCCTTCGTCACTTCACGTAGTTAACCTATTCGGCTCGCGACACCTTCTTTACTGTCGTATCCTTTGAGTAGAACCATCGCTGCTTTCACCTGATTGACCAAGGGAAACCACGAAAATCCCGGTCAGGATGGCCGGCACGGGAATGAAACCCGGACCTCCCGAAGTCAACGCGCTACTTCCTGAGCCACTTCCCTCGCAAGGGGGACAACACTGGCGCCTAAATACCACACTGGAGTTCACCTACAAGATATTCCACGATCGATTTAACTGATGTTACTGCGACTTCAATTTGAAACTTATCATTTACTTTTCGAGGGTATCGTATATGAAATCCGAAAGACATATTCGAAACTTTAATAAAAATGGCTCATTTTTTTTAATTGAATTATAATTGTGAGATTAGACAAATGACGGAGTTCCGACTTTCATCCAAACAGAGAGCAGTTTCCGACCAACCAGAGAGCAGCTACCCAATAGACAATAGCGAATCAGGAGGGTGGCAGAGGTGTGAGACTGGAAGACAGTCAACGGTAGTTCTAGTTCAGTGATGAAATGTTTCTCTGCGTATTACTATTGGGAATATGTACAACGTATGAAAGCCTGTGCAAGCCTTTGAAATTCGGAAGTGCGTAAAGGGTAAACGTCATTTAATTGACAGTATGTAAAAAATAATGGGGTATAATATATTACAGAGTATTTTTCCAGAGATGGGTAAAACTTTCGTTTAGAAAGCAGTGCCACAGTTACATCATACTATTTTTGCAATACGAGGCGCGAGGAAGTAACAAGGGACTTACTCGTAAAGCATGCGTGTGTGTGTGTGTGTGTGTGCGCGCCGTTAGATGATGGGGATTCCCCGGACAATCGGAAATGGATAGATGGGGAATGTAATACGCGATTGGTCAGTACCTTCGGTGGTAGGAGGAGAAGCGCGAGGACTGAGTGGTGTCACGCAGGCTGTGCGCGTGGGCGGGCGCGAACGTGCGCGAGGCGCTCTGGCGGGGGCGCACTGCGATCGCAGGACGCGTGGGCGCCTTCATTTGTTTGTGGAGAGGCGCTGCTGGGCGTTTACGAGTGGCGCGTGACGTCACAGCCGTCGATATCAGGCGGCGGCGGCAGCTCCGGGGCGACCGTCCATTCACCCACTCTCTCTCTCACCCAATCATTTCCTCTCTCCCTCCTCCGTTACTACACTCCCACATCCACACCATTTACCCTCTCTCCCTCTGCCCTCCCTCTCACCTGCTCTCTCCTCTCTCTCTCTCTCTCTCTCTCAATCTCTGACCACCAACAACAGTATATCTGCTTGAGTTGGATATTTGACTCCGGCAAGCTCAACGCTGACAGCCCACAGCAGGGGCGCGGGAGGCCTTACATCCGGGTGCAGTGTTGCAAGATGCACGAGTTTCGCAGGGCCGAGCGCGGTCGCCGCTGGCGGAAATCCAGTGATCGTCTGAGCGATCGACTGCCTCGCGAGAGACGGACGAAGGTCGAGAGCGAAGGCCAGCTGTTCAACCCCGGGGAATCAATTTCTCAAATTATTGTCATTTAGCTCAAACCAGTGCTCGTTTGTAGCATACATTTACTCTAAAATGCTTGTTTTTACAGACATACGTCCCACCAAAAATATAGATTCTTTCTCGCAGCAAATTGTGTGTTTGCAAGGACCTTATGAAATTATATTCAAATTTTTGCCATAGACACTAAACGACGTATACAGTTGCATCTCATTTCAACTGAAGTTTCACTGCCGGTTAATATTTTATAACACTGTGTACAGTGTTGTATCACAAATACAATATGATATTTCAAGTTTTGATTACCAATATTTTCACACAACCAGAATCAAGATATGTATTATCACCAGACGAAATCGTTGCTATGCATATCTACAGTGCCGTTGGTACAAGAAAATTGAGGCCTCGTTCCACCAATCGTTTCATTTTCTGCCACTAGTTGTGCCGTATTGTCGCCAACAGTAGACACTGTTGATGTCACTGAAGCTTCGGTATTTATTGAAAGTTATTAGACATGTATTGGTATGATCAAATGAGGGCTCCAGAATTCAATGGGTAGAAATTTATTTTTGTCAAATTTTGAGTTAGTACAGTAGAGTGTAAAGTAAAATTTCCATTTTAATTTCGTGATCAAATGGTATTCCCATAGCTCAAACGGTTACCGGTGCTAGCGGTGGAAAGAAAATTCCTTTCTTGGCGCATTGTATCGTCTCTCTAAGCTTTGAACTGGATTTCTTCAATACCACATTTTGAGTACTTATATCCCTTATGCTGTAAACCTCTCAAATAATAAAGAAGTCAAGAAATTCGTGCGCCTACTTTGCTCCATTAAACCTCTTCTTGCATCGCTTCCGTTCGCATGACAAACCTCTCGCTCCCGATCCTATCAGCAGGAATTGGTATAGAACCTTTACGGAGAAAACTCATTACAGAGATAAGAATCGCGAAGATTGTCGTCTAATATCTGCATGTATCCATTACTGCAGAAGCGATACAGTAGATTTTCCCGCTTAATTAAGTACTAATACACGATTCGATTTTCATCAAAGTTTCGTTCCTTTCCACATTTCTTAAACGGAAATTACTTATAAGTCGTTCATGTGAATGTTAGCAGTCCACCTTAATTAGAATGAATGTGATAATATTGGCTCATGTTTGTTACGAGTTTTGTTAAAGTATGACATTGGAAATACTAATTTTGTACTTCCTATACACTCTCGCGTTATATAGATAATTCCTTGAGGTGTAGAACGACCTTTAAATAAAGAAATATAGTGGTTTTGGATGATCAAAATGTTTGATAAATATCAACTATTTTAATGTTTCGAGAAATATTAATAGAACATTATGATGCTTACTAGCGCGTTCTGTTTGAAAGGAGACACCTTATTAATTTTTCATCATCGTAATCATTTCATTCATGACTACCGTCAAACATTCATATTTTATGTTCTAAATTACTTACGTCGTGGTTTATTCTTTGAAAAGATGAACTTGCAAATTTACTTCGATGAGTTGATTGCTTCCTATTTAAATTTAGGGATTTTTTCATTTCTTTTAATTAAAAATGTATTTTATTTACCGATGTGTGAATGTTA
The DNA here is from genome assembly GCA_017312745.1 of Gryllus bimaculatus. Lineage (NCBI taxonomy): Eukaryota > Metazoa > Arthropoda > Insecta > Orthoptera > Gryllidae > Gryllus > Gryllus bimaculatus. Next base: position 774,126 of record BOPP01000268.1, read on the forward strand.
ATATATTCGAGTGCAATTGTTCGTACGCCGTTCTGTTTATTGCAAATGTCTATCGCGAAAGCAGCTGTTTGATTTCCCCAGTCTGTCTCGACTTCCCCAGTCTGTCTGGGCAGAAACGAAGTAACAGCTTTTGCGCGCGTGTTTTATTGCTGCCATAAATGTCCCGGACTCATTTAACTTTCAACAGGACACATTCCACCTTGCCATATTGGGAAACGTAAAATAGGATCTTCAATTCTGTTTAGTGCACTCTCATCATATTGAAATGCTCAGATTTTTTATGAAGCATTTCTATTAAAGGGTCCATTGAGATTCTCTATTATTAAAAATGGATTTTACTACAAGTTCAGAAAGATTCCCTGCATATTTGATTCTTAATAATTTTCTTGATATAAAATGAGTCCATCATGCGCTGATATACATCGAGAATTTAAATTTCTTTGACTGCGAGTGATTTATATGGCACATCACATCAAGTGATGTACTGAAGTATTTATGACCGAGAGGTCCAAGAGTTTGTGTCCCGGCGGTAGCAGAATTTTCGACACTAGCGAGATAGGTGAGGGGAATTCAACCGCAATCTGGAGGAGAATTCCAGCGGCCGGCTGCTCTGATAAGTAGTTTTCCGTGGCCTTACCGATCAATACCAGGCGAATGCCGGAGCAGTTCCCTAACACACCGGCTATGGACCACGCGCGATCTTTCCTTCCCCTTCCTTGTCTTATCCTCACCATTAATTAACCCTCATTTAAACTTACACTCTCTTACATGCCAGGAGGCCAGTTGGAAGCTTTAAGCTTGTCTTTGCCGGGCGGGGCCCTGCTGGTAGGAGATACTTGGTTGGAGAAAATCCAGTTACCCGATGTCACAGTCGGTGCCGGATCTGACCATGCGGTTTGGGAATATCACAGCTACCTCCTGAGTAAAACATGCACTGCACGTACGGGACTAATGACCTAAGCTATTGACTCGCCCGGAATCACTAAAATCAATCAACCTTTGCCTGCCGCAGAACGTGACCCGCCAACCACCTTTTGAGGATGTGCTTAACAATCAGGGGCAGAACTTTATCACATGAAACCTTCCACATGTGTTCATTGTAGAAAGGTTATCCTCTTCAATTCCCCTATTTGTCGCAGAGGTTCGTAACTTTTACTGAGAAACACCTGTACACAATTAGACGCGTTATTTCACGTAATTGTGTTCTTAATTTGCGAAACAGTACAATTTCGTTTTTTTACTTTTCCTCATTTAGTTTTTAAGAGACCAGGCGTATTGAAATCACCTCACCAGTGATCTCCATTTTTGGGTCGTAAAATCCGTATTTGAAGATCTTTTGTGTGGTTTCAAAGATATTGAGGACTCGTTCAAATGCCCAAAATCATGTATGTATGTATGCATTTATGTATGTGTGCATTTATGTATGTAGGAATTTATGCATGTGTGTATGTATGAGTATGGCAAATACGTCAGCAATAAGATCCAGTTGTGTCGTTCTGGAAATCATTAAGATATTTTAATTTTAAGGGTACTTAACATGAAGCTCCTGTAAGCTGTTTGCATCTGTAAGCTGGTTTGGTAATTACTGAATATAGAAAATGTGGAATACATTTTCAGTCATTGTATTCCGTAGTACGTACAAATATACTATATTTTTTAAATGGTTCAGTGCTAAGGTCGTAAAAGGAATTCTTCAATATAATTTTTGATAGGATACAATGTTACACCAGAGAATTTGTGTCCATTTGGTTGTGTTGTATCTGTGTTACTTTTAGGAAAACCATTTTCTGTAGCTTTATTCCGGAACATTTTTGCCAATACTGGTCACTATTTTTCGTCTAGTTCCATCATCATATTCATCCATGAATCTTATTACGAGATAGTATTACTGGACTAACATTTGCCATCACGTGCAGAAAAGATCAATTATAACCTAATTAGCGTCAGATTGCGAGATGTCAGCGGTAGGAAACGACAGAGTTAAAAGATAGCGGCGATAAAAAGCGGCGGAGTGCCCGCCGGGAGCCGGGTCGGGGCGTACGTAAGGCAGTCTTTCTTCCCGCGCATCTGCCCGCGACTGCCAAGACAGATGCCGCCGCCATAATGAGGGTGGAAGCGTGCCAAGAGATGTCGAGCAGCCGCGAGCGCGGGCCTGCGAGACGCTACGCGGACAAAATTCATTGTTTTTTTACCTCAAGAGCACTCTAGAGCTCGGGTTTTACGATAATCAGTGAACTCTGTCAGGGGATGAGATAGCTCAGAGACATCATTGTTGATGCCTTTGCAGCAGCTATGGCCGGGAGGTTTCACGGTTTGATTCTCGATGTTGGTGCATTTTCCACACTAGCTACATCGAATTCAGCCGCTGTCTCACCGACGTAGGTACCTCAGGATTTCAACTGATGTATCTGCAATGTTCTGAACGAATCCTAAGATTTGAGTCCCAATAGTACAGGATTTTTTACATTAGCTACCTCGAGTTCAGCACATGTCTAGAGAATAATTCTAGCGGGCGGATGCTCCGATTGATAATTTTTCGTGTTTTTTCGATCAGCAATAGATGAATAGCTGCTCATTACCCTAATAAACGGGTCACGGGCCGCTCGGATTCTTTCTTCCCTCTTCTTTGTTCTGTTCCATCTAAATACACACATACACTACACTTACGTTCACCTGCCTTATACTACAACACATGCTGGAAGGGAGGGGAGGGACTTGGGAGGTTAGAGCTTGTCACGGTTGTGACGCTGCCTTGCCGGGGAGACACTTGAAGACGAAAATTCCGCCTAAGCGGGCCTGTAGGTCGGCGGATCTCTTCGTCCAAAGTCAGTGAATGTCCACTTCTAGGGATAAATAATATTCAACACGTTAATGGGAATATTGACCATAGCAGTAGACTTCCCGGAAACATGAATTAATCAATCGGCTATGTGCTCTGTATTCATGTTGGAAATTGCAATGGCCAAGGAAAATTGTTTGAAAATAAAATGTTTGCCAGTAAATATATGTGGAAAAGGATATGTTAGAATTTAAATGGCAAATTCTATTGAAAAGGAGATTGCTATGGAGAAGTGCTGTAGGCCCTCAGAAGAGTTAATGTTATATAAGGTTTAAAAACGTCTTATTTTGTAGATTGCACAACTCGCGCTCCGTCTGTCCCACGCTTAGTCTCATAACCACCCTCTTCACCACCTTCTTTCCGCTGGCTCTGCCTCGGCTGTCAGCGCTGCCCGCTCCTGAAGGCGGGTGGTCCGCATTTTCTCCGCCGCGGGGCGCCACTGTTCGTGACAGGTGTCTCAGTGCTCGCACGTGTTTCCACACGCACGATCGATTTAAGGGGCTCTGAATTGGCCTCTCTCTCAAGCTCGAGTTTCCACGAACAACATTTTTCCAGGATATGCTGAATATGTATTGTTAATTCTTTCTTAAGTATTTAAATTTCGGCATAAAGGAGTTTGCTCAAGTTGACATTTTCATAGAAACATATATTGTTTGAATAAGTGAAGTTACACCAAATAATCCTTTATATCTTATTTATTAAAAATTGGTTAGACTCACTCAAGTTGAAGTTATTCTACATTTCAAAACTTGAACAGGGGATGTATACATTGACCTTGTCGTTTTTAAATTCTGATATTAGCAGATTTTCAGTATCTCAATAAGATATAAACATCCAAACTGAGAACAATAAGCAGTATTTTCAGTCTTGAAAGTTAATAAATATTAAACGTGTATACTAATTAGACGACGAGACAATTGAAGACCTGACCAATCTTTTTTTCTTCGAAATAGCTACCCAAAATATAAAACATTAACTCTGACATATTTGAGCTGTTCTGCTTTTCTTATAGATTTTGATAAAGAACTTCATTAATTAATCTGATCGAAATGTTTTGCATGACGAAATAACCTATTTTTATTGGAATTCTGTTCTTTCGATATCATCATCCAAATCGTAGGCACTGTGATATTCGCACAATGATGTGCCAATAAATTAGTCTTCAATGTCATAAAAAGGAACATATTTAATGTATCATCAATCACACGTTTCTGTGATGAAAATCGAGAGAGTGGAATTGGAAAATTGCACTCAATAATGAATCTTATTATGGTACGACTGTTAAAAGTGCCATTTTATTTTGCAAGTCGAAAAGGCGGGACGATAACTAGTGCCAAAATACAATAACTTTTACCAGAAGCGTCATCTCTTTTTTTACTGATTATTAAATTTAACTTCAAGATACAATCAGTAACAATTCAAGCATCTCAAATAATATATATATTCACACTATTATTTCATATCCTCCACAAATGAATGAATGAAATCCAATAGCAACTCTACCGTTGTTATGTGTATCCAATGCACCAAAAAGATGATAGTGAACTGTGCAGCTTGACATAGCAGCAGCTAGTCTCGCGTGACGCGAACTATGCCAGAGTAATGTGTGTTGCGGGTTACACGACCGCCTGGTTTCGCAGCAATTCCTCTTGATGCAGTACTAGAATGTAAACTTATTACCCAACAAAATGTAGCGTGGTGATCATCGGACCCTGAAGTCTGACCTGAAGGACCCGGCTTCAATTTCCGACGTTGGCTGGTTATCGTATATAGCGATTCCTATTCAGCGCTAGCGTCTCTGAGCGGCCCAGCTCCCACTCCAAGTGAGTTCCAGGATCTTTTCAGGGCGATACAGACGTAGTGCTCAGCCTCTCAGCCTTTCCTTGGGTCGACGCGTCGGCTCTCCTTGGGCACAGCGGAATGGGTGCAAGTGTCCTGGGTACTTCACCAACATCTTACCTTTTACCCAACAGTTGGGCACCTACATGTTATGTCTTAATGGTTTTCCAGTGTGAGCAATATGTCCTTAGCTGATTATACAAGTGCCTCAGAAAAAATGCGACACATTTCAGAGCATGTAGAGTATTGAAAATTATCAGCTTGTGTTTTGAATGTGGGGCGTCACATAAACGGAGTCACACAAGAGTCTTTCCCTCTGATTTTATGATCTAGCACAGATTGTTGCAGGTACGATTGACGCAAAAAAATGCATGTACTTGGCCAAACACTTGTACATGAAAAACAGCCAATGGCAAATATATCACGAATAATACTAGACGCTACCTTATATACAATTTCTACCACGTGTCTGTTTGCAAAAAAGTGTTCATTTCGTCCCTCTAGTCCGTCGGTGGCAGAATTTTCGGAGACGAGCTATAAGTATCAATTCACGTGTAAGAGATTCTAGTGGGCGACTGCGTTGATACTTCTCAGTGGTTTCTGGGTCAACATCAGATGAATGTCGCAGAGTCCTTAATAAAAGTGCAGAGAGAACGTGCGCGATCTTTCCTTCCATTTCTTCTCCTATCCTCTCCCCTTACTTACCACTATTAATTAACATAGCAATAACAGTCTTTATACTTATGGCAATAAGAATTATTAACTACAAAAGTTATGCACTTTTATAATAAATTACAACAAACAGAAATATTTCGTACAATTATTTTTACAACTAATTTACATAATTTTATGAAGATCAGCAATATAGATAGTTTCACATTGATTTGAACCCTTCCCCCGTCTTGCAAAACTTTGTTTTTACGTTGCTCGTTGCAGTCATTCGCTCACTGGAAGGACTTGGGAATGCCGCGGCATGTGCGTCCCATTGGCGCTGGCGACTTGTCGACGCCGCGCGGAGAGGCCGCGTTTCTGAACGCACCCTGCGTCGCGTCGGGAAGCTTCTGAGCGCGCGCTCCGTCGCCGCGTTAATATTTGACGCGCGGCAATGATCCGCACGGCGCGCGTTCAATGTTGCAACGGCCGCGCCCCTTCCGCCGCCCCGCCGCCACCGCGCGCAAGCACTTGCCGGCAGTCGCCGAGGCCGTCGGCGCAGGCAGAGTTGTGAGGCGCTCGTCCCAACTCACCCTTTCATACTTCTCCACATTAATATCTACAGGACCCGGCAATGCTTCTCTATTGCGGTTAATCTATAGATAGGACTGAATCTTCATCATCATTATATATAATATGTATAATGATTATTCCGTCCTCTTTGCTCATACATGGCCCGGACATAGAGTGCATTAAGTTATTCATGAGTGCAGAAGGTAATAGTAAACCCCATTCAAAATTTTGAAAAAAAGTGTTTGTTCACTAGACATTTGACAAAAAGGTAGCCCAGATATTACATTAAATATTGTTCCCTGTTGCTATTATTGTTTATTAATATTACTTATCTAACAAATATAAAATAAGAAAGAAAAAATATTATTGTTATTTATGATAGTTTATGATATTTGCGTATGCAGCCAAATTTTTGCATTTTACCACGAGTAACAGGGGCTCCACAAGTGTTCAGAATGGCCTTCTATTGCGCGAACGCAAGATAGGCATCTCTACTGTACGGTCTCTGTGACAGGCACTACTTTGCCAGGTTGGGCTTTTATGCTTTCAATGTGCAAGAGGTCTTCACGATCCTCGACTTCGGTAGCATAAACGCGGTATTCCGTTAACTCCCAGATATTAAAGAGTTGAGAGTACCTGAATCATAAGATGCAGGTACTGAACTCTTAAACGCACGGGTGAGAAGTGGACCGAGGATAAAGTATATTTTTCTAATTTCCCATCCGTGCAGAAATTGAAAGGAAAATAATCCGCTTCTCGCCTTGTAAGACGAGTCAATAGATTCAGTAGATACACAGAAAGACAAGAAAACTCAAAAATAATAAAACAGTTTTGCTTTTGACTGAGAAATGAAACATTTCATTACATTATTCCACAATTTCTCAAGACTAATGTAACTTGTATTCTCTTACTCTTTGGGTGACTGCTTACTACACGGTTAATGTCAAGCGCTGGGAAGAAAGAAGCTGGAATATTCCCGTGTGTCGTTTCAGAAGAAACTATATTTGCTGCTCCAGGACCCCGTTTTACTCATGTCGCATTTTGGATTCTGTAGGCAACTAGTGTAACAATAAATACGTAATATTCAGAACGGGTGAGAATACATTTTACAAATGTTTAGAATTGATTGGCTAATTGGTGTTTCAGGGCGTGTCAGCTGCTATGGTAATTAGTCCCACAGGTCTTGTGCGTACTATAACGTCCTTCTAAGACGTGAAAAAGATCAAATATGTTAACTTTTGCTAATTAACATGTGGGAATTGACGTATAAAGACGTTACTCAATGCGACCGAAAACGCTTTAAGCAACTTACAGCGACAAAACAACGCCTCATATTTATTTTTATAATTATGCTAAGGTTGTAAACACTTCACTATTTCCTACCACTACCATAAACAACAATTGCAACCGATGCTGCAGGCTCCCGGTTCCTTGAGGAACTCACAATGCACTTGCACCAAAAAACGATTTCTCAAGATTTGCAATATGTCTGAAAAGAAAATGTTATTGGACGCATCCAAAATATATCTGAAGAAAGAATATATTTAGCTTGATTTATTACTTGGATTGGACTACAAAGATTGATGCATAATTGAGATTTTTTTCCTCTTTGGAGAAGTTCGTGAATCTTATGTTCAGAGGGAAAATAAATATTTTATTTTAAATATTATCCTTGCTTAATAAGTTGCAAAAAATTATAAAAATTACTCGTGTAATGAATACCTAAACTGAAACCATTTAATTCGGTTACTGTCTCACCATTATAAAAGGAACGTTTTATATCAAACGTATATCGTAATGTTTTAACGGTTACGGTTTATGCTTAATGCCTCCCTTAAATACACCATGGATGTTTCTATATGTGGCACATCTTAAAATGATCTTTACAACTCCATAAAGCAATGATTCAAAGGAACATCTGCAGCAATGAAACAAGGAGCACTATCAGTTTTACGACCGCGTCTGTTTTCATTAATTAATAACTTTAGAGAGCAAATGTACGCGCTTTTCATTAGCGCTTAAACAAGCTTAAACAAAAACTATTATTCTGTGCGTAAATAATTTCAACCTTTCGAAATTTTTGCAATGTTATATGGGCAAAAGGTAACGAAACTCAGGCATAAAAAATCGGTTTTACGGATAGCGTCCTTTAAGGATTTAAAAACCGGCCGAGTTATCAAAAATCGAAACAAATACGTTGTATTAAAAGATGGCGTATAAGTACTCCTATGCACAGCAAATGTGTTTATTATTTATATTTTTTAAAAGAAGGTTGTGTTACAAAAAGTATTGAATGACATATCGGTGATAACACATAACGTACCAATGTCTTCAGTTATTAACCTCTGCTATTGTCACCATTTTCAAATTTTAACCATTCGCTACTTATTTAATATATTTAATATACATAAGCGAAATGATGGCAATAACTCTCATAAAAAGTTAGCTGTGGTTGAGTAGTTAAGTAGCAAACTTCGCAGACAGAGGATCGACTCTTGAAGGTGGAAGGATTTTCCATCCCATGCAACTAATCGGCCACTGTGTCGAACGGAAGACCAGAGGCCACTTTGCTGATTTTATCGGTCGTTTCGTGGTTCACCGCGATCGTTTCCCAGTGGATGCCGGAGAAGCCAGTGCCTTGCTCAAGAACTGTGCGGAGATCGGGTGCGGCCTCCGCGCGACTGCCGCCTCGATCGCCCGGGCGCGGACCTGAGCTGGCCAGGCACTGTCGTCTTCGCCTCGGAAACAGCGCAGGCTCTGAAAGGCTTTGAAAGAGCGCGATCCATTTGGAAGAGCTCGAAATCTCTCGAAGTCATTGAGGCTCTGTCTCTCCTTGTTCGATTCATTGATTAGTGATTCCAGGCGCATTAATTACTAAGGTCATTTATCCGGAAGTGTAGTACATGTTTTTGTCGCAAGAGGTGGCGGTGATCTGCTCGCTGCTGCATGCTAGCTAGTGGGGTTTCCCCAACCAGGTATCTCTCGTAACAGATCATCGCCCCTACTGGGACGAGTTCTAAGTTTCTGACTGCTCTCTTGATTTACAGTAGTATTATACACGTAAATGGCAGTGTGTAGGTGAAGAATAAGGATAAAACAAGGTTGAGGAAGGAAATATAGCGTGCGGTTTGTGGCTTGTGTGGTAGGGTAATTTTCCAACATTTGAATTGGAGAAAAACATGAAAAATTACCGATCAGAACTGCTTACCGCTGAAATTCTCCTCCAGGTAGTGGCTGCGTAGTTCTATAGCAAATGTCAAAAATCCTCCCCCAATGGAACTGAAATTTCACGATCTCTCGGTTACTTTAGTGATATCAGTTGACACCCTGAGCTACCCTAGCCGGTAAAAAGCATTGACATGGCTGCTTTTCCAGATATCAATATTTACTTTGCCGCTAACATTTGAAGCGCCTATACCAGCGAATGTTACCACCAAAATTACAAGCGTACCAGTCCCATGTATTAACGTAGCGTCTCGTTATCTCACGAACCAGTGACGCAAGGCAGTTTGCTAATTTGGTCGATAATCTTCTCTCTCCGGATACAAACACATTGTAACTTAAACTCTGTTGTGCTCTTATTAATAATGGCAGACACAGTCATCGCCCCGTCTCGTGTAGAATTTCATGTTTCCTCCTTCCGTAACTTCATACATGAAATAGCACCTGAAGCGAATTAACCCAACATAGACTAGTTCTAAAACCAAGCAGCTTACTGACACAGCTCTGTGTTCTCATTGAAATGGTTTGTGAACAAACTTTAAAAGAGTTAAATACTAGGAGTAGATATCAATAATTCGGATATCTGGGCAAATTTTAAATTTTACTGATATCTTCTTAATCACACAGTGGTTATGTAGTCATCAGTTTTCCTTCTGCCCATAATAACGTATTAACAAGAACCACCGCAGTTCCATTCTCCCTCTCTCTTTCCTTTTTTCCCTTTCCGAATCTCTTCTCTTTGTCCTAAACTTTTTTCTAATAATTTTCTTCCTCTTTCCTTCCCCCTTTTCCGTACTCTCTCCGCATACACTCTCTTTATTCTCTTTTCTATTTCCTCATTCTTCCTCCCTTTTCGATTTTGTCACACTCCTTTATTTTTTCCTTTTCCTTTCCCCTTTTCCTCCTCGCTTTTCCTTCTCGCTTTTCCACATCGCTTTTCCGCGTTGCTTTTCCGCTTCGCTTTTCATCTCCTCTTTTACTTCATTTCTCTTTTCCTTCTAACTCTTCCTACTTTCTCTGATTCTGCTCTCTTCTCCATCCACGACAAACAGTCCAAAAGGCCTCGAACGTAATTACAGCTACTCCGGCAGAGTGTCTAAATGGAGAATACATAATGCGCTTCGGTGACGCGGCTCGAGTCGCGCGATCGAGAGGGCGACTGTGTGGGGCGCTGCACTGGCACGGGCGCGCGCGGAATGCGGACGAGGGCTCGGAGCGCGGCGCGGCGCGAACGCGGAAGGGGCGGGGCGGCACCCTTTCAAGGGCGCGTTGGGCTCCGCACGCGCCCGCGCAAGCCCTTTGTGGGCGCCCGCCCCTTCGCAGCGGGCGCCCTGGCGGGGGAGGGCGACCGAATTCCGTTCGAAAAGGTTTCTCTGCCTTAGCTAAGCAAATCTCTGCTGTACTGAACTGTTGAGGAAATCGCTGTGAATGGTCCTCACATTTATAGGCAATGCACTCAATATACAATTTTTGATCGGTTCGCGCTCGTTTGTGATGTTATATATACAAGAGTGCGGTACTACTGGAGGCAAAATTTATGTGATTTTTTAATATTAGTATGTTCGAAGTGCCATCAATTCCATTTTCCTCTGATTATTGTTACTCTATTGTATTGTGTATTTATGGGCGATAAATCTGCTATAATTACTCCAGTTGGGGTAGTGAATCTTTTACCCTGGAGGTGGCTGAGTTCCTCTATCGCGGGAAGGTGAAGTTTGTGCCGATCTTCACGGAGTTTTCTGTTGGTTCTCCACCTAGTTTGGTCTCAGCGGGTCACCACCCCAAACAGGACAAACTCGAAAACCACGACTACGTAGATGTGCAGTGCTTGTAAGTGAAAGTGTGTATAATATGAAGGGTCTGGGAGGAGAAAGAAACGATTATAAAAGTTTGTGGCGCGTTTCTTGCGGTACAGCTTGGCCATTCTTCTGATATTGATCGGCGAAATCACCGAATATTACTGATCAGAGCAGGCGGCTGCTAGAATTCTCCTTCAGACAGCGACTGAATTCGACCTGGCTGTGTAGGTAGTGTCGAGAATATTGCCACCGTCGGGACTCGAACCTAGGACCCCCGAGTCAAAGGCACTGCGGAGTCACATAAGCCGGTTTCCGAGTCGTGTGTGTCTGTGTCTCTCACGCAAGCGCGGGCCTCCCACCTTATAACCTCGCGCACTTCCCAGACGAGTCCACCCCATGGGGAAAGGGAAAGTTGTTCCCCACGCGCCGTTTCGCCTCGCCCCGCACCTTTCCCCCCTTCCCCCACGGAGCGAAGACTGCTGTGGCCACTGTTCAGCAATGCCAGGCTGGCTGTTATAACATGGCCCTTGCGCCTTCAAATGTTAATGAATTGGTTTTTGGTGTGGATATCATATTGAAACAAATATCGTCGATGCAATTTGAGGGTACTTGTCAAGTAGTGCCAAAGCTAGTCGAGTTGGGTTCTGCTAAAAAGATACGAGTTTTATTGAGAATTTATATCAAATTGTTAAAAAAATTACTTAATTTATACATTTTTTTCACAAGAACTTATTTTTGACTAGGTTGATTTAAACAGCACCTTTTTGTTTTTGAAAATTAGAGTTAAAATGGTATGATTATAGAATTAGAGATGTAATGAATGCGTTCGTGTACTAGTGCAATAATAGAGCTTCGTATACTTTCCGCAACAATGCGCTAATAAAATGTTATAGGGAATGGTAGATAAAAAATAAAAATATTATGCAAGAATAAGAAATGCAAATCATCATTTCTTGAGAAAGATCAGCTATAGATTCTCTGATCTTTGTGTACGACTTTATATCTAAGAGCCCTCTTTAACTTATCAATTCATTAAAAAATATGCCACCAAAATCGTTTCTTACAGGTTTCAACATTCAATTATTCTCACTGCAAATGGCATTGTGTTCAAAATTGTCGACATAGACAGGTACTCTGAATGTAAAAGAGACTCGCTTTCGAGATTGATGAATCTGATTTGATTAACCGGGGGATTTAGGATGATGCGAGCACATTACTATGCATGACGGGGGGGGGTGATGTACGATTCACTTTTAGCGTGAGGTCTGGGATGATGCCGAAATAACAGAAGTGGGCGAAATGCGATAACATTGCGACGTACGTATTGAAAGTGGGTTCATTGGCAGAGTTTGTTTGAGTGCATCCTTTTTTATATGCTGTATATCGGACACTAGTTGCACTGACAAGCATCCATTGCGTTTGCTAGTATATCATGAAAGAAAATGTTAATGAGAATTCTTTATCAGTATTTTGTTTATTTACGTTCGTCATTTAATTTATAAATATCCTTTTATCTTATATTTATGCAGAGATATTATAGAATGTATGACGCCAAAACTGTACGATAAAGTATAGCATGTAGCTGCTATTTGTCATGAAATGCCGGGTTCTCTTGGGTATGAAATTAATTATGTCCCTTATTTACGCACTTCAAAATGGGGAGCGATGAAACATTTTCTCGTGATATACAGTGCACTCATTGTTGGTCAGTGATCTTTTGTTCTACCTTTGAAGTGTGTGTGTGATATGTCATATCAATTCACGTCGATGGCTTTATCATTAATTAATCTTTTGCATTAAACCTCGGGGTGAATGGGTTTCGTCATTCTGTGTGACGCAGATTATGAAATCAATACTCATTATAAATGCGCCACAAAGAGATACCAGTTGTTTATTGAAGATATACCTTTGTAATTTCAATTTAACGGTCCCGTATCAAAAGTGAGTCAACAATGAACCCCTTGAATAGTGCTTTTCTCTGACGTCGTTTAGGTAAGACATTACTGTTCGATCGTTTAGGTATTTTAATTTTAGATCCTATTTAAACCCTTAGTGACAGTTTCGTCTTTCAAGGTTTATCAGGTGTTCAGAAAAAAGGCAAAACCCTCGCCGAAGAAACTACACCTTCTTCTTCGTGTCAATTGAGAGAGGTGGCTCAGTTCATCAACCAAAGTCACTGTAATACCTCTGACAGGGTGGTCCTAGGGTCGAGTGCCGATGGTGACAGGATTTTCGATACTAGCTAGATAGGTCGAATTCACTCCCTGTCTGGAGAAGAATTCTAGCTACTTCCTGCTCTGATTGTAGTTTTCCGTGGTTTCCCCGATCAACACAAGGTGAATGCAAGAGCAGTACCCCAAAAAACGGGCTACCGGGTGCACACAATCTTTCTTTCGTATTTCTTATCTTATTCTACCTCTTTCTTACACACAATTATATTTGCATGCACTATACTACCACACATGCCGGGAGACCTGTCGGGAGTTTGGAGCTTGTCCCGACTGGAACTGTGCCCCGTTGGTGGGAGATACCTGGTTGAAGAAAACCCCACGACGGCAATCCCAAACCCAAACCCAAACCCAAACCCCAAACGGCAGGTCGGCGCCGGATCTCACCAATTAATGTAAAACAACTGAATGCCTCTAAGCGACAATCAATAAAACGATCGTGAATTAGTCTGTTATTCCAATGTTGGCCTGAGAATATGAAGCCTAGCGAACAATAATAACAATAAGTTTTAATAACTATCAACTATTGATAAATAAAATATTACTATTCAATACTTTATTTTTGAACATCTAAAGGAAACACTGGCAACTTCTCTGGCAACTTCTATTTTATTATAGTGAATGAAAATTTTCCAACATCTGATCTATGTGATTTCAACTAAATGTGTGTACGATCACATCGATTAACGTTCGTGGGTTTTCCGTATCGACTGTAGGTATCTTTGCGAGATGGATACTCGGTAAGTGCTTTGTATAAGGCACAGAGTCTTGTATTTATCCTCAGTGTTACTGACAACTCACTTTCCCGTAAAGTATGTTTACATGTTCGACCTCCCGTATTTTATTCATGTTTTCCTATTTAAATTCTTACGTTCATCCCAAGAGATGTCTCCTTACTCTATTTATAGCAAACAAAATAGTATCGTAATTCTCTCACTTTAACAGTACTCGTTTTTGAGTATCAGTTTAGTAAATTAGAAGGACCCCAAATATTTCTTATATGGTAATTCATACGATTTTCTCAACTGAGTTGCGGAAGAGGACCACATATTTCGCCGGACTGCAGCAGGCCGAAGCCCACTGATGTCGGTTAGGCCGTTCCCTCTCTCCATTGCTCCGAACGGAACGCGCGTAAGCCCTCAGGTTGCGTTGGAGGGGATTTCTGCTACATGCACATTGCCTGTTTGTTTTGTGACGCCGAGCAATGTATCTAAAACGATTCTTATGGATTCTCTCTATTATAATTTATTTTGCATTGTAGTTGTAATTATACAACAATAAGGCATCTTATCGGTTGAGAGAGCTCAGGGGCAGCGTTGACGTCTCTACGGAGGCTGTTGGGATAAACTTAAAAATTTACAATAGGAAAACATAAATAAAATGACCAGGATGGTTCGTCTGCTTCTTTCACGCGCTTGCCATGGCGTGGGCGTGGGCGAGGGGGAGTGGGGGGACCGAGCCGAGCGGAGCCGAAGACGCCCGAAGCCCCTCGCGTGCTGTCGGCTGCGCGCGCGATTCGCAACCGCCCACGCGCTTAACGCGCTAACTCGCCTCAGCGCCGCCAGGGGCGCGCTAACTAACGACGCGCGAAACGACGTTACGACGACGACGACGGCGGTCGTGGAGGATGAGGACACGCAGGGATTCGTCGCAAAGGAGGTGGATGTGGCGCGGTGGTAGAGAAGGCTTTGGAGACGGTGACAGCTTATGGGAGAGGTGACAGTGGAACGGTGGTCATGGTAGATGGGCGGATTGATTAGTGACTATGGGAGCGGTAACTGCAAAAGCGATTATTCTCGTAAGTATAGTGCATGTTTTATCGTGAGAGGTGTGATCGTCCTTCGCTTGATGGTGAGATCCGACGGTTTGCGGGTTTTTCCCAACAGATATTTCCCATCAGTGTTGCACCGCCCCAGCCGGAACAAGATCTAAGCTCCAGACCGGTCTCATGCCATGTGTGTGGCAGTAGTGTGTTGCATGTAAGTGTAAGTGTATGTGTGTTAGTAAGGGCTGAGTATTGGACATGGAAAATGCAGGAAAGATCACGTGCGGTCCGTGGCCCGCTTATTAGTTACTGCTCCGACATTCGTCTGTTGTTGATCAGGGAAACTACGAGAAACTACCGAACAGAGCAACCGACAGCTGGAATTCTCCTCCAGACATCCGGTTCTATCTATCTTCCCAGTGTCCTAACTCCTGCCACTGAAACCCCGCTCAGCCGTACTGTATAAATTGATGCCCTGACCCACTTCCGGCGGTAACGACATCGGGGGGAGGGCTAGAAAACAGCTGTGAGAAACGCCCCACCCCCTCCACCTGCACCTTCGCTCCATAGAACACCGTAACGTAACACACGAAAGCGCCACAATACATGAACTCCAGCTATACCACCCATTGGTCAGATACACTGCATTGACATCAATTGATGCGCTGAGACACCTGAGACGCCTATGGTCTTTGTGGAGCTGATTAATGTGGCAGCAAAGAAAATGGAGGAGGGATATGTGGGTACGAGGTGCAAAATGAGGTGGAAGCGGCTTCTATGATGGTAAAGGAGGTGGAATCAGAGAAAGGAAATAATAAGATTGGAAATTAGGAAATAAATTTGGTTCGTGGAATTTGTAAATTTCAATTTTTCCGATGCCATCGAACATAGTCGCCCTAAACCTTAGATGACATATACGCGTTTTCGGGTTTGACAGAAGACTCTAGCCTTGGTGAGTTTCATAAAACAAGCATGGGTCTACGCAAGTGTAATGTTCTGTAGTTTTATGAATTTTTATATCAAAGTGCTTCCACGCTTGAAGGCGTCTCAATTACTTTGCTCTGCCAGCGATCGGTGGCTGATACCAGCACTAGCCGTATGAAGTTCGCAATGATCCATTCGCCATTCATCATTAACACCGGCAACTATATCCACACCTCCGGATAATGTGCGATTTAGCCGGGCTATCCTAACATATTTGGCGATTATTAAGCGATATTTAGGACTTGAACCCTAACCGTAGGGTTGTTTCTCCTACGGTAACCGAGTTAACGTGGCCTGCCCCTGTGAGTTCCTCTGCGCAGCGTAATACAGGAGTGTGCGGCAAATTGCCTACACGCCTTTTCAGGGGCATCGCCTTTTTTGTGCCCTACATTTCATGATTAATGCATAAGGAAAGCTGTAAATATGTATGCAAACAGACTCTTTGAAGACTTCGGAATATGCTTGTGAATATTCATGAATTAGTTAAGGCAGCAAATTTTTGAGTTTTTAAATGTTTAATGAAAGTCATTTCGCGTTATTTAATGGTGAATAATCTGTGAATTATTTCTCTAAGCCAAAGGGGAATAAACGATGAGAATCAGAAAATATTCCCTTTTCTCATAGCAGGACTATAACGAGATTTCACACAAAAACATATTTTGGAAATTGAAAAATCACGAAAATCAGAAGCTCATATGCTGACAATACTTACAAAACTAGTAGAATTTGCCGCTGGAATTTTTTATGCAAAAAATCTCATGAACACAAAAACTAACAAATTCATAGAAAAATCACATCTAGAGTGTAAGTACTACAACATTAGTAGGGACTATGCCGACAGTTATATTGCAGATACATGTAAATATATTGTAAAATCAATCTTTTTTTCTCAAAGGGTCTCACGCCTTTTATTATATTTTTCAATTTATTTAATAATTAGTATCAACTTGGAAACTTTTGTTTATTTATCAAATTGTATTATTTTCTGTTAGAAATGAAACATAGGTTCCTTTCCTCCACTCGACTGTTAAGTTCGTAAATAAAGCGCGACTTTTCTCAGGTTAAGAATATGAAAAATAGTTTAGAAATACTTCAGAGCAGATTGTCAGATATTTCGTCAGATATTGGATAAATGTATATGTAACACCCGTTTGTAAAAATAGTAGCAACTGCACTGCATTATGAAGAAATACAATACCGGTACTGCTAGTGATTGACCTTATACTTATTTCAAGTGTTACATGTGTGACGAGATGAGTTCAACATACGTTATATTACGAAAGGTGTCGAGCACCAACCAAAAATTTGCAAGTGCAGTTTCCATTAGCAGATTGGCGGTAAGTTAGGCATGGCTTGACGTCGATCACGAAGCTCGAAGTGGAAGGAGCACCATCTGGCTTTTCCCTCATACTTCTACGTCAGTTTGCGGATGTCACCCGCCAGAGCCCATCACAGCAAAATTCTCTAACGTTATCGGTGTGAAGGCAGCATGTTTAGTGCGTAAGCATAATAATAATAATAATAATAATAATAATAATAATAATAATAATAATAATAATAATAATATTATATATATATATTAATAATAATAATAATAATAATAATAATATAATAATAATAATTAATAATAATAATAAATAATAATAAATAATAATAATAATATAAATAAAGACCGATGGCCAGTACCGTAGTGCACTGATTAGCAATTGAGTTACGGGTATCGATCCCGGCCGCCAACCGCGACTGGATTTTTTATTTTCATGTTTTATTCAATTTATGGATTATTATTTGGTTCATCAGCGAATTGCTGGGGATGCGTGGCAAAAAAATCTCACGAACACCTCCCACCACCCAACTTCCCACTGTCATTCTAGTCACTCCTTATAATCACACTACCACTTTAATAGTAAATAATAGTAATAATAAGAATAGTAATAATAAGTGTGTGTCTCTGTATGTTTCTGCGTGTGTCTGTTTCATCATTTCACCCCATCCCCAGGCCTTACAACCTTGGGGTCTAAAAAATGAAATCTGTATCAAATGCTGATTTCCCCAAAAGTAAAGTAACTCTCACCTACCATTATAATCATGACTGAGTCCCGGTGTGATGCACGTATCCCGTGGCCTCATGATGACCGATTCGCGAAAAAACAACAAAAAACAACCATATACACTATACACTTTCAAGGCAGATTATACGTTTTCTCATTATATATGTTTTTTATACCGTAATCTACACAATGAGACATTTTTGAGGTTTTATTACGTTTTAGGAGGGACCATCCACTTTGAGACACGAGTTGTCAGAAGTGTTCGAGGGTATTTTCAGAGTTAAATTACTTTCACTTTTAAAATAATGATTAACCATGTGCATAATGTTTGTATGGCTCCACCTAGTTTGTTTGCAAACTATACGTGGGTTGGGCAGAAGTATTTTTTCTGAAATAAATGTTACTGGATCACATAATTTTATATCACGCGCGAAAGCAAAGTTGCACTACTGAGTATGCACAAGAACAGGTAAGCGTGTCTGTGAGTGTGTCTATTAGAGTCACGAGATGGGCAGGAGAGTTTCTGCAAGGGCGCGTAGCAAACTGCCTTTGAGCGCGACATCTGTTTCCTTTCGAGCGCCGACATGCCTGTAGATGGCGATGAATCTTCCTGCTGCTGGCGGTTGCCCAAGTTTGAAGAACGAAAGCATTATTAGCGTATTCACCCATATCGTTCCAGGATTCAAAAGAGAGTCTACAATATAGTTTCTAGAACGAGAAATAGAGTCGCTAGTGAAACAAATTCGTTGTCATCGCACCGACATTTAACCTAGTAATACTTTTTAGTAGTAAAACTGAAAAATAAACTTTGGTAGACAGAGTGTGCATAAAGGAAATACGTCTGGTAGTCACGTGGTATAAGTATATTGTTTTTAGGTACTGATGTAAATTTCAGTTAGAGTAAAATATTTGACCATTTTAATTACAATGATTTTTTTTGCTAATATCTTTCAAATGGATATTTTTTATTGATTACTTGCCTTGTTCTCCTATTTATGTTGGAGTAAATGTCTTTTTGCATGGTAAACTACGTAAATATCAGAACTTCCGGGGTCTGTTTACTTTATTACTTCTAGAAGGAAGATTTTTACTACCGTCTACCGAAAATGTTCCAGATGTTTCTATGCATATCACACGTAAATTGTTTGCGTCATTCTTCCAGATATGTGGCTGCGGCCCCCCTCCAACTTTCTAAGCCATGGAAGTACATGTATCCTTCTGCGCGAAATCTCATCTTTGTAATTTATACTTTATATTCTTGTAGAAAAACATACTCAAAATATCTACAATGGAAAAAAATCTCTTAAAAAGGAATATATCGTTGTGAACAAATAAACAGCTTGAATCAGTCCAAGCGTTAAGTAGGTAATTCTACGGCTTGCCATACTGGATTTTATTTCCAACGTCGTTTTAGTGCCTGGGGGAACTATTTACTGACACTTAGTTCCCTAAGCCATCGATTAAATGTTAATTTATAGATAACGCAATTTGCGCCGTAGTCAGCTCGTTTGGCGCAGTCTGTGCGGAATTGAGTCAACAGTAACAAGATTCCCGCGCTCCAAACACGCTTCAACTGTTTAAATAATTCAATCCACTAAGCGCCGACGCTTGGTTAACTATTTCGTGAGCAATTTTGCGAACTCGACACTTGATCGAACCCCGAGCACCAGGCATTCCGCCTGCGTACATGCGTTGGGTGTGGAATTCATACCTCTATGCGTTTGATGGCAGTCCGCGGTAACTGCAGAAATATAGGTCAAAATATTTTCCGTTGTATTTTTGGGTTGAAGCGTAGAATTTGCCACATTTCACATCACTTAAGCGTCCTAAAATATTTGTAGAAAGATTGAATAGACTATTTAGAAGTTTTATTTTGATATTGTCTTTATTCCAACTTCTGAGTATCCCCCAAAACGCTTTGAAAGATGACGGTTTAATACAGCGTATTAGAAAATTTTGACAAAAATACTAGTGTGATATTGCTGAATTGGAATGCTGAAATTTGTTTTCTAGTCCTGGATTAAATAGATTTAAGCCAAAAACATTCACAGATAATATAAGAGCGAAGATAATATAAAGAACAACAGAGCGCACATACAAGCCACATCGCATGTGACGCCGCTTCATCGAGCATAACTCAGAAACAATGCGCCGGAAGTCCTTTAAATTCGGTTTATGTACATTAAGCTCTATTCTATGAAATGAGGCTTTAAAAAAAGTATTTACATTTTTTTGGAGATGTAGCATGGGTGGTAAGAAAACGAGTAGTAACTTCAAATCTACAAAAAATATTCTGAAGAAATAGATTTATAAATAATTTTGCGCGATAGATTTGAGATGATAACTTGGTTTTCTGTGCAATTTAATTTTAACAGATAGTAAAATTAGAGTATTCACCCACCCCAGAACCGGACGTATAATGCGACGTAATGCACATTTCAATTCAGGTCAGTTCCAAGTAGACTTACCAGCTTATGAGGCTCAGGGCGACAACTGATATCACTGCAGTGCCTCTGACCGGGAGGTCCTGGGGTTCCACACCCGGCGGGGACAGGATTTTCTGCTCTAGCTGCATAGGTCGAGTTAAGTCGCTGTCTGGAGGAGAATTCTCGCGGCCAGCAGCTCTGATCGGCAGTTTACCGTGATTTCTCCGATCTACACTAAGCAAATGACGGCGCAGTACCCTAACAAATGGGCCACGGGTCGTACGCAATCTCTCCTTCCTTTTACTTGTCCTATTCTCAACCCTTACGTACACACACTTTCACTTATGTACACTACACTACTGTTTGTGGTCTCGGAAGTTAGTCCCGGGTGGGCGTGGCTCCTCTTGTAGGAGATACCTGGTTGGGAAAACCCTGCAAGCAGAATGTAGGACGGCGCGGAATCACACCATCCTGCGTGGGATAGTCACCGTCACCTCCCGATATAAAACATACATTGCACTAACGGGACTAAAGACCACAGCAGTTCATGCACCCCGAAGGACTAATCAATAAAAGTTGAGTTCAAGAAACATTTTCGCTTTTATAATGATATATAGCAGAGAGGAAAATATTTGATCGGGTACATCTAGTTCATATTTATGTTATTACTCCGTCATGGAGATGACAAAAATATTTCTAACGTTTTCCAATAGAATGATGTAACAGTCGAATATATTATGCAAGTAGTCTTTTCCCAATATCTTTAAGTAAGCAGTTACTGTTTCAGAGATAAGCACTTTTATTACCAGAAATTTACTGAAACGTTAGTGACACTTTTGTCTTTCATCACTTATAGAATGTTTACAAACGCGTACTAGGTTTTTTACCTGTAATTTACTGGGAAGTATTCTATTGACTCTAGGTTCGAAATGGACATTAATTTTTTTAAATGCCTACGTTTCTGATTTCGTTAAGCCTTCTAAGGGCTACAGCAAACAGTTTACTGTACTACGGTAACTAGTTTTATACATAACATTATAATTTGTTGTATTGTGCAGGGAATCACTTAAGAGTTTTTCAATGAAGCAAATTCCCAAGCAGTTTAGGACTTTGTGCTCCCGCTTTGGCACACCCACCACCCAATATAACACTAATGTGCTCTCATGACCCTCTTGTCTCGCGACGTCCTCGTATAAATTGCCTGGCATCATGAGCATCGCTCCGTACACTAACACAATCCTATTCATTTATTCTGTCCATGTTGCCAACCACGTCATTTCGCTTAAGGTTTCTCAATCCATGCATTCTTTTCACAAACAAGATAATATAAAAACAAACAAGAAAAGAAAAAAAAACACTACCTTTACTATCCAAATCAATTACTAAGTGCGTCGAATTACAGGATTAAGAATTGCAATCAATACAGATTCATAACACTGCGCAAATCATACAACCAAAGTACAAAAGTACTCGTACATACCCAGCACCAGTATAATTAATACTTATTACTTACACATACAATTCAAGATCAATTACTTATTTAATTTTAATGTATATCCAACTTCCGCAGTTAATGGCTAAATGAGTATTCAAGACTGAGAATTACATACAAGACATATTAATGAGATATGTCGAAATCGTACATGTATATAGCAATGTACATTGCTGTATACCCATGTAGCACAGAATTAATTCAAATTTATTTGAGAATTTAATTATAATACTAAACATTTATGTTCATTTCTGACGGAAACCCAAAAGGGTACATCCAAGAAATGTTTACGGAAAGTAACTAACAAATTGTCGCCATGCGTGTTCATTAAATTTAATTTAATATCAGTAGATGTAAAGAACAGTCATGCAATTGGAACAACATAGTGCAAGTTGAATAATTTTTCCTTAAAAAAATCGTACCTTGCAACGATATTTTTTTCTCAAAGTGCTAGAAGTTTGTAATATCTTTCTTAGACAATCTGTATGAAAGGTGTTTGATTTTAAAAGTTTATATAAATCGTGAGTAATATTGTTTGTTTTGAATGTCTATTTTAGGAACTAGAGGAAATGTTTTGAGCGTTGAAGGATTCACAATCTAATATTTCAAAAAACATCATTTAATGAAACTAAATATTCTCGTGATCTTTTTTGCAGATGCCGTTGCCTTCTTGCCTGGTTCCAGTGGGGGCTAGGAGCACCATTTGATCTCCAGCCAAAATCAGGTCAGTGCAGTGAATGATCGACTTGATTCAGTCTCGTTACATAAGAAAGTGACATCTCCGCTTAAAGTTGTTAAGAAGCGGTCGGCTGTGTTACATGTTCTTCTTTATAGTGCCAGCTTCCTTTTATACCAGTAAATGTTTACAAACATATCCTGCTGGTTGATATAATGAGAAAACGTAGCCAATTCGAGTGACCCGCCACAAGACAAGTAATGAAATGTGATACTGGAACACTCTAAAGAAGACAGAACACACAGTTTTATTCCTCTACTTCTTCCTGATGCTGTGGGTTTAATGGTTTGTTGCGAGTTCTACGCCTGGGTGCTGTTTTCGGTCTTTCAACGGCGTGTTACAGCTGTTTAGATTGAGGTAGTCGTTTGATTTCTTGTCGTTGTTTTAGCGGAAGCATTATTCTCCCGAAGTCTTTGGTATAAAATTGTGAGTAAATCTTATTTCTATATGCAGTAAACTACTTTTTCACACGTTGGGTATTACTTTCTCACGCACACTTCCTTACAAATTGTGTACTCAGATTTCACGTTTCGAGGGCCTTAACACTGATAAATTGGTTGACGGTAAAACGTCTGTTCTTTTGTGCGTGAAAAACGTTATCCACTAAACGACATGTAGGATATCCACCAACATTGATATTGCATTTTTTAAGGTTGAGTATAACTGCGTGTCTGGTGGCGTGGTAATAATGTGAATGACGAACTAATTCTATGAATCTGATTTCGATCCCAGCGCTGAAAAAAAGTGTTTTCTGGTTCGAAACAATTTAGTAGTTTAATGTGGTAACAATTTTACGTAGCCATTACAAAGAATGCGAGAAAATATGTGATGTAGCACCACTAGTTCTACATTCATATTCTGCTCTAGTATTGTTTGACGTTTCAGTAACTGTCTTTCAGGAACCTCGAAATTTGTCCCTCTGCCTCCAATCACACCACAGAGTAAGTTCTGTTCCGAGAATTCACCTCTAATGACCTCAAGACCCGTCGCACAGTGATAAGTTTTGGCTACGTAGATGGACAAAATGGAGAGCGACGTGCAGCCTAAATACTTAAAATGTGCATAAAAAGCGTTCCAGCTAATACAAAATGGACGAGAGAGCTTATTAATCAACTCATGAAAGTGTTAGGTTACTTTGACGGATCAGAGAAAGGTTGGTGATGGGACATATGCATTTTGGAGTAAGGACGTTTTTAGCATTCTTCCCCCGAGCTTCTATTTGGATGTTGTGTATGTGTCTGTTTACGCCCACACGTTCTTTCATTGTTTACGCGTGTATTGTGCGAAGAGAGTTCAATTTACTATACGAGCGCATTTGCGTTCGAAAAGCGAAACTGATAGGAAATATCGGGCGGATCACATCCAAAAGGACGAAAACCGTGTAAGCACAGTGCGTCAGGAACATCTCTCCTGAATCGAATCAGGGCCTCTGACTAAGAATTGCATTTATCTTGGTAGCAACACGATCACTGAGAAAGAAATGAAGAGGATAATTAGCGTAGATATTAGGTAGATAGCATCTATTGATTGTGGGGAGTACGCAATTTAAGTTTTCGAGCTGCAGCTCGTACTATCAACATTATTTCTGTTGCAATAGCACTCTCACCAGCAAAGTGCTACTGTGAAGAGACTTTTCTGGTTATATTATTCGCATAGCTTTTATACCGAGGCACACAGTTGCTCGTTATTCAGTGTGCTCCCTTTCCAAGGCGCCACCCCGTTCGATTCCCGGCCGGGGAAAAATTATAATTGTGCGCTTTCCTTACAAATGTTCCAGTATCTATTGCTGTGAGAGGATGACAAAGCCCACCCCACGGTTAAGAAGACCAGTATACACGGTGAAGGAATGTCTTCATACTTACCACACGAACGCTTTATCTCACAGTCGAGATGATGAGGTACCCCAGGTCGGCCGAGGCCCGTATCAAACTGTTGAGCCAAAGGACAGGACAGATTTTACATCAAATAATGACCAGTGTTACTCGCTTCTGTTTCCGCCCGGCTGCGCAACCCAAGTCGAGCACTGCGCGCGGCGTCGCGTCGCGTCGTTTCCCGCGAAGGCGCTGGGAGGTTGGCGGCGCGGCCGCCGCGGGCGCGGCCGGCGCTGCGGGATCGATGCGACGCGACGCGCAGCATCCGAGGAATGCGATGCGAAGCGGTGCGATGCGATGCGGGCGCGCGAGGCAGCACGCGAGGGGAGGGCAGGAACATCAAAGCGCCCCGCCCCGCCCCTCCCTGCGCCTCCGCTGGCTCCGCTGCCGGCGCGGCGCCGCGCGACGGACGCTCGAGCGCACTGCACCCGATGCCTTCGCCACGCGACGCCGCGCGCCGGTTATTTAACACTGGCAAGGAACAGCCGACATGGATGGCCCAGGTGGCTAAGGGCGTGTGCTGATTCAACACTGTGGTCCGAATGGTCGCGGGTGGGAGACCCGCCTTGGGCATGGTTGTTTGAATGTGTTGTCGCGGAGGGCCTCGCGTTCTGATGACCCCAGATCGGAGGAACCCATAAGTGTGTTGGTGCTTAGTGTATGGTTGAATATGCACCCCATCGGAACGTAAAGGGTAATCGGCTGTGGGCTACGTAAAAGACTGGAAAAAGTTTCAAGGTGCAACAGAGCCCTCCGGACGGGGGCAGACTTTTCAACACTTACTCGATAGTTAAGGCAAATTCAGCCGCTGTCTGGAGGAGAATTCTACTGGACGACTGCTCTCATCGGGAATTTTCCGTAGTTTCTCCAATCAACACTAGGCCAATGCCGCAGAAGTACCGTAACAAACCATGGGCCAAGGGGCAAGCTCGATCTTTCATTCCTCTTCCCTCTCCTATCTTTATCCCTTTCTTACTCACACTTACACTAACATGCGCTACACTACCACACATACCGGGCGACCATTCGAGAGGTTACAGCTTAGAGCTTGTTCCGGCTGGGGCGGTGCCCCGCTGTTGGGAGATACCTGGTTCAGAAAAAACATCGCAGGCCGACGTGTATGTCGGCTCCGGTTCTCGCTAGACACCGGGGGAGACCATCGCCATCTCCCGCGATAAAATATTCTTTACATTCACGGAAATGATGACCTTAGCAGTTGACACGTCAGGAGTCTCTGATGAATGAATGTCGACCCTTTCGCAGCCACCGCTTAAATTTCCATTTCATTGGCGAATCCGGCTATTTGATAAATTAATAACTGGTAATCATTGTGCTATTTTTAAATAAAAGCATATTTCAATTTCTCTCTTCTTTTCTTTTAAAATTTATCGACTTTATCTCATCAATATTTTAATTTTATGAGAAAAGCCATTACATCTTTAAGTAAAAAAATCGATGTTTCTTCACAACTCAGTAATATATTAAGGTATATTTTACTAAGGCTTAAAATATTACAATATGTGTTTCAAAATGTTCAGTTTTTGTGTGAATAATCTGGATTTTTACTCTTATGAAAAAAACGGGTGACACAAATTACAATTAACACTTGTGATACGTTGCATCACATTTTGAACAAAACGTACAAGATAAAAAATAATTATTTTTAGGTTTCTAAAAAAATAAACCTACTAAAAACAAACGACAATCCTCTGTCGGTAAACATCATAGTTTCGGTGCGACAGAGTTCGTGTACATCCCGCAAAATACGTGATCGGCCTCTTTTATTCGAGTTGTGTCTCATTGTCCCGAAAAATTATCGTATGTTGCTCGTTCGTTATTCGCTAGGAATAGACGGCTAAAAAAACTATATATCCTTTTCTGCATAAAATTGCATGAAAAAACAACAAAACGACCTTTTATGAGCCACAACTCTCGTACATATGGTAAGTCCAGCGGCATTTTAGTACGTTTACATATTAACCATTACAAACAGTTATTTTGCATGAAATTTGCTTTTTTTTCATTTTTTCAATTCCTGGTAACTTTTAGATAATTGCTGGCGAAATTTGAACAATTAAAAAAAAAACATATCCTCACAGTTTTTCGATTAACTTTGCCTTGAAGCACTTGAACTCTGTTTTAGCAAATCGTCAAAATAGAATCTACAGAAAATTAAATTTGCTTTCATATTAGTTATTATTCGGTATTATGTCTTCAAACGACCAAAAGTTGTAGAATTTGAAAAATGTGAAGCGTTTAGATATCTTTTTTATGAGCTCTGATCACAAATCAAAACTCTTGGGCCCGTCCGGATGGCCGAGATCGCTAAGGCAGTAGTGCCGTAGCGATATCGAACCCAAGGATCGCGGGTTTGCGTCCCGCCTCGGGCATGGTTGTATTGTGTCTCGTCCTTTCACCCCTATCATCATCATCATCATATCGTGTCATCATCACAGTTACCAGACCGTTACAAGCAATAGTAGTCGATAATGACCTAGTAGATGATAATAGCAACCTTAAATCATAAAATAAAAGTTTTTGAGATCGAATGCAGTTTTTTTCTTTATTTTATTTCCAAACAGAAAAATACAAAATAACTACATCCCAAGGACATGGCTTCAATTGAACAGTGTTTTAATATACATTTAGAGCAAACTAAAGTATCCTATTGCTTGACCCATGCCATACCGTTTCGCAACATCTCCAAGAGAAAAAAATTATTTGTCCCTTATTTGTGTTAAAACAATAAAATGAACCCTACTCTAAGACACCCCCCTCGGTAACGCTAGAATTAACAATCTCATGCTATTTGGGGACGCTATCGACAGACTTTGGCGGCATTTCTCCTCTTATCTTAGTAAGGTAAGAAGTTACTGTTTATTTTTTTGTATTTTGTACTTAGAGGACCTTTCTTCTCCCTAAGCGGTAGTTTCGTCTTTCAACACTTACGGCGCGAAGCGGGAACCCCGACGTTCTCTTACAGCCAGCAGCGCATACGCGCGTTGCAATCTTCATTTAGCATCTGTGATGCAAAAAACAATGAATGTTTACCTACGTCTTCACAAAATAGTATTGTGGTTCTCAAAAAAATAGTTGTCGAAACAAGTGGTAGCAACATTTCTCTTAATGAGACAAATTAAATGACAATTCAAGATGTGTTAAAATATTGATTTTTTTCCTAACTATTCGTATCCACTCCCAAAATATTGACGTTTCTTCTTTGACTCATGTTTACTTTCTGTGCATATGAATCAGAGTAGATCGATTTTTAAAGCTTAATAAAACAGGAATATTTTGCCCATGCCAAGCAAAGACAGCTTTTAAGTTTTTTTACCTGTGTTGCGAGCAGAATACGCTTGCGGAAACTTTTATTTGAAAACTCACACATTTTTTTGTGGAACTCAACGCGAGTTTAATTTAAATAAAACCGCTCGCCGTATGCCAGAGCAAACATCTTTGCTGATGAATGCTGCGCACTGGCAAAAACTCGCTCGTGCGAGTTTTCCTTTGCGTAGACTGGCTGTTGAGCCACCGCCACCACCAGATGATTTGGCTCAAAGCCAGCTTTGCAGTTGCCTCACAGAAACTGTTAACGGCAGTTCTAGTCTTGACAGGGTACTATCTATACACGGCACTACCTACATACATGGTAGGTTTAATAAGTTTCAGACATCAATAAGTTCTATGTTTGATTGAAGGAAACAAAAACGCAAATTTTTAACTTAATCATTCTTTAGTACATCCCACGTTTGACGTTTGTATACTAACATTTATAGCATTCTGAAAAATATTCACCTCACACTCTCAAAGTTTTCTTTCACGAAGGTTTATTCTTCAGTTTTGATAAGTAGTGGATGCCAAATCTGGTCTATAGTGTGAATGGTCCAACTCCTTAAATTCTGTGCAATGTGAGGAGTAAGCACAGGTGTATTGTCGTGAAGAAGCTAAACACCATGATATTTCACGCGCCACGTCCAATTCAATTACATCTCGCTAAAAAACTATGTCAGATGTTGACTGCAAACTTATAGCATTCCGACAATTAAAGATGAGAAGCTGAGAAGGTTTTCTCATTTATTAGCGATATTTTGGTCAGTCCAGAAACTCCAACGCCCAAGGCCAAGGTTCCCCCTGCGAGGCGAGGTGTGGACTGCGGAACAGCGTGACCGGAGCGAGAGATCCGGAAAAGACCATGTTGGCAGAAGCGGCCAAATCAATTCAAATTTGGCGCCACGCTTGGAGTCAACTCAATTTGACAATTCTTTGAGGTATTTAAGAAAGAAAGAAAGATCAGACATTCCAAACGTCGCGCGTTCTAGCTAGTATTGGTTTGGCCCCCAAACCCGCAAATTCTCTCTCACCAGAAGAATATATGAAACTATTTGAATGATTTGATTTATATGAAACTATTTGAAACATCTTAAACTGCTTCCAAAATGGACCGCTAGATTGCATCACATCCTGGCCTGTCAGCAAACAAGCTTTGCACATTGTAGTAATTTTCCGGAATCTAATTTTGTCCACATAGGACGCGACGAGATCGCAGTGCTTGAAAAATTGGAGCCGCCAGCAGTTTCGTAGCGATCGGGTAGAGAAGCTACGTAATACATGTATTGGGCGCATTAAAAGTTGTCTTTGTACGATGGCAAGTCTCTATGGCTCTGCGCTTGAGACGCGACAAAAGACAGCAGAAAGAATGAATAAGGAATAGAATCCGTAAGGAGAACATTTATTTTTGTCCAAACAAAAGTTCCCATGACAATTTATACAATACGTAATGATTCCTACGCCAAGGTGTTAATTATGTCGATGGCGTGCCGTCTTTTCAGAGTCTCCTCTTCTGACGAGAACACAGAAAGACAATGGGCAAGACCTTTTGGTCTTACAACAGTAATTTTCACCGCCTGCGCCTGGTGGATAAAGTTCATTCGTGAACTTCCGAGAATTTTTCCCTCTCCCAGGAAAACCGAGGGTCGAAATGGCGAAGCGGCGCTACTAACACTTTTTATGATGGGGATTGGGCCGAACAGAATCCTTTCACCGCCCCTAAACAAAGCGAATCGCGGGTAGGTGCTAACGCGGAGTCTCCGTGGCGGCTGGCTAACTTGATACATTCTACCTGTCGGGTAGTGGAGCGCCTTGTTTCGCGGAAACATCAACATGTAGACTCTGGCTCATTTCTTTTACATATTCTGAAGTCAGGTTTACGAGGCGGGATCTGGATTGTGAGGGAGTGTAAAGGTATTGCTCCACCAATACAGAGCAGCCAGCCTCTAGGATTCTCCTCCAGACAGCGGTTGAACTCGGCTTAGCTATGTAGCTAGTGCCGAAACTCCTACCGCTGTCGAGAGGCGAGCCCTAGGTCTTTCCTAGTCAGAGGCACTGCAGTGCACTCAATTGATGCCCTGAGCCACCCTTGCCGGTGACCCTTTTAGAGCTCTAGTTAAGATTTCCTTGGGCTCTTGTGGTATTGATGGGCCTTTCCAGAGATACTCATGGGAGGGGTAATTAGAGTTCGATGTCCAGCAACAGTTTCCCACATCAAAGAGGCTATTTGCTGGAACGCCGACACGAAGTAGGCGGGGCCAATGAGGTTTGGTCGGCGCCGATGTGGGCCGGTCGGCGCCACACGGCGCTGCGGCTGGAGCCCAATTAGTTGTGACGAATGGAATTAATTCAGTTTTCTTCTTGTAGGTGTAATCCTGTGCATTCGCTTCAAGTGTATGTAGGGTTGTAGTTAGCAACGAAGATGCGGCGATCAATATAGCGGGGATAATCTGTAGTAAGAGAAAAGAAACGTAGTGACGCACAGTCGAGGGGAGAAATGAAGGGAGCGGAAAGGCTAAATGGTGAGGTACTTTGCTGTAGCGATGACATCACATAGTTGCAAACGTTTGCCTTCAAAACGCATCGCAGAGGACGAGAAGTGTTAAGTGAGAGTGTTTATGAAGATTTCTGTCGTTACAGAGAAAGTAAGCAGTCACATGCTTCAGAAATTCACTTCATGTCTTCTACAACAGCTCAGAAGAAAATGTCTTAAAGGTTTTGGAAAACCGCTTCTCGGATGTTCTGCAAGTATTTAGCATGCCTACATCAACTTCCGGTGCCTTTGGGAACTATTTTCTGCAATATTTAGCGTTGGAGAATTAATAATCCTACCATGAAACAACATACGGAGAAGAAATGGTGGTTCAAATTGTGTACCTCCGTGTGGCCGATGCATTGCGCCCAGTGGTGCAAATTTTGTTTCACCGTGCTCGAAAGAGTTAAAGGCGCGTAGCAACACGGTAAGCGGGGGATGGGAAGGGAGAGCCTTCCGAAAAGTTACCAATAATGAGGGCGACGCCAGTCGAGGACACGTGGTGCGTCTTTCACTGGCCGAAGCCTTTTCTTTGTGTTTTGAAGAAGGCGGAATCCAACCGGAAGTGGCCTTTGGGGGAAGTCTGACTGTGCGCGCGAGCCAGGCACGTGTTCAATGGATACGAAGAGAGGGGACTGAAAGGTCCTGCTACAAAGTCTTGAATAGTCGGAAAGGGTCAGTCCGTGGAAGGTGCTGAAGAATGAATAGCGCATTGAGACATTTCCATGTTTTTACTTGGACGTTCTCGTAGGAGGCAAAGTAACTTACTGTGTGCTTGTTCGCTGGCTGAAGGGGCTGCAGTATTGAACATAACGTGCACTAGGGAGTCCCTTGGCAGTGGCACCTTGCTGGTGAGAGTGCTGTAGCAACAGAAATTATGTTGGTTGCATGAGCTTCAGCTTGCAAGAATAGAAATCGTAAATTGCGTACTCACGGCAATCACCACAGATGCTGGATGTGTTCTCCCCTTCATTTGTGTCCTAGTGATCTGGTTGCTACCAACATAAATACAATAAATAACAGGAAGCCCTGGCTCAGTCCGATGGGGAGAAACTTTCCTGGCTCACGTTATGCCGAGCATTGAGTTGCGGGGAGAAATAAATACCTTTTCTTACAGCAAATGGTGGCCGCGTGGGCGGAGTTTCTTTCCTAGTAGTGAGGGAAGCTCGATGTTGCAGCGCAAGCTGTGGGCGGGGGTCACAAATATGGTAGCATATTGGACTCTTTTAATCTGGATTTTGCATTGATAAGGCTTGTAATCCAATTTTCATATGAACGTGACATGTTTGTATGACTTTATGAATCTCTATTTAATTTTTCATATATTTCACGAAAATAATTAGGTCGTTAACTTAGTAGTTCAATATATCTATTTTTATCAATTGTTTGGAATTGATAACATATTCTACTCCAATCTATTGAACTTATATTCCCTTCACTTCTTGCAATACAAGGGTATTTGTCCTGTAAAATTACTTACGAATAAGTGAAATAATTGGATAAGTAGATTATAGAGTGTATTTTCTCAAGCCAATAGGCATATCAACTAAATATCTTTAGTCAAAAATGTCTGACTAATATGATTTCCTCCTTATATAAAAACTAATAAACGATACACTCTAATGTCGTTTTCTCAGTGAAGATAATTAGTTATATTGCCAAGGAAACAACTTCCTAAAGAAGTTTATGTGATAGAAACGTCTTCTACTGCAACACATTGTGACCTGCCAAGCAACGATGCATGATGGGTTGAATACCAGTCAAGTGCAAATTATTTCATCCTCCCCTACATACTGTGGAAATTATAAACATTTATTCTGAAACCGTCCCAAGAAGTATTCCTTTTCCCATGACTTTGACGAAATATAGAGGCATTCCGAGCGAAATAGGTGTAATGCAGAGTGCCAGGAGTTACGTCGAATAAAAAAGCCGCTGGGCGTAGTAACAGGTTCTTGGAAATGAAAGTTTTTCATGTTCTTGGAAACAATGCAATCTAGTCGTTATTTTCAAGCCCTTGAATATTCTGTTTCGCGAAGCATGTACGTATATTTCGTATAATTACAAATCCTAATATTCGCACTAATTCCAAAAGTAATTAAAAACAGTTTTCAGTAATCGAGGAAAATTGCAGGAAAGGAGCAATTGCGCAGAAGCAACTCTACCGCAGATTGTCGCCAGTGCAAAGCGGCTCGTGCGTCGGCGAGGTTTGAACTGCCGCTGGGGCTAAACCGTAAACATCGGCCTGAAGCTTTGGATCGCCCCCCCCCCTTCGACCCGGCCGGTCTATACTCGGCGCACAGAGCACTCTGGGGGCGCCGCGACGTTCAAAGACCTTGCACAGTGGCACGTGCGCTTTGATCTACTCTCCTGCATTCCTCTTGCCTCCCCCCTTCCACTCCACAATTAGCGGCGCGTTCAGCTCAAGGGCAAAAATGGAGCACGTGGGGAACAAGCCTTCCCGGCATAATGAACCTCGTACAGCGGTGACGTCGAGGTTACCTGCTGGTCGTGTGACCCTTGGAGCTGCCTGGGTTCAGCGTATTCCTGAGGCTCCGTCACCATCACTTGGAGTATCATAGTTGAATTTAGAAAGATGTGAAAGTAGAAGGGAAGAGGAGCAATGCTTCCTCAAAGAAGAAGATCAAATTAATGCATCTTTTATTTCTAAAGAGGGAAGAGAGGGAGGCGATATGCAGGGTGGGGGGTGCACGGGCGTCGAGCTCAGAGACGATGCCCAGTCGCTCCGTGGAGGTGAGTCGGCAGGGGCGGCAGCGACAGCGGCGCAGAGCTCTGTCAACGCGTCACCATCCGGAGGGCACTTGACTCACCCACTTCCTTCTGGCTCTGCTGGGCCTGCTTATGTTGCCCCTCGCTTGCACTCGGCGGCGCTGTTCAGATGTCGCTGCCGAATGTTTGCGTCGTTGCGAGCCGCTCGCCTTCGGAGTCGCCCTCGCCACGGTGCGATGTTGAAGTGGGGGCTCGCCACAGTTGCTGTATCGCGCCTCTCGCTGTGTGGGTCTCGCCACCACGTTATCAGCGCAACTCGTGCCGTGCAAGAAAAGTATCAGAACACACTGACAGTTTTTGTTTAGCGCTGTCGAAATATGCGTGAACATGATTATGTTTCTTGCTATCAAATGTTGAAAATGCTTTTCAATTTAGAAAGAACGTGACTGGTTTTTAACATCCTTTGATGAAAATGAAAAAAAATCAACATTTCATAATAAGAAACATTCGCTTCCGTGTATACGAAAATATTTGCAACGGCAAACAAGCTGTAGGTTTTATTATTAGTACTACTGAGAAGTAATGTAATTCCACATTCCTCCTTCATCTATAAATATGAGAGCTGAAGGAAACGTCGCAAATAGTGAAGCTTCCCTTGCTGTTCAGAAGCAAAACAAGCAACCATACGCGCTTCTGGTCAGTGGATCAAGGCAAACTGGATCAAAATGTGATCGCAAAGGCGCGTTTTCGTGTTCAGTTTTCTTACTGAAATTACGCTGACGGAAAATGCAAAATCAGAACATTTGCGTACTCACAAAACAATGCCAAATATATTGATCTTGCGAAAGAAGGGGATATGTAGAGGAAAGTAAACCTAAAACCCCTTATCAAAATAACCTCAGAAATAATAATATATTTCTATAACTCATTGTATTCGCGCGTAAGTTGAAGGATCGCTTTTATGTAGTAGTAGGGAAGAGGTTTCATGTTATCACCGATACTATTCAGACTTGCTGGTGGAGTCTATTTTGACACCACTGCAAGAGCAGATAACGCCGGAATGGAATTAATGTCAATGCGCGGTTGGATGTGATTGTTCTTCAGTTGCCAAAAATACGGTACTTTATTCGGGGTATTACGTAGCGTATAAAATTGCAATATCTTCTGTCCAAGGTTGCCACTTTAGTATTTATCTTTTGTATTGCTCGTGAAGGAGCTCATTCAAAATATTTTCAAGTTTGAAACAGCGTAACATTAAAGGAAAGCAAAATTTCTTTTCTCATAAAACAAAAGATATTTCCTTCCTGTGCATGAACACAGCACGTTGTTACATACAGTTGTTTAAGATTAAAATCACGATGTGAAATGAGTGCATGCCAGAAAATGCTCAGCGCCTCCGCATTTTTTAGTAATGTCAGAATGAATCATAAAAGATGCGCATCGGTATTCAACCGTCTATTCCTGAGTGTAATGCTCCAGAGGTCCTTCATTGTAGCCATGAGGAGGGAGTCTAATAAAGTATTCTAGAGCTGCAGTCGTTTACTTTTCCGACCCAAACGACCATTCAATTAATACATTCACATCTATTGGACCTCTAAAACAAAGTTTTTAAACAAACTCTGACGTTGAACAATGATAAGTTTAGTAATCTAAAGTTTATTTTTATTATTGAATTAGGATGCACTTACTAATATGCTTTTAATATAACAACATTATAAATGCTAATTTAATTATACTTGCTAATTAATTTTTGTACAGGAATGTAAACGAATACGTTCTAACGCACATAATACAGGGTTTTGAGGATCTGTGTTACAGTGTCAGATTCACACAGTGTATTCTGACTTATAAACTGGAACGCCATAACATGTGTTTGCGTCTGAAACATTTTCGATAGCATGATGAACGTTTAAAAAAACTTTTATTTCTTTTCTGATGGAGTTTTTTTCGGAATGTAATTTCTTAATCTGAAGTAGTACATCTATCACTAAAAAAGCCGATACATCATTTTTGTTCTATTTATTTTTCACATGCTTGTTTCAACTAGCCATTTTCATAGAGAACACTGTGTATTGTTTATTTTCTCTCATTTGAGAGATGCAATTAAAAATGTGTCAGTACAGAAGGGCTTTTAATGTCGTAGAAAATTCACTACTGCCTTGAAACGCCATCGTGCTATTCTTGTTCCATTTTGAATACGCCGCTTCTTATTTTACTGGTAAACAATGTAAAAATTCCCCATGCTGTGTAAAGTTCTTGAATTCTTCCTTGAATCGACTCTTCCAATAACGTTCTGTACATAATTGTATTATTGGTGCCAATAATGACCGTATCTCCAATTCCCATCCAGGAGAGAGTTCTGTAGAGTGTGTGGTCTGTTTCTCTAGAAGAACATGAACGTTTTATCGCCATTTTATCTGTTTGTGGTGTAACTAAGTTAAAAGGGATGGAAGTACAATATACCGTTTTCAGAATATTCAAACTGGACGTTTTTATCGGCTTTCCCTGTATATATACACCGCAATACACAATAAACATGATAGAACATTTTGGTTCCGCGTGGGGATTTTAGGTAGTAGGCAACAGTCGGCGGAGGTTAGGTTTCTATGGCACCTGAACATTTGTGCACAAGAGTCGTTTTCCATGATGATTTAGTACACAAGATCTCTCACATTTCTCTCCGTCCCTCGAAAGCGCCAGTGTCCCTGCGGTTGGCTTTTGTTGAAGTCACGTGATGCATTAAGGCGACCGCGCCGCAGCAGAGGAATTGCGCCCCGAGCACTTCGCAGGCGATTAGTTTCCTGGGGGCTCATTCGCGAGTCTTTCGGTGCGAAAGTCTTTTCCAATATACTCGCGAACGTGTGACGCGGCGAGGGGCTGAGAGGGAGTGGAGATGGTGAACGGTAAAAACATGTTAAATGTTGAAAAGAGGTGGTGAACAGGCGGGGAGGTGGAAACTGGGACGGGAGATCATGAATGGGAGGGGAGAGTGAACAGAAGGTTCACGGTGAACTTGTGGGGACATGGAAAAAAGGAAATAACTTGGTGAACGGATGGCACATGGTGACCGGGAGAGGACATGGTGAACAGGAGGGGGGGTGATAAACGTTCAGAGGGATGGTGAACGGAATGGGAGATGGAAAAGGCTGAGAAGAGGTGGTTAGCGAGAGGGGACATGATGAACGCGAGGCTGCGATTGAGGGGATGGGGCGGGAGGTGGGGGCGAGAAGGGGTTAAAGGAGAGGTTGGCAGTGAAAAAGGGGCGGAAGGGCAGGGGAGTCGACAAGCGATCAATGTACTCCTCTTTGTGTCGAAGCCTTTGAGGCGCTCTGGAGCCGAAGGAGGCTTCGCGCGCCGCCCGCCCGGGGCGCCGCCGGCGCCAAAGACACCAGACGGCGGCACGTGAAAGCGGCCTGGAATCGCCATGTCACGCGAGCGCCGCGGATTTGCTCCCCTACTGTGCGCTTCTTTTAGAGTGGCGAGCGGGAAACCTTGTATGTTTTCAACTGCTTTTAATAAACAACGATCGTCATTTAAACATTTTCTTTCAAAGAAGGGCTTGCGAAATTGTGAGGTCGCGCATATCTTCAATGACGATTATGGCGCCTTTTGTGGTAGTGACACCCGTGCTACTCCTCACAACTGCAACAAACATTGTGGTAAAAAGTTGTGTACTCAGTGTATTGCTTTTAGAAGTTCTTCTATTAATATTGTTTTCACTTTTTCGACATACGCACTTGGTATCTATAAGACTTTCACTCAATTCATCCTAAGTTGCTATCAGCTACTATATTTGCTGGGTTACTTAATACATTTTTATTTTGTGGTAATGTATTCAGCAGTTGACACATTACAAGGCACTTTTATAAAGTTTCACAATTATTTATCTATCCAACTAATTACTACGTTAATTTCAAAATACAAAGAACATGGCAAAATAGTAGTTAAGTGTTTCTTCGTTAAATGGTGGCAATATAGTTGCTTTTCTTTCTATATCCAACTTACATATAATTCTGATTTCTGTTTGCGCGAGGACTGAGAACGAAACCAAACACTTTGAAGAACCTAACCTCGCATCAAAAAAGTAACAACAGATTGTCTATACATATTTCGATGGATTGCAACAGGAATCTCCTTCCAAAAGGACAAAAAAAAACAGGCAATATTACGTTTGTAAGTAACTAATTGGAATGCACAAATAGTATATAACGACACATTTACAAATAATTATCTTTCGAGCAAAAGAACAATCGCCAAGATCGGATCACTAAAAATATCTAACGAAGATCTTTCAAAAAATCCCGCGTAGTATTTTGCATAAATCAATAAATGTGATTTTTTCTAAATTGACCAGAATTTTCTGAAAGGCGTACAAATTAAGTACATGGGTTGTACAATATTATTCTCTCTGGACTCAACAATGATGAAGTAAAATATTTCAGCACTCGCAAGGAAAAACTACGAAAATAAAACCGAACATGGAGTATGTTTTTCCAGAGTGTGAACCCGTAACGCATTAATTGCCAGCGTTAATCCATATTGGAATCTGTTAGAATGTGGAAACGCAGGCAGAATCGTTTCTGCCAGTGAACATTCGGATGCTAATTGTGCGTTTGTCGGCCTCATGAAAACGGTTATGAAGCAGATGAGCCATTAGTCGCTTTCCGGGCGTTTTCCTCCGCCGGTGGCGCGCCCGGTGGGCTGCTGCGGAAGCGCGTTGCGGCTGCCCCCCCCTCCGCCCTCCCCTTCGGGCTTGACCGCGCGGGCAGTTGCGTCACCGCGGCGTCGACCGAGTAATTCGGAACGCTAATTTAGTGGCGAGGCGAGCGAGAGAGCGCGCGAGCTGCGGCGACTGGTGGCGCTCTCATTTCTCGCTCTCTCTCTTTCTCGCTCTCTTTTTTGTCTCTCACTCTTTTGCCGCTCTCTCTTTTGTCGCTTTCTGTTTCGCGCTCTCTCTTTCCTCGCTCTCTCTTTTGTCTCTCTTTTCTCACTCTCTTTCTTCGCCGGGCGCCTGCATGTTAGCCCACGCGGTTGCGGACGGCAGGGAGGTGGGAATTTCCAGTCACTGAGGCGCAAACGTTAACGGTGAGATGATCGTTTGTCAATAATACCCTATTATAGATTTATCTTTTACTAATATAAACAACGTTCATTTACTCAGCTTACTTTACAGCAACAGCTATACATGTTCACACACATCAGTATAATAATTCGTCTTAAAAGGTCCGCCTCCTCCTCACACATTCTTCTCTCTATTTCCTCTGACATACTTCTTTATCTACTCAGCTCCCAGTTCACACCCACACATCTTACGCGCTCCCAATTTTCCCTATTAAACTAAATAATCATAAAATTTACTACTGTGTTCTCCCTTGTACATCCTCTTTCACTTCCATCACCATAGAATATTTTTCTATCTCTGTACCCAACTCCATGATTCGTTCTCAAACTTCTTCCGCAACTCGATCAAAATGTTATATCTTCGCATTCCCTTGATAAATCCTACATCTCCTGACTTACTCTATCCTCGCAGTGAAACCTGACCCTAGTTCTAATCTAGTTCTCATTCCTAAACTTCGCCATCCTATTTCTACTCTCTTTATTCCTCATCCCTTTAAAGCATCTTGGTATACCGCAATATACTATTTTGTCACAAACTCTCATCATTTCTAAGGGTTTTCGTATGATTTATTAACGTATTTGCAGTGTAGGGACTTAATGTTCTCAAGAAAACAAGTGAAGGATGGAGCCTTCTTTGTTGTGAGGCTCCAACGGGCGGAGGGTCCTTCACCCCGTGCGGTTGCGCGGGACGTGGTTCGAATATTGCATTCCAGCAGCGCCCTCGCCTCCTCCAAGCCCCGCCCCCGCAACCTCCGCTTCACCGCCCTCGAGGCTCTCGTGGACTGCCTCGCATGGCAACGTTTTGCGTTCCTCCGCATCAAGTCGTGTCCAATACTCATCGATTCCTTACATTTCATTGATGAACAGTTCATGAATGGGGGAAAATTTTTTAAGGTAAGTAGCTGTACCCGTGCGAACATTCTGCATTTTGTAAATTATAGTGTTATGGGCGACCATGGTCTTTGTTATTGTGGTGAGGGTGTACGTGGTCTTTGTTATTGTTGTGAGGGTGAACATGATCTTTGTTATAGTTTTAAGGGCGAACATGGTATTATTTTTGGTTATTGATTTAAAGATTCACATAGTATTTATTATTGGTTTAAGGGTGAACATAGTGAGCATAAGTATTTGTATTTAGCCATTATATGTCCCCCAAAGCAGAATTGGTCTCGACGCTATTATATTCCTGGGTTCCTAGTCGTCACACCAGCAGGAACTCGCGATGGCTCAAATTTGATTAACCATCGTGACATCACGTACATAACAAATTTGCCTAGCAACGCCGGTTACAAGGTCGTGGTCTGTCATTAGAACCAACCCAGCATTCGCCTGGAATGACCGAGGGAAACCACGTAAACTCCGGTCAGGATTGCCGGTTCGGGGATTGAATCCGGGCCTCCCGAATTCGAGGTCAGCTGCGCCCTGAGCCACTTTGCTCGGAGGCTTGCAAGTACTGGATCCTAACATTGAACGCCCCTGAATTGTGCGCGCATTATATTGCATTTGAGCTACTGTTATAATAATGTTAAACTCTGAGGTTAAATTTCGCAGAAAATATACGTTTAATAGTCACTTAATTTTCCCCGCTAAATAGTATTTCTCGCTTTATTCCTTTAATAATTTAACTTTACATTCATTTCGTGATACAATTCGTATCTGACAACCCATACTATGGAGTAGGGATGGCTAGAAAAGATAAATCTCGAAAAATGAAGAGAGGATTTGAAAACTCTCATTTTGTAAAATTCCGCTTAAATAACATAAATCGATACTCACCTGTCTCCCACCTGCCTCTCGTCATTTGATTGTAGCTTTGAAAATGTCCTGTAGCTTTGAAAATAGTCCCTTTGGGATCCAAAAAGTGGTTTTAAGTTCCTAAGACGCTTCGTATCGCCGCTACGCGCGATCGCAATGGTTTGCAGTTGTCTCTCCCCTAAACCATAATTTGAGCGTTTCATATTCACACCAAGTGGAAATTTCTGATGACAGAAGGACAGTGACTTACGTAAATTTGAAATTCAACGTTAGTATACCTACGTGCTTCTTTCACTCTCAGTTGGAGCCAATACGTCGTCGAGAATAGAAGTTAATTCGTCAATGGTGCAATTAGGTCTACTGGAACCTAGTGAGTAGTTTCTGATTGTTCTACACACAATAATAAAATAGAAATAGTATTCTTGCGGAAATTGAAGTGCATAACATTTTAGTTTTGTCAGAGTTCTTATGCGACGTGATTTCAATGGAGTTGTGTAATCATTCTGATTTGATTTGACTAAAATCTGAAGAAGATTAAACGTTAAAAAATATGACAAATTTTTATTTTTAAATTGCATATTTGTGTATTTTCTTGTTTCTATGCATTCTTAAATTACAATAAAATACAATAACACACTTTGAAACCATACACAAATTTTTTGAATCTTCTGTTAGAATAAAAGCCTTCGGGGTCCGTGAGATACCAGTGAGAAGTTTATGTAATAAAAATTAAGTGTGAAATTGCAGGTTTAAATCTATTTGATTCAGAACCGAGTAATAATGCTTTATCCTGCAAGTGCACATACACAGGGTTTTGCGTGGATAGTTTCTTATAAATTGTCAAACCGTCATCTACCGTTAGCCTGTTGTATACAGAGAGGAAAGGACATCGGTTGAATGTGGAGGTCTGAATCTGCCTTTGGGGAGTCGTAACCTGAAACGTGTCCTGAGAAAGAACGGAGAAGGGCTTCGGCGCTCGCCTGCCGCCGGGGCAGAGGGCACAGGGCGCGGGGCTGCTGCTTCCCCCTCGCCCCTTCTCCCCCGCCTTCACTTTTTCTGCGACCAACTTTAATGACTTCGCCCGGAGGCAGGGAGGCGGATAAATACTATGAAGCGTTTTTCCTCGGGGCCATCAAGCAGCAGGTAACTTCAGAATTCAGCTAATACTTGTATGTATTTTCTCTTTTCGTGGTCTCTCCCTCTTCTCACAATATTCTATCCCTCTCTCTTTACCAGCAATTTTGCCATTTATTCAGTCC
This sequence comes from Gryllus bimaculatus, assembly GCA_017312745.1. NCBI lineage: Eukaryota > Metazoa > Arthropoda > Insecta > Orthoptera > Gryllidae > Gryllus > Gryllus bimaculatus. The sequence continues at coordinate 815,324 of BOPP01000268.1, forward strand.
CCTCCTCTCTCCGCTTTCTTCTTTCCAATAATTTCCTTACCGCCGGCTCTCATCTTCCATTACTATCTCTTCTGCTTTTTCTCCTCGCTTTTACATCTTAATATCTTAATATCTTCTCCCTTCTGTTCTGTATCCTTCTCTGGCACTGCTGTTCCTTCTATTTCTCGCCATCTCGCCTTATTTTTCTATCTTCTCCATTTCACACAAATAAATACAAAATAAATTCCCGCAGTCAACATTTATATTGATGTTACGAACATTTCGCAAATGCAGCATATGGAATTCTTGAGATTCATTCACTTATTCGAAGAGCTGGCTGAAATTGAACAGACAAAGTTATTATACGCATATGAGGAAATCTGTTCCACTTACTCCAAAAAGTTAAATATTATCATTCTATTGACTTTGGCAGTCCCGTGCTCTTATTGTCTACAACATTGATTTTTCTTGGCATGTTAATATGAAGGTGCAAAAAAGAGCGAGGTTCTTTATTTTATTACCTCCACTGCAACCTTTACTGTTCAATTGTAACAGACTTAGACAACTGATCCACATACCAGTAATAAATGCAGAGACCAAAATAATAGAGACTACTTACTTGTTTGTAACGCTATTGGCTGTCCGCCATCACGACGGCAGATGTTTTGCACTTCGTCAATTGAGATCTTCCACAGGACAAGTGCTCAGTGGAAGTGTTTGTTCTGTAATCTTTCGTCTATGATAATATTATGACTTTCAGGTGAAATTAAAATAAAATTTATACAATTACAATTTGTTTTAAATCTTTCAGAAAAAATAATTTAAGCTAATTTTTGATAAATGTTTTAAAACTGGCACAAAATAATTGGTTGCATTTTCTATAATTACTATCGCAAATACGAGATATAGTGGTTTCTGGAACGACACGTGACGTTTTACCAGTACCATAGTCAGTACATGTAAGTGTCAGTAATTGATGATCCATTAATTTGCCAAATGAAAGGATCACTTTTTAAAAACTTAAACACAGAAACTGAAAAAATTACAAAGCCGTGAAAGTTGAACAGCGAGAACTAAAGAAAAGACACAGTACTGTGATCAAACACACGTAGGCATTTCAAACACAGAAATAAAAAGAACTAAGCTCAAACCATCTACGGTTTTATGTTTTTGCATTAGCTAAAGGATTCTGCGTTGCCCGGGTAATGCGGGTTGGAATATGGCAGCAGAGGTTTAGATCGAAAGTTCGCTTGAATTGGTGATACGGCTAATCAATAACATCGTGGTGGCAGTCCAAATGTGCTGCTCCAGATAATCCATTGTATCTCAGTAAATGAATTATGTAACATCGGTGTGTATATTAATTAAAAGCAAACTACACATGTTTGCTTGGAACTTTATTCACAAAATCAGGTATAATGTAATATGAATAAGCAGTTTCCCAAAAACAGCATTGAAAACATACATAAAAGTTTAACAAGTTTTGAATGATGTTTTAAACATTGATATACAATAGCAATCTTTTATAATCATTCTCTGATTACTGTTCGACGAGAACAAACTTTAGTTTTCATTCAATATTCCTCTTCTATAGGTTTTATGTATGAAAATAGACCAGAAATAAATGAATAAAATCTCTTCGTGCAAATATTGTGTATTAATAAAATTGATGGTATAAATTTATTTTTTTATTTATATATATCACGGAAATTTTATTTAGTGCAATAAAAATTCTATATGTGTAGCTCGCTCTTTTATTTCAGTACTTAACGAAAAAAAATAATACCTTTTAGGTAGTAAAAACGGTATATGAATTTTGATGAGTTTTCTAAACTTAAAAAAATATTGGGAAAAGTATCTTGACAAAAATGATTGATGACGCAGATTGAAAAAAAAATCGCTCATAAACTGCAACCTATCAATGTAAATGTTTTTTATTATTCTTTCTAAAAAAGTCCCTAAGGTCTAGTTAAGTTTTTCGGAATTACAAGTAATTGGCCAGTGAGCCTAAATAAACACTTCGTTTTAAAATCGAAGACATTATATTTAAACTGATGTGTTACCATTTCCATTTGTTTTATAGTGTTACGGGTCAATAAATCAAGAAGGTTATCCATCATGCAAATTATTGTGTTCAAAAATAGTAGCGAAGGCTTCCGCGGCCGGAACTGCCTTACTGACCGGGCAGACGCTGCAAAACGCCCTGCAGTGCCAAGTATACTTTGTCCTGGGAGGAAAGTCACAGAATCAAAGCCGACACGTTTGTAACGGTACCGCGGACGCAGCGTCTACCAGACACAAAAGAAGTTACTGCTTCTTTTCTATTTTTCTTTTTATTTCTCGTCTATCTCGGAAACTATTTGTCTGATTGGAGATTTGTTTGCCCCTAGTAATTTCTCTTACAGTGTTCTATTTATACCCAGAATATCAAATGGCTGCGCTGAAGTTCATATTTTTCCAAATTTGGCACGTAATGGGAGGGTATTATGTACTTGATAAGTATAGGCTTCTTTTTGTTTCTCGTTTATCTCGGAAACTATTTGTCTGATTGGAGTTTTATTTTGCATCATTGAATTTGTTTTAAAAGTGTTTTATTTATGCCCAGAATATCAAAACGTAGCGCTGAAATTCATATTTTTCCAATTTTGTTACGTAATGGGAGTATTATGTACTTGATATATAGAGGTATAATGTATTTATTTGTCTTTCTTGGAAAGTATTTGTCTGATTGGAGTTTTGTTTGCACCATTGAATTTCTAATAAAGTGTTCTATTTACGCCCAGAATATCAACACGCAGCGCTAAAAGAAAGTTTAATTATAAGTATAGAATGACGAGTATTAACATTTTACTTTAATGAAAAAGTGTGTTTTTTTCAGACAATTTACTTTAGCGTTCATTAATGTGGCTCCTGTTTATTCGCGAGGTAAAATGATTGTAGCTACGCCTTTTTGCTGTACTTTGACATATAGTTGCTACGCGCATTATGATTCATAGAGTGCTTATTTCTTGTTTCCGGGCGAGTAAACTGTTAAGGTCAATTGATACCGTAAGTTTAGTGCATGTTTTTTTGCTTGAGGTGGCGGTGATCATTACGCCCTCTAGTAGTGTGATCCGGCGCGTATCTACACGTCGGCTTGGGAAGTTTTCCCTAACCACGTATCTCCTTCAGTTGAGCACCGCTACCGGAACACGCCATGGCTGCCGCTTCATAGTGTACTGCTGCAGTATTCGCCAGGTGTAGCTCGAAGAAACTACTGCCGACCAGAGCCGCTTGTCAATGGAATTCTTTTTAGGCAGCGTCTGCCCTCGACGTATGTGAAGATGCAGTGGCGAAAATCCTGCAAACGTCGAAGGACCTCCAAGCCAGAGGCTTCACTGCCATCAGTTGATGCTCTGAGTCATGTACGTCGGTGCGCTCTATGAGATTAGGAGAAAAAACTGAATTAAATATATGCATTGCTTTTGTGTTTCGCGAGTTCCTATGTAGCTCTCAAAACGGCAGGAGAGTGCTGCGCATATTGGAACTTGATGCCAAGAGACCACTGAGTGGCTTTGTTCCCACGCGGAAGGCGGTCTTTTGACGAGTGGCGGCGCGGGAGGCACCGTCCGGGACAGCTGGAGTCGATCGCTTGATGTGTGGCGCTAAGCGAACAAGGGGAATGCAGACGTGATTCCGAGGTCAACGAGCTGGCGAGGGCGAGAGGGCGGTTGAGCGTGGGCCGCGGACTCTGACATTTGAGGGGGAGGGTATGGAGGGGCGGGGCGGCGAAGCCACGGGGCCGTTCGCCATGGCAAACGCGCCGGGTCGCCGCCGCCGGCCGCCGCCGCCCCGCGCGCTCAACAGTAGGGCAGTGCGATATGCACGCCTGCCCGCCGCAGCCCTCCGAGAGCCCCCGCCCCATCAGCCCTCTCCCTTCGCGCCTTGCCTCTGAACATCTAAACCACCCCACTCCCGATACCCCCTCTCCCCACTCCCACGCCTCACCCAGCGCCTCTCCCCTCTCCCCCTCACCCACTCCCCCCTCCTTGGACCCGCCTCTTCTTCTTACCCACCCTCTTACCCCTGCCCCTTAACGCCTACCCACTTGCGATATTCCGCTCCGCCCTTCCGTCCCGCCTCTCCCCATCCGCCCCTCTCCGACATGTTTCTGCTCACGGCGCCCGCCCCTAGGCCCTTTCCTTCCCCCTCAGTATCCACCATGGGCTCCTCACCTCCACCACCACCTCCCCTGCCCTCCCAGCCCCCCTCTAGCGGTGTCCCAAACCCCCTTATTTCTCGGACGCTTCTCCTACTACATCGCTGTGCTCGCTTATTCCCCTCCTCCTGCCAACCCTCTCTGCCAGGCCAGTCGATCTGGCTTTCGCTCTGCCACACATGGCATTAACCCAGACCTCTCGATGCCTTCTCCCTCCCCGCCACGTCTGCGCGGTGCCGCTCACCTTCCCTTTCTGGCCCTGCCGCCGTGCGATCGCCCGCGCCTCGCCCTGAAGGTCCGATCGTTCTGCACAGCGAGCCTATCTTTCCTGCTCCACCCTCCGCCCCATTCGCCCGCCCTATGCCGACCCGCCGCTCCACGGCCGCATTTTCTGCACACTATCCACGTCACCTCACGCCTCCTTTGTCTCCACCCAGACACAGTTCTCTTCACGCCCACCGCACGCCGGGTTTCGCTCAGCCACATCACGCCCGCCTCTCGGCCATCGCTACTCTCGCTCGTGTTCGACCCAAGCCTATCGTGCCCACTACGCCACCCCCTCCCCGCCACGGCTAACCCCGCCCCGTCCCGTGATTGCACGTCACGCTAACTACATGTGTATCGACCAACCCTACCAGTCGCTCCCGCAGCGCCCAGTTTCAGCCACACACCACGTCACGCCATGCCCTCTCTCGACTCCCGTCAGTCCGCAACGACCCTCTCACCCGTCCTCTTCACCCTCAGTCTCTTTCTGACACGCCCCTCCCCAAACGCTCCTGCCACCTCCACGGCTCCCCAGTCCCTTTCGCATTGTCTCTGCATGTACACATAGTTGGCCTTACAGATCGATTCCTTAAATTCTAGTCTGCGCCGACTCGCAGAGTCAGCTCAAGCTTTCACATCGTATTGAAGACATATACATTTCTTGTTAACAATAATTTAGAAAGTTATTTAGGCACAACTCTAGCGTACTCCGGGTGAAGTCCTTCATAAATAAAAACTCTTTCTAATCTAAAATTAATTATGAAACTACTCAAAAAAAAAAAATTTAAACACCAGGAGGATTTTTAGTAGGTTCCCGTGGCGTATTGCAAGACTGGACGGCCTTCCACCCACGCCCGGTTCTGAACTTCACACAGTTGTGCAAGAGGAATTTTGTGGACAAATTCGGGTCCCGGAGATTTCCGAGTACTCCCGTCGTCTCACCTACGCAAGCCTACCGATTACTTTCCCAGCCGAATCGCTCATCATCGCTTCCTTTAATTCCCCCTGTCATCAAACGAAGCCGATTTCGCTAATATATCTATCGCGACAGCACGCGAGTGCTACGCGATAACCAAAACTAGCTAAGAAGGGCTGCGGCTACCCTCAGCGGTTATTGACGGTCGGCGTTGCGACTGTGTAGGGATCCAGGCTCACGTGCGGACCTGAGAGGGAAGTGCTGCTTTCCCGGGCCCCCCGGGAATGGGGACGCCCCACTCTCGAAGACCCTAGAGCGATAAGCAGAGACTGGGTAATGCCAGCCGGTCTCTGGGAGAGACCAAAATTAATTTTTTTAGTTTGAGAATTTTAACTGTATCTCTTTGATATCAATTTCTTTTAGACCACATCTCTCTTTTTTCCAATTTCCAATACAATTTTACTTAAATTCTTTTATATTTGTCAATAATATCTTATAAAACCATAGGCTTTATTAAGAAAGCAGTTCTTCATAATATACTCCCAAGCCTTTCTACCGCTTATTCAACTTTTCTATATGAGACGTAGCATACATTCATAGCTTTCATTATGATGAGTATGGCCCAGATGCACCTTTACCTGCTTGTATCTTATGATACTGTAACACCTTCCTTTATCGGATTTTACTAGCCAAAAGCATGATTAGCCATCATTATAGATATGAACTGTTTGTAAATTAATAAAGATTACTGTTTTTATATGCAAATATTAAATGAGTAAGAAATAAACGGAATTTCAGGAAAACGTCTACACAATAAATGCCTTCTACCAAAACATTAGTAAATTTATAATTCTGTGAAGGATTTCATTCCTTTTTTGAAGATGAATAGCTAGTATCTTACAATAGTGCACTACAACACACATGTAAAGAGTCGGACAATACTTACATATTCTCTTTTATTTCTAAAAAATACATGTGACTTTGTATCACAGTAAATGTATTGTTCCAGCAAAAATAAACTGTCCCCATTTCATTAGCCTTTTGGGATAAGTACTGATTCGACATAAATCATTTTTCTGCAACTGTTTCGTTATTCATTTGCATTGCGCAGTGTGATTTGTTGTACTTTCTGTTACAACTTTGCTAACAGTTAGTTCCATTGGCATGTCCGAAACCAGTAATTCACAAACTTCCGGCGCGTACTACTCATATTCAGAGCGTCACTATACCATATATCATATTTGAATTATATAGGCTGAACGGTTTTTACACAAAGGGCCCAATCAGCTCCCTTCTCCTGTAGCATGGCGGCTCGCAGTGCTGAAGTATAACGTCGAGGTTAGTGAACTCTACAAACGTACTCCCCGCTTGTACACCCTCCGCTTGTCGACTTCCCCTGCCCTTCCGCCCCTTTTTCCCTCCGCCCTCCAACCTCTCCTTTAGCAGTACCCCCTTGTTCTTTATTCTTCCGCTCCCCAAGCACATACACAAACGCTGCAGTAGGCCCGTGAAAGAGGAATTAACCAGCTATACACGCCTATAGCCAAATCGCTCGATAAGCCTCGGAGAATATATTGCTGTTATCAATCGCATATTGTGCCCCTTCTCGGCTAACCACCTCTTCTCAGCCTTTTCCATCTCCCATTCCGTTCACCATGGTTAACAGACCCTATTGTTATGTGTAAATTTTACACGAGTGTAATGGCCAAAAAAATTAATAAGATGTTACTTTTATTTAATTATTATCTTTGTGACTTCAAAGACTGTTTAGTGATCAAGTCTGCTCACCCCTTGAATATGTGATTATACCTATTTCTTCGATGTAGTTAATTGCACCCAATTTTTGTTTAACCTTTTACTTTTCTCATACTCGTTTTCCCCCTTTAGTGACGTTGACTTCGGGCAGTGACTTGCATTCTGCCGTGTCTTCTGCGCTTGGGCAGGGTCCGTGTCCGAGTTTCGAGTTTCTGATGATCCATTTCCGAGTACAGGATTTTCAATCCTAATGACCGACTTAGATGTTCCTCTTGTTCTATTTTGCTCTAAGATATGAAGTTTCAGCCCACCGTCCCACTCTGAAATAGGAGAAATTCGTAGCTCGATCCGCCGCATGCTCTGCATCGGTGTGGGCTAACTCCGGTTTCTGTTCACTCCCCCTCCCATTCTATCTCCCGTCCCCAGTTTCCAACCTCCCCGCCTGTTCACCACTCTTTTCAACATTTAACATGTTTTTACGCTTCCACCATTTCTCCACTCCCTCGCAGCGCCTGTGCGGCCGCAGGTCACCCGAGCAACCGTTTACAACCTTTCGCGGAACTGGGCGCTGCTCGCTGAATCTGTTTGAGGGAAGTGCACAAGGAGCCAGACGTAGCCACCCGCCAGCGGTCGTGCTAGCCAGGTTCGTGACCACAGCGTAAATATTGGGATAGCCCAACCACACAATTACGGGGACTACTGATGACCTTAGTCAATTCGGCAACCGACAGACGACGCCTCCAGGAAGTTACTAATCAACCATCAGCAATTCTGTAAAATTGATTAATTTTATTACTGAATGTGCCGAATGAGTTACTGAATTTTTATTTTCCTCAATTCTTGCATCCCTCATTGTATGACTAGCTGCACTCCCGAACCCAAACGAAATGGACCGATACGACGCTAATCGAACGGGGCCTGCGGAATGGTGTCTCCCGTGCGGGCGAAGCGGGTGCAAAGGTGGGAAGCGTGGAGATGTTGAGGCCCGTGCGGGGGAGCGGGAAGCAGCGCCAATTTCCCTTCTGCGCCTGTGCGGGCGTGGCCGTGGCGTGCTTGCGTGGTCACCCCCAACTCGCCGGTGGCTGCGGCCCTCGCCCTTTACCTTGGCGCTAATTGCGTTGCGGCACGCCGCTCGCCAGCGCACCGCCGCGCCCGCACGACCTCATGCCCGCCGCAACGCCTCGCCCCCTGCCGCCCCCACACCGTTTCAACGCCTGCGGCGCCTCGGCTGCCCCGCCCGCGACCGCCTCCATCAACTGCATGAGCAGTCGTCGCAGATTTATTCCGATTGATTCAGGCTAGTGATTTCGGGGGGAGTCAATAGATAAAGCCCATTAGGTCCCGTAAATGTAGGGCAGGATTTTTTTCGCGGTGTGAGCCGGCCGTCCTTAATGTGTCAGTCGATGACATCTTTCCTCTCTGGGATTTGACAAAGATTCATACCCCAAAAACCGCGACAACCGCCCGACCTTACCGTCGAGGTTAACGTGGGTTTCCCCAACCAGGTGTCTCCCACCAAGGACACTGGCGAAGTGCCACTACCCCCGAACCGTGCGGCCAAGATCTACGTAGCCGCGGACCGGACTGCTCCCGGCATGGAGAGAAATTGTGTGTAGGATGAGTGCAAGTTCGTTCATGGCAATGTGTTTGGTTACATAATTCATCATGAGTACGGAGAAAGGAACAAGCGTCTTAAGGGTGCACAAATTTCAGGTGCATAGAAAAACCTACCTCCGCCGACTGATGGGACAAAGACCCAGAGGACCTTCAACCTAAGAATAGATCCCCACGACATCGGAAACCAAAATGTTCCTATCATGTTTATATGTGGTTTAGCGGTTGCTATATATACAGGGAAAGCCGATTAAAAACGTCCAGTTTGATATGCGCGGTCCCGTGGACCCCTTGTTCTGAAACTATGGCGGTTGTGCTCTATATTTGCGTTACTTCGGTAGGAATTCGAGCCCTGGTGTTGTTCGCATCACGTTTAAACTTAGTTTTGTAGAGAACACTAAAGCCAAACAATAAAAACCCCAAGATTACAGAGCAAGCGTACCGTTGTAAAATTTCCGTCCCAGGCAGCAACTGAAAACTGATGATTTTTATAATAGCCTGTGATCCCAAATGTTGCTCTATTGCTTGGGTAACTCGACAGGTAGAAACAGACCACACACTCTACCAGAACCCTCTCTCCTGGATGGAATTGGGAGATTACCGGTTCAATTTGTAAATCTAGGCGTTGCGCTGCCCGAGCCAACCACCTCTTAATCCCAATACGAATTATGTTACAGAAGATCAGATACATTCTACTTATAATTTTTATTTGGAAGAGTCGAGTTCAAGGAAGAATTCTGCGAAGAAGGTTGATACCAACCGAAACTTACACAGCGCTAAACATGGTTAATTTTTACATTGTGTATTTTTAACCGTAAGTGTAATAATTGTAAGGTCGGCGTATTCAAAATGGAACAAAATAGCACCCGATGGGTTTTTCGATGGTTTCAGTTCTTGTTAATAGGATAAACTATGCCAATGTTGGTTCTCTGTACGTAATTTTCTTACCGATTGTTGGTGAATTTATTATTTCATACTCGCACAATTACTACGACATTAAAACCGCTGTACTGACACATTTTTAAAATTGCAACTCTCGTACAAGTAGTGTGGTGAACTATAAACCATTTGCAGACAAAATAATGAAACGAAGTACTATGATCGAAGTATTTAGAGATATTTTTCTCTCTATGATTTTTTTACGACTGGAAATGTGATAGCTAGTTGAAACAAGCTAGACATTATAATTCTATAAATAAAATACTTGTGGAGAAGACAAGGAAAATATTGTATATCGAGAAACGGCGTAACCCAAAAATGGAATGATGTATCGGACTTTTTTATTTGGTGGAGGACTCGTGGGGAAGTTTCAAACGTAACGATGAGGAGGACCGTCTCTCTCGCAAACCCAGGACTCATCTTCATCATAACGTATATTACAGAGTTAATTCAGCTACTACTTAACCTCATTCCCGAAAAAAGAGAACGACAATTCGGAATTCAGCAGTTATCCGGGTTGCCAGAAAAGGCGACAAGTGATGAAATAAAAAAGTATATATTTTTACAGAGACCGCGGAACTGCCATCGGAAAGTGTGTCAAACTCTTCCTAACTCGGAAAGGTGCTATCAAAATGTTTCTAGACCCGCAATAACACAGTTGGCCAGTTTTGCTGCATCCTTCATACACTTTCAGGCGAAGCAAACGCGGTATGGTCCACATCTCAAGGAAAGTTCAATGTGGTTCTCTGATCTCCTTCTTTTATTTCGCGTTAGTCGTATAAGTTTGAGTAGAATTCATAATTTATCACTTGTGAAAGTAATAAAATTTCTTTTACCAATGTTTGCACTGCAGTGAGCGATACTGGAACATCTGTATCCCCTTTGTCACGTACTATAGCAACTAAGTATCCATTTCCGATAAAAAACCCTTTTGTATATTTTTATGTGCGTTTAGTGTTACAAAAAATACCTTTTTTCTCTCTTTTCCC
>BOPP01000268.1:826002-885808 GCA_017312745.1 Gryllus bimaculatus
AAACGCAGCAGAATCGCCCGCTGCCAGTGAACATTCGGATGCTTAATGTGCGTTTGTCGGCCTAGTGAAAACGTTATGAAGCAGATGAGCCATTAGTCGCTTTCCGGGCGTTTCCTCCGCCGGTGGCCGCCGTGGGACTGCGGCGAGAAGCGCTGTTGCGGCTGCCCCCCCCTCCGCCCTCCCCTTCGGGCTTGCACGCCGCGGCAGTTGGCGTCACGCGCGTCGACCGAGTAATTCGAACGCTAATTTAGTGCGAGCGACGAGAGAGCGCGCGGCCTCGCGACTGTCCTCTCTTTTGTCGCTCCCTTTTGTCGCCTCTCTTTTGTCGCTCTCTCCATTGTCGCTCTCTCTTTTGTCCTTTCTGTCGCGCTCTCTCTTCTCTCTCTCTTTGTCTCTCTCTTTTCTCACCTCTCTTCTCGTTGGCCCTGCATGTCAGCCCACGCGGTTTACGGACCGCAGGAGGGGAATTTCCAGGCTAGCGCAAACGTTAACCGTGAATGATCGTTTGTCAATAATATCCATTAAGATTTATCTTTTACTAATATCAACAACGTTCATTTACCACGGCTTACTTTACACAACAGCTATACATTTCACACACATCAGTATAATAAATTCGTCCTTAAAAGGCCGCCTCCTCCTCACACATTCTTCTCCTCTATTTCCTCATGACAGACTTCTTATCTGACTTCAGCTCCCAGTTCACACCCCACATCTTACGCGCTCCCAATTTTCCCCTATTAAAACTAAATAATCATAAAATTTACTACTTGTTCTCCCTTTTACATCCCTTTCACTTCCATTCACCATAGAATATTTTCTATCTCTTACCCACTCCATGATGTCGTTCTCAAACTTCTTCCGCAACTCGATCAAAATTTATATCTTCGCACCCTTATAAATCCTACAACTCCTGACTTTACTCTATCCTCCAGTGAAACCTACCCTATTCTAATCTTTCTCATTCCTAAACTTCGCCATCCTATCTACTCTCTTTATTCCTATCCCTTTTAAAGCTCTTGTATACCGCAATATACTATTTTGTCCCAACTCTCATCATTTATAAGGTTTCGTATGATTTATTAACGTATTGCAGATAGAACTAAATGCTCTCAAACGAAAACAAGTGAAGGATGGACCTTCTTTGTTGTGAGGCCCCAAACGGCGGAGGTCCTTCACCCCGTGCGTGCGCGGGCGTGGTTCCGAATATTGCATTCCAAGCAGCGCCCTCGCCTCCTCAAGCCCGCCTCCGCAACCATCCACTTCACCCCCTCGACTCTCGTGACTGCTCGGATGCTTCCTCCGCATCAAAGTCTGTCCAATACTCATCATTCTTACATTCATTGATGAACAGTCATGAAATGGGGGAAATTTTTTAAGTATAGTAGCTGTACCCGTGCGAACATTCTGCCATTTGAAATATATGTTATGGCGCCATGCTCTTGTTATTGGTAGGTGTACGTGGTCTTGTTATTGTTGTGAGGTGAACATATCTTTTTATAGTTTTAAGGCGAACATGGTATTATTATTATTGGTTATTGATTTAAGATTCACATAGTATTTATTCTTGTTTAAGGCTTAACATAGTGAGCATAAGTATTTGTAGTTTAAGCCATATATATGTCCCCCAAAGAAGAAGAAATTTGACGGCGTACCCGTACAATTAATTCCTGGGTCCTAGTCTCGTCACACCCACAGGAACTCCGATGAGCCAAATCTGATTAACCATCGTAAATCACGCCATACATAACAAATTTGCCTAGCAACGCCTTTACAATCGTGTCGTCATTAGAACCAACAGCTTCGCCTGGAAGACCGAGAAACCACGTTCAAACTCCTGTTCAGATTCCGGTTCGGATTGAATCCGGCCTCCGAATTCGAGGTCAGCTGCGCCCTTGAGCCACTTTCTCGAGGACTTGCAAGTACTGGATCCTAACATAAACGCCCCTGAATTGTAGCGCGCATTATATTGCATTTGAGCTACTGTTATAATAATGTTAAACTCTGAGGTTAAATTTCGCAAAAAATATACGTTAATATCTCACTTAATCTTTCCCGCTATGATATTTCTCGCTTTATTCCTTTAATATTTAACTTTCATTCATTCGCTGTACAATTCGTATCTGAAACCCATACTATTGATAGGAATGCTTAGAAAGATAAATCTCGAAAAATGAAAAGAGATTTTTGAAAACTCTCAGTTTGAAATTCCGCTTAAATAACATAACCGATTAACTCACCTGTCTCCCACCTGCCTCTCGTCTTGATTAGCTGAAAATGTCCTGTAGCTTTTGAAAATATTCCCTTTTGGGATCAAAAATGGTTTTTAAGTTCCTAAGCACGCTTCGTAGTCGCCCTTACGCGCGCGCAAGCGTTTGCAGGTTGTTCTCTCCCGAAACCATGAGAGTCCGCTCTTTCTCTCACCATCTATTAGTACGATCGTCTCAATATTGTGTAAGTGTCATAAGCGAGAAGAGAACTGGTTGACAATTATATAAAGCGAAAATGGAATGAACATGAACTTTGTGAGCTGAATAATATTGAGAAGAATACAGACGTGAGGAGATACCTATCTGGCTGGTACATTCACTCTCAGTTGAAATAGCCAATTAACGTTTTCGTCGAGCTTAGAAGTTTCAATTACAGTCAATGTAGGAAGCAAATTTAGGATCTATGAAACAACAATCAGGTGGAGTTCCGTATATACTATAAAGCGTTAGTTCATTCGTGTCTTCATCTCAACAATTGAACTAAATTTACACATTTAGTTCATAGATTAGCGGTCGTCGAACATGTTTATACAATGGCGTACATAACAATTGCAAACTGGGTGATGCGTACCGACATACATCTCATAAGCTGGCAGACTAGGGACTTACTTCGGAGTTTAATTATCCGGTACAACCGTCTATCGAGTGTTCGCTCAAATCACTTTTTACTTATCTTGAGTTATCTTACGCGGGGACTACCTTGACAAGAACGTCTGTATAGACAGTGATATAAACAGCTCAATTCAAACACAAATTTATTCATTTTCCCATACGAAATTTTTAGTACTTGTGTTCATAATCTCTACATTCTCATTGGTGATGAGCAATATATGACTTGTTATCTCTATTTTTGTCAGTCTGTAATCATATATCATCCAAATTAAAAAATTACAAATAAACAAAACGTCAGCAACTTTTATGAGAGCAATATACCACTGAATTGTTTTAGAATATGCTGCTGTGTATAAAATTTAAAAGCACGAGTCGTTTAAGCCGTGAGAAGTAGCTAGTATATCCAGGTGAGATATGTGTTATATGTCAGTGAAAAACTAATTTTTACACAGTTTCTCTCTGCGTTTAAATCTATTGGATTTTCATGAACGTTATATTAATGCTTTATATTCTTACAAGATTAGCATACATTACAACAAGTTTTAATGCATAGTTTTGGTAGAAGTATTCATAATAAATTGTAGGCTAAAACCGGTTCAAGTGCATTCTACGATTTTTAGCCTAAGTTGTGCAAATTTAATCATCAATTGAATCAGTTAACACGCTAGAAATGGTTTGTGAGGTATAGCCTGGATACTGACTAACTGAATGTTATCTTTTTGTAAATATATGAAATAAAGTTTGCAAATAACTCTTACGAATCAATAAACGAGATCTCTTACTTTTCAATAGAATGATCGTGACACTGGAGTATGTGAGGACTGCAACGGTTCTCTCTTATTGCAGCTCTGCGCCGTACCTGCAGGTGAGTAGCCACACAGGGAGCCCTGGGCTGATTATTTAGCTTTCCCTCCACACTTCGCTCACCGTCGCGCGCACCCCTTTATCTATACATTGTGGAAACTTTTACAGAATATACAAGACTTCCATCTCTTTAGATTAACTTTCGCCCCGCCGAGAGCGGAATCGGATAAATACTATGAAACAATTTTTTACCAGTCACGGAGTGCCAATCAAAGCAGCAGATAATCTTCTAGAATTCTCTCTCAAATGATTACTTGTCATATATCTCTTATCGTTGTTCTCATCTCCACTCTTCTCACCTAAAAATCTATTATTCCCTCTTTCTCTTTCTCCAGCAAACATCTTATGCCCATTTTTTCAGTCCCTCCTCTCTCGCTTTCTTCTTTCCAATAATTTCTCTTTAGCGCTCGCCTTGCTCACGAGTACCTGGCGCATTACTCTCTTTCTGCGTTATATTCTCCCCTCCGCTTTATCAGCGATTCAATTATCTGCAATATCTTCTCCGCCTTGGCTTACTGCTATGCGCGTTCTCTTTGTCTATCTCATTTCTCTTCTATTATTTCTTCGCCTATCTTACCCTTATTACTTTCAACATACTACCTGTCAAAGAAATCGCTCACAATAGTAACAGATCATAGAGAGTAAGAATATGTCTCAGCGTCAAGGTCCATACGACCGTGCTGCACGTTTTATCATTTGTTGATGTTACGTACACCAGTTCGCAACATCAGCCCACTTAGCCAATTTTCTTTCGAGATTTCACATCACTTATTTCGTAAACAATAGACTTGAATAGTGAGTTAAGTGAACAGACAAAGTTTTATGTAGTTATACGACAAAATTGAAGTGAATATCTGGAATTCCAACTATTTACTTCCAAAAAGTTAAATTATTACATTCTAATAAAGAAGATTCATAGTGTTCAAGAAATTTCCCTTCGCTCAACTGAATCGATACATTACATGATATTTCTTGAGGAGCATAATAATAGATTGCAATACTTTGAATTGCTTCCCAACAAGAAGAGGCGATATATAGAAAACTTATTTTTTGCCCTATTGACGGTGACATTCACCTCCCATAGATTACCTGCTTGTTACAACTGTTTGCAATATGTTAATCTAGATCCTGTAGACCAAAGCTTATACAACATCCGAATCAAGTCCAGACTAACTAGACCTGCTCTACGTAGACCCATACATACTACTTCTATAGAGACTCACTTATCTTAGTCTAGATAACCTAAAATGAGCGTAGTCTCACGCCACATCAACGAACCGAGTCGATATGATTTATGAGACAGCAGCTTATATCACAGTTAATTGCAATTACCAGAACATCGAGATTTAAACATTAATTTGGTCTTTAGCTGGCATCATTACAGAGCAATCTTGTTGCTTCTGCTTTAACATTTTCGTAGATACCGCAGTATCATATTGGATTTACCGACTATAAGGTCTTTGTCCCGAGAAAGTGATTAGATAAGAGTACAGCACATCTGTTGCTACGAATATGACAATTACGAAATATCGGCTTCTCTCAGAACATTCTACGGCGAAAGTCAAAATTAATAGACAGGCCTAATTGACTGTGTTTATTAAATACTGCGACACTCTAATCTTTATAGATGTTATTATGAGCAATATTTCTCTATAATTACTACATATAGCCTCAAATACAGAGACCCGATATCTATTTAGTTTCATTTGAAAAAGCTCACAACTGAAATACGATTTTCATCAATAAAAAACCTTCATCTTCAGGTCGAGTACAGATAGAAGCTTTCTCCTCTATACACTACATCGATAACAAAGCCATAGAAATAAAAATCTAGCAGAAAAGAAGCAGACTCAACTTCACTTAATTACATTATCCACACTATCATTGTATTAAGAACTACGAGAAATACGAGAAGATACAAAATCATTGCCAGTAAGCGTGGACAATGCTTAAAAGTACGCATCTAAACCGTAGAGAGAAAATCTTGAATACGAATAATACAGACACAATGCTAGAATTAAAGTTGCACCCGATCTCTAGCATTCCAAACACAGAAATAAAAAAACCTAACAACAAAAAAACCCATCTAACTGTGTTTATGTTTTTGCATAGCTAAAGATTCGCGTTTCCGGGTCGGTTGTAGCGGTGATCGGTTGGAAATATGGCAGCAAGTTTAGATCGAAAGTTCGCTTGAATGTGTGATACGGCTTAATCAATACATGTGATGCAGTCCAAATGTGCTGCTCCAATAATCCATTGATATCTTCAGTAAATGAATGAGTAACATCGGTTGTGTATATTAATTAAAGCAAACTACACATGTTGCTTGGAACTTATTCACAAAAATCAGTGATAATATAATATGTAATAAGCAGTTCCGCAAAAAACAGCATTGAAAACTATACACTAAAAGTTTAAAAAACCCAAGTTTGGGAATGGAATTGTTTGGGTATGTTTTATATTTAATCATTATAGTTATACGAATAGACAATCTTTTATAATATGTCTCTGTTACTGTTCGACGAGGAGACCACAACTTTAGTTTTCATTCTCAATATTCCTTCCTTCTATAGGTTTATGTATGAAATAACCAGAAATAAAAATAAAATCTCTTCGTGCAAATATGTGTGTATTAATAAAATGATGGTATAAATTTATTTTTTTATTTATATAATCCACGAAAATTGTTATTAGTGCAATAAAAATTTCTATAGGTGTTAGCTCCGCTCTTTATTTCAGTACTTAACGAAAAAAAATGAATGACCCTTTTAGGTAGTAAAAACCGTATGATGAATTTTGATAGTTTCTAAACTAAAAAAAATATGGAAAAGTATCTTGACAAAAATGATATGACGCAGATTGAAAAAAAAATCGCCTCATGAACTTGCAAACCATTCAATGTAAATGTTTTTTATATTCTTTCTAAAAAAAGTCCCTAATCTATGTTAGTTTTTCTCGGAATTACAAGTAATTGGCCAGTGAGCCTAATAAAACACTTCTTTTATAAATCGAAAGACATTATATTATTAAACTGATTGTTACCAGTTCCATTTGTTATAGTGTTTACGGTGTCAATAAATCAGAAAATGTTAATCCATCATGCAAATTATTGTGTTCGAAAAAATATAGGAAGGCTCGCCGGCCCGGAGTTAGAACTGCCTTACTGGCCGGGCAGACGCTGCCAAAACGCCCTGCATGCCAAGTATACTTGCCTGGGAGAAAGTCACAGAATCAAGCCGACACGTTCTGTAACGGCTAAACCCGACGCAGACGTCTAGTCAGACACAAAAGAAGTTACTTGCCTTCTTTTCTATTTTTCTTTTTCTTTTCTCGTCTATCTCCGGAAACTATTTGTCTATTGGAGATTTGTTTGCCCCTATTAATTTCTCTTACACGTTCTATTTATACCCAGGAATAATCAAATGCTCGCTTTGAAGTTCATATTTTCCCAAATTTGGCACGTAATGGGAGTATTATGTACTTAAAGTATAGGCTTCTTTCTTGTTCTCGTTATCTCCGGAAAACTTATTGGTCTGATTGGAGTTTATTTTGCATAATTTGAATTTGTTTTAAAAGTGTTTTATTTATGGCCCAGAATATCAAAAGCGTAGCGCTGAAATTCATATTTTCCAATTTTTACGGAATGAGTAGATTTATGTACTTGATATATAAGGTATGAATGTAATTTATTTGTCTTTCTGGAAAGATTTGTCTGATTGGGAGTTTTGTGTTGCACCATTGAATTCTAATAAAGTGTTCATATTACCCCAGAATAGTCAACACGCAGGCGCTAAAAGAAGTTTAATTATAAGTATAGAATGACGAGTATTAACATTTTACTTTAATGAAAAAGTTGTTTTTTTCAGACAATTTACCTTTGCGTTCATTTAGATTGGCTCCTGTTTATTCGCGAGGTAAAATGATTTTAGCTACGCCTTTTTGCGTGTACTTTGACAATAGTTGCTACGCGCATTATATTCATAGAGTGGCTTATTTCTTGTTTCCGGGCTGAAGTAAACTGTTAAGTCAATTGATACCGTAAGTTTAGTGCATGTTTTTTTGCTTGAGGTGCAGGTGATCATTACGCCCTCTATTAGGTGATCCGGCGCGTATCTACACGTCGGCTTGGGAAGTTTTCCCTAACCACGTATCTCCTTGCAGTTAGCACCGCTACCGGAATACGCCATGGCTCCCGCTTCATAGCCTGTCGCTGCGCAGTATTCGCCACGTGTAGCTCCGAAAAACTATCTGCCGAACCAGAGCCGCTGTGTCAATGGAATTTCTCTTTTGGCAGCCGTCTGCCCTCGTACGTATCGTGAAATGCAGTGCGCGGAAAATCCTTCGCAAACGTCGAAAGACCTCCCAGCCAGCAGGCTTCACTGCCATCAGTTTGATTGCTCTGAAGCCATGTACGTCGTGTGCGCTCATGAGATTAGGAGAAAAAACTGAATTAAATATATGCATTGCTTTGTGTTTCCGTAGTTCCTATGTAAGCTCTCAAAAACGCAGGAGAGTGCTGCGCATATTGAATGTGATTGCCAGAGAGACCACTGAGTGGCTTTGTTCCCACGCGAAGCGTCTTTTGACGAGTGCGCCGGAGGCACCTCCGGACAGCACTGGAGTCGATCGCTGATGTGTGGCCCTAAGCGAACATAGGGAATGCAGACTGTATTCAGGTCAACGAGCTGGCGAGCGAGAGGCGTTGAGCGTAGGGCCGCGGACTCTGACATTTGAGGGGAGGTATGCAGGGCGGGCGGCGAACCACGGGGCCGTTCGCCATGCAAACCGCGCCGGGTCGCCGCCCCGGCCGCCGCCGCCCCGCGGCTCAACAGTAGGGCAGGCGATTGCACGCCTGCCCGCCGCAGCCCCCGAGAGCCCCCGCCCATCAGCCCTCTCCCTTCGCGCCTTGCCTCTGAACATCTAAACCACCCACTCCCGATACCCCCTTTCCCCCTCACCGCCTCACCCAGCCGCCTCTCCCCTCCTCCCCTCACCCACTCCCCCTCCTTGACCCGCTCTTCTTCTACCCACCCTCTTACGCCCTGCCCCTTAACGCCTACCCACTTGCATAATTCCGCTCCGCCCTTCCGTCCCGCCTCCTCCCACTCCGCCCCTCTCCACATGTTTCTGCTCAACGGCGCCCACCCCTAGGCCCTTTCCTTCCCCCTCAGTATCCACATGGCTCCTCACCCTTCCACCACCACACTCCCTCCCGTCCCAGCCCCCCTCCTAGCGGGTCCCAAACCCCCTTATTTCTCGGACGCTTCTCCTACTACATCGCTGTCCTCGGCTTATTCCCTCCTCCTGCCAAACCCTCTCTGCCAGCCAGTATTCTGCTTCCTCTGCCACACATGGCATTTAACCCAGACCTCTCGATGCCTTCTCCCTCCCGCACGTCTGCGCGTCCCGCCTCACTTCCCTTCTGCCTGCCGCCGGCATCGCCCGCGCCTCGCCCGAAGTCCCGATCCTTCTGCACAGCAGGCCTATCTTCCTGCTCCACCCTCCGCCCCATTCGCCCATCGCGCCCTATGCCGACCCGCCGCTCCACGCCGCATTCTGCCACACTATCACGTCACGTCACGCCTCGCTTTGTCTCCACCAGACACAGTTTTCTTCACGCCACCGCACGCTCGGGTTTCGCTCAGCCACATCACGCCGCTCCTCGGCACGCTACTCGTACGCTCGTGTTTCGACCAGCCGTATCGTGGCCCGCTACGCCACGCCCCTCCCCGCCACGCTACACCCCGCCCCGTCCCGTGATGCCACGTCACGCTAAGCTACGTTGTATCGACCAGCCACACCCATCGCTCCCGCTACGCCCAGTTTCAGCCACACCACGTCACGCCATGCCCTCTCTCGACTCCCGTCAGTCCGCAACGACCCTCTCACCCGTCCTTCACCCTCAAGTCTCTTTCTGACACGCCCCTCCCCAAACGCTCCGCACCTCCACGCTCCCCTTCTTCTCCATTGCATGTGAAACGATTCACTAATCTAGTCTACGGAGTGAGTTCCATTTTACCACTTACTTCTTTTAACACTATTAAAGTTATTTAGCACAATCTGGGTACTCCGGAATCCTCATAATAAAAAGCCTCTTTTCTAATAATTTAATTATAAAACTACTCAAATAAAAGAATTTTAACACGCAGGATTTTTAGAGGCTGCCCGTGGCGTATTTGCAAGACTGGACGCCTTCCAACGCCCGGTTTGGATCCCAGGCGTTTCCAAGAGGAATTTGTTGTGGACAAATTCGGGTCGCGGTAGATTTTCTCGGGGTACTCCCGTTTCTCCTACGCACCTACCGATACGTTCCACCGAATCGCTTCATCATTCGCTTCCTATCCTGTCATCAAACACGATTTCGCTAATGATCTATGGATCACAGCGACTGCTAGGCGATAACCAAGAACTAGCTAGGAAGGGCTGCGGCTACCTCAGCGGGTTATTGACTGGGGTTGCGACCTGAAGAAGTAGAGAGAGGGGAAGTGGCGCGGGAATGGGGGACGCCCCCTCTCAAGACCTAGAGCGGATAGCAGAGACTGGGTGTAATGCCAGGCCGGTCTCTGTGGGGAGAGACAAAATTAATTTTTTTAGTTTGAGAATTTTGACTGGTTATCTCTTTGATATCAATGTTCTTTTAGACACATCTCTCTTTTTTTCAATTTCAATACAATTTTACTTAAATGTCTTTTAGTTTTGTGCAATAATTCTTATAAAACCATAGCTTATAAGAAAGCATGTTGCTTTGGAAGCATACATATGACTCCCCAAAGCCTTCTTACCGCTTATCAACTTTTCATTATGAGCTTAGCATACATTCATAGCTTTCATTATGAGTGATGCCCAGAGTCACCTTTACCTGCTTGTTCTTAATGATACTGTAACATCCTTCCTTTATCGGATTTTACGTAGCAAAGCAGTGATAGCCATCATTATAGATTAACTGTTTGTAATATAATAAGATTGACTGTTTTTATATGCAAATATTAATGAGTAGAAATAAACGGAATTTTCAGAAAACGTCTTACACATAAATGTCCTTCTACAAAACATTAGTAATTTATAATTCTGTGAAATTCATTCCTTTTTTGTGAAGATGAATAGCTAGTATCTTACAATAGTGCACTACAACACACATGAAAAGAGTCGGAAAATATACATTTCTCTTTTATTTTCAAAAACATGTGACTTTGTATTCACAGTAAATGTATTGTTCCAGCAAAAATAAACTGTCCCCATTTCATTAGCCTTTTGGGATAAGTACTGATCGACATGAAATCATTTTTGCAACTGTTTCGTTATTTCATGCAGTGTATTTGTTGTACATTTCTGTTACAACTTTTCTACAGTTGTTCCATTGATGCGAAGTAATCAAAAGGTACTACATATTTATATCATATTTGAATTATCTGAATTGTTACAAAAGCCATGCTCCCTTCTCCTTGTAGCTGGCGGCTCGCAGTGCTGTATAACGTCGTTTGAACTCACGTACTTCCCCGCTACCCCCCCCCCTCGATACTTGTTTATCCTAGCAACAAAATACAGTAGGGTGAGAGGAATAACCAGCTATAAACGTAAGCAGCCATCGATAAGGAAGAATATATTTTAAAGCTATTGTGGTGTAACAGACACTGTTATGTTGTAAATTTTCTACACGAGTGTAATGGCCAAAAAAAGTTAATAAAGATGTTACTTTATTAAGTTATTATTTGTTTCAAAGACGTTAGTCAGTCTGTAACTGAATATGTGATTATTAATTTATGAATTTAATGAATTTTTTATTTACTTTTATCAATCGTTTTCCTTTAGTGACTTGCCTTCTGCAGTGACTTGCATTCTGCCGTGTCTCTGGCTGGGAGGTCCTCGGTTCGAGTTTCGAAAGTAGCAGGATTATTGACACTAGCTTGTCAGCTAAGTTGAATTCAGCCACGTCTGTAGGAGAATTCTAGCGTCCGGATGCTCTGATCGGTAGTCTTTCGGGGTGGAGAGTTTACACCTTTTCGCGACTGGGGCGCTGCCTCGCTGGAATCTGTTTGAGGGAAGTGAACGTAGGTAGCAGACGTAGGCACACGCCGCCAGCGGTCGTGCTAGCCATGGTGAACACGTGCACCACACTTACGGGACTGATGACCTTAGCAATTGACGCGCCAGGAATTACTAATCAACCAATCAGCAATTCTGTAAAATTGATTAATTTTATTACTGAATGTATGAGTTACTGAATTTTTATTTTCCTCAATTCTTATCTTCCCTCTGCAGTGACTTGCACTTGAAAACGATGACCGGCGCGAAGGGCGGTGTGGTGCGGGGCGAAGCGGGTGCAAAGGTGAAGCGTGGAGAGATCGAGGCCGTGCGGGAGCAGGGAGCTGCGTGGCGTGGCGTGGCGTGCTTGCGTGGTCACCCCCAACTCGCCGGTGGCTGCGGCCCTCGCCCTTTACCTTGGCGCTAATTGCGTGCGCCGCCGCTCGCAGCGCCACCGCCGCGGCCGCAGCGACCTCTGCCCCGCCGCAACGCCTCGCCCCCTGCCGCCCCCACACCGTTTCAACGCCGCTGCGGCGCTCGCTGCCCCCGCCCGCGAACCGCCTCCTCAACTGCATGAGGCAGTCTTCGCAGATTTATTCCGATTGATTCAGGCTAGTGATTTCGGGGGAGTCAATAGATAAAGCCATTAGTCCCGTAAATGTAGTGCAGGATTTTTTTCGTGAGCGGTGGCGATGATCTTTCCTCTCTGGATGGAAAGATCCGGCGCCGACCTACCGTCGGTTAACGTGGTTTTCCCCAACCAGGTGTCTCCCACCAGAAGGCCACCACCTCGACCGGGCCAAGATCTAAGTGCCCGACTGGTCTCCCGGCATGTGTGGTAGTGCAGTGCATGGCAATGTGTGTAAGTAAGGAGAACTAGGAAGGTAGGACAAAGAAGAGGACGATAGATGCGCGCGGTCCGTGACCCCTTTGGTATGGTGCTGCTCCGGAATTCGCCTGGTGTTGTTCGGAGAAACTAAGGAAAATAACCAATCAGAGCGCGACCGTTGAAAATCTCCTCCAGGCAGCAACTGAACTGATTCTAGCTGACAAGCTAATGTTGGGACTCGAACAGTGTAATCAGTTGGTGCCCTGAGCCACCTCTCCCGGTAAACATTCTCTATAATTTTTGAGAAGGTTGATACCCCGCTAACTTTGTATTAAGGTGTGTGGTTGTGTTTGTTCTTGTTAATAGGATAAACTATGCCAATGTTGGTTTCTTCTGTGAATTTTCTTACCGATTTTGGATTATTTCATCGCACAATTACACGAGTTTTACTATAAACCATTTGCATGAATTCTGATCGATTTCAGAGATATTTTTCTATGATTTTTTACGACTATAGTAGACATATAATTCTATATAATAAAATACTTACAAGAAATTGTTTCGAGAAACGGCGATGATGAATTGTGGTGGACTCGAGTTCAAACGACGAGAGGACCTGTCTCTCCAAACCCAGGTCATCTTCACAAGTTCGTTATTCAGCTACTACATGGCGAGAACGACTTGAATGCAGCAGTTCCGGTTGTCAAGGCGACGTTGATGAAGAAGACGGGGAACTGCATCGGAAAGGAAAACTTCCTTAACTCGGAATGTGCAGTTTGTGCATCCCTTCAACACTTCAGGCGAAGCAAACGCGGTTCAATGAAGGAAGTTCAATTTTTGATCTCTTTCTTTTTTTCGCGGAGTCTTTGATAAATTCATTTTTATTGAAAGTAATAAATTCTACCAATGTGTACTGCAAACGACTGAACATTATCCCTTTTCACGACTTGTAAAGTAGTGATATGTCGTATAATAAAACATGTTCTCCTGGCAGTATGTTTTACTCATGCCAAGGGTAAAGCTCTTGGTAAACGAATTTTGGTCATGAGATTCGCTCTTGCCCACATGTATTTTCGGGGAGATCATGTATCGAGATATGTTTTTTGTGTTACTGAGAATTCCGCATTTCAGTGAAAGTGTAGGTAGGCCATGGCGGCGATCGCCTTTTCAAAATAAGAGGGATAGTACTCGTAGATGCTATTTCGAATCGCATTTTCCCCGTTCGGGAACTTTTGCGTCGTTGAAAACCTGATATTATTCAAGGGAAGGGTGTTCTTGAAACAGCATATCTCTTCGTAATGAATCAGGTTTCGATGCTTTTTTCATACTGTGTGATTGTTATATGTAAATGATCCTCGATTTTCATATTTGCCGTCAGTCACGATACTTTTGTGAGGAGTGTAATGTGTATCTGTGTGCCGCGCCATATTTAAAGTGTTGCACAGAAAAAAATAATTTTTAAATTCCCAGTAATATCAAAAGTTAAAACAATATTTATAGATCTTTGAGTTATATTATGCTTTAATGTATAAATGTACACAAAAATTAAATTATCATTTATTTCAAAAGAAGCAAAAATAATTGAAAAACAAAAAAAAAATATTTTCAGTTTCGCCTGTGTCTGTCTAAAGCTCGAATCAAAAAGAATTGTCCCCCATTGGAACGAGGAAAACCTTTGCACAAAGCAATCGCGTCTGCTGTGGTGAGAAAAGATGGGTGATCTATTGCGCAACGCATCCGAGTTCAGCCAAAGGCCTTCAGGAACCAGTTTGCGTCACAATATTAGCGGAAAATTTCAATGCAGACTGATGCCAAAATTATGATCTTGATACACGTTATTCGAACGAACTGCCCGTGTTAGGGCAACGTAGGTCCACAAGCAAACTAGAGCTGTGCTGAAGGAGCAGAATTTGGTACTCGGACCAGACCACCCACGTCTCTCCATCAAGCTTAGCACCAGGCGGCGGGCAGAGACCATACCAGCGGTTGAATGAACGAGACCTCAGTTAAAAAATTAGGGAAATTAAACAACGTTTAATAGAACGATTGTCAAGTCCCACAAGTAACTTTAACAATTTAAAAAAACATAACGATCGAAATTCAATTTTGAACCTGAATCGGAAGATAAACACATTGAGTTATTTAATATTTAAATTTATCGATATTTAAGTGGACAGCACAAAATGACCGCAAATGCAAAAGAGGAAAAGTAAATTTAAAATATACGACGTAGGTTCTAGAGAATCAAAAGTTTCATAAACGCCAAGATATGAAGAAATGTATGTGGAGAAAAAAATAGTTTTGGTTGTAAAGCGAATGCCCGCTGTGTAAAGTAGTAGTCTTTCCCAGGAACAAATTGCACGGAGGTCGGTCCGTCTCTTCCACGGATCGAGCCTGCTTTATCGCGGAGCTGTTCATGGAGCGCGGCTGTGTACACGTGGGCGGCTTTGTCCTGCGCGGCGGATGTCTCCACACACGCGGTACGTGAGCAAACGTCCTCCCTCAACTCGCTCCGCCTCCTCCGCCCTCTCGTCCTCAACCGCTCGCCTGATTCCCTCCCCTCGGCCCGCCCCCGCTCCTGCCCCCGCTAGTCTCCCCGCACCCGCAGGCTTCCTGCCCTCGCCCCTCCCCCCGCCCCCCCCGCCGCCACAACCGTGCCCGCCGGCCTCCCCGCCCCGCCACACCCGTCGTCCTCGACTACTCGTCGCCCCCACCGCCCATACCGCCCTCCGCAGCTCCACCATTCCCGGCGTCCCCACCTCGCGGCCCCCCGCCGCCCCCGCTGCTCCCGAGCGCTCGCCTGCCCCCCCCGTAGCCCCGCTCTCCGCGTACCAAAAACCGCGCAGCTCATTGACAGAGCCCCAGAGCACAGCGAAGCGACGAGCACGCTCGGCTGCCGCAAACTGCGCGGTAAACTCCCCCCCCCTCTCTTCTCCACACACCACGGCCCCTCGGAATACAGTGCAGCAGCCCGCGCGGCTCCGCAGCCTCCTGTGGGCTAAGATTGCCTTCGAGGAATTTTCATCATTAGGGTTTCATTTACCGCTCTTTTCGAGCACGTCAACTGCTATGGTCTAATCTCATTAGTGTAGTTGATGTTTTATCCAGGGAGGTAACTGCTTTCTTCCGCCATGATAGTTTCCAGGTATCTCCCACAACGGCTCACATCTCCAGGCAAAACACGTTCTAAGCTCCCGACATTTGTGGTAGCCTAGAGCGTGTATTTGTGAGTGTAGTGTTGGAGATCAAATTTGAAGAGAAAAGGACGAGGAAAAATTGCGTATTTCGTGAATCTTGTGTTATGGTATTGCTCTGGCATTCACCGGTTAATCGGAGACACCTCAGAAAACTACCGATCAGAGCAGCCGTCCGCTAGGATTCTCATCCAGGCATCGGCTAACCACCTAATCATCTGTTAGAGAAATTTGGATACCTCACCTCGCATTGTGATCAAATGACAAATTAATGACCAACAACACAAAATATCACTTTTTCAGGAACGTTTTCCCCGTCCGTGTATGTTTAAAGAAATTCCAAAGGCGTTCAATCAAAGCCGAGTGGGTTTTCCACGTCTCGCATTCTCAGCTCATCCAGTCCATTGCATCGTCTTTGGTCAACCGCGCGTCGCTACCTGATCCACAGTATTCCGTGCAATAAGTTATTCTCACGGATCTTTGACACACGAGCAACCACGAACATGTATCTCAGAAAAAGAAACTATTCTGATGTATCAACCGTGACAATTTTAATCGGCCATTTTAGTTGGCCAGAAACTCTCATGTTGGCCGGATGAGTATAATTAGTCTGGACGTCTTCAAAGAAGAATAGCTGGATGCTTCTATTGAGCATGTGCGCTGTTAATTCAGTTACCTGCAGTAGCCTGCAGCAACATATATTTAGCTTAGCTGTAGGTGTAGTTTCTTGCAGATGTACCCAACATTTGTCTACCGATATTATTGATCGATAATCTCGAGAACAAACTATGTTCTTTTTGGGTTTTAGCCTCAGTTTAGTCATTTCTTCCTAAAGTGAAATGTCAAAAACAATTTCTTTAGCACAGAAATCCTCACATAAAATGTCGATTTTTCATGATGTCGTAATTTTACAACTCACTGTTACTGACAAGAAAATCATGCAGAATGTCATGTTGAAATCTTCGTTGACTTTTCGAGAGGTAGTTCAGATCATACACGCTTTATATGCAAAGTGTTTATTACCAAAATTAACTGCAATTTACTCTAAAATATCATTAATATTGGGATATCTTCCAGAGCCCCGCATGTTGAGGATTTTTGACGTATTTTTGAATCTTCAGCATATCTCACACATGTGTGACCGCCCTGACCCTTCACTTGCCTAGAAGCAAACAGGGGCTGCAGAAATAGTAGTTTTAAGTGTAAAATATTGGATATTTAATTTATTTTTATAATTTGCAACTTATTTTTTGAAGCTAAATCACAGCAAGCGAATCACATTGTAATAAGAGCAAAACTTAACGAAAAAATCAATCCAGGTGTAGACACGGCACGACAACATTTTGTTGTAAGAGAGACAGTCTAACATTTTTGTATGTAGCAATTTTGTATGTTATTGTCTGGCAACAAATAATAGGATGAAAGAAATTACGATAATTATAAAAACAAAATGGTTTAGGTTATGACCAAATAACTTTCATAATTAATTATATTGTCATTATCAGTTCGGGTATGATATGACCAGTGTACGAGACAAAAAAGTCGGTTTCCAATCTCTCCCAACACTGGCTTCAGTGATGGAACGTTTAGCCTATAGGACTGTTATACTCAAGTTCTGGATTCAAATTCGATCGAAGTCGTGTTTTTTTAAGAGAGAAAAAAACTGTTATTTGTCTTCTTCGGAGAACTAACGCCGCCTCTCCAATGTTGTAGATTTACTGCATGTGTGGCGTCTTTGCCGGGGCAATAAATCACAGACGTGAACGGTTTGTAAATTATTAAGTATTTATTTGAAAAAATGCTCCAACACCTGAATACTATGTACAATAATTACAATAAACAATATTGACCCGTTACTCGAAGGAATGTTCCCTGGTTATCACCACCGCTGATAATTCCATATCTTAATCTGTGTGATGCACCAGTAGCCTACGTGAGCATACAAGCGAGTATGCCGCACCTCCCGTCTCGACGTAGCACGCCGGCTTCAGTTTCCTGCCTCAGTAGCCGATGCATTAAAATGCAGCGCCGCGCACAACTCACACGACTTCCTACCGACGCGCCCAAGAATCAGAAGGAGTATTTTAGGTCCGGGGTCCGTTTATATTACCTTCTGGGCCGGCTGACGAAACTGCGTCATCTCGCTGTTTCAGCGGACGCGTTTCAGCTGCCAGCCTGACTACGGGGTTCCCAAGTAGCCACCCACGACACTGCACCCATTCCCTCCGCTCCCTAGGTTTGCCATTGTTCAGCCCGGCGTCTCTTCCGCCAGCGCTGTCCATGAGCATAAAATGCACGTGGGTGATATTTGGTATGTTTGTACAAGGCGACTGATATGACGCCACACACCACGCCACGAAAGATCAACTCTCTAAGAAAAATTCAGAATTTCATGTTTTACCGCTTGAGTGGCACCTGAGGGTGAAAGGAGAGTAGCAGAATTTGCGTGGTGAAGTCGCGTCCAAAAAATAATGCATTAATTAAATGTAATTAACACTAATAGTTACTCCAAACAACCTCTTATTTTCGAGAGTTTGTCCCAGTTTGTGCCCCTTAGCGCCAATGTGCGCTCTTCCTCTGCCACCCGCCACTTCCTCGCCTCCTCGCAATCAATCTCGTAGCGCGCGACAATTCAAAGCCCCCCGCTCCCCCAGTCACCCACCCCACCCTCTCCTCCCCGCCCCGCCCCGCCCCGCCCCGCCCCGCCCCCCCCCGCCCGTTCGCCGCCCCGCCCCCCGCCCCGCCACGCCCACGCCCCGCCCTGCCCCGCCCCGCCCCGTCTCGCCCCCCCCGCACGCCGATAAGCACCCACGCCCGCAACGGCGCACCGCATCGTCGTCCGCCCGGCGCTCGTCACCTGTTCCGCGCCCGCCTTTGCTGCCGCTGGCCCCGGCGTCGTCGCCTCGCAGCTGCTGGCGTTGTGGGTGAAACGCTGCCCGTAATTCAATGGGCCGCATCCGGAGGCCGCGTTATTAGGCGCAATGAGCGCACGGCTCACGCAGGCACTCGCCGCCAAACCGCCGCCGCCGGCGCCTCTGGGGGGAGCCTTTTCATTACGCTAGGCCAACTTTTGCATGTCTATGACATGGAAAAGGAAATATAATGAAATAACGTTAAGTGTGGAGTGTCAAACATTTAGTATGAAATATATGATATAAAAAATACTTAATACTAATTACGTACTACCCAAACAACGTGGATTACATTTAATCACAAGAGCTACGCAACGTGCTGGACACAAGTAGTATCCACGTTGCTTGGATAGGGAGTAAATTTTATTAAACAATTTTCATCTGCTATTTCTTGTACTTATTTTGCTCCTATCACTTTGTTATTTTTTATGTTTTCCTTTCAATATTATAGACCCTTTTTGACGGAAAAAGGTTCTCGGAAGGTGACTTTGAGACGTTTTAATAAATATTAAAATTGTTATTGCTGTGGTTGATTATTTCTTAACTCGCCATATGACTAAATTTGTTCAAAGAACTGTCATCTTATGTCTTGGGGTTTACGGACAGTTGGTCTAACCACTCACACCAATTTTTTGAATAGTTTCTCAAAATATATTGCTATATTCCGGGTGGATAACCCCTTGCGTGTAGTGCTCTCTTTGTCGCGGGAGATGTCGGGGTTCCTCCTCCACTGGGTGGCGAGATGCGGCGTCGACCTTTCCAGGGATTTTCCCTCCAGCTATATAACCCCAGCGGGGCACCGTCGCTGCTGGGGCGAGCAGTAAGTTCCCAACTGGTCTCCTGACGTAAGTGGTAGTGCACTGCAAAGAAATGTGCGATGTTTAAGCGCATATTAGAGCAATACTCACCTCTAGAAGAGTTTAATCATGTGTATTCTCTGTGTGTTCAACTCATCTTCAGCGCTTTTTAGAGCATCCACTGCATACTTTCATTATGTGCAGAAAACGAAATTACCATATAAGCCGCTGGCGCTCGTTTATCCATTTTCCATACCGAACCTAGCACGTAAAAACAACCGTCCCTTTTGTAGCAATTTTCTGTACTAAAAGGCCAGAGAGGATCCCATGCAACGTGCTTCAGAAAATGTATACTGATTCCGCTGCTTACACGCCTGCAGCAGCACAGTGCTCGGCGAGAGACGGCGTCATCAATCAGCGGCGGGGAGCGCGAGAGCGAGAGCGCTCTCAGGCGCGACGTCGCTTCCACTGGCCTCCGGGATGAGGTAGGGGGAGCGGCCAGGGTGGATGGACGTCATATTGATGGATTGATTGATTGATGTTTCTCCCCACGTCAACTGCTACGGCCATTAGTCTCGTGGGTGTAGTGTATCTTTCATGCCGGGATGGCTGGGGTCCTCTTCAGCTGGATGACGACATACCGCGCCAACCTACACGTCGACTTGCAGAGGAATTGCCTTCTATGTATCTCCGGTTAACACGGCACCGCCTCAGCCGTGACAAGCTCTAAGCTCCCGACCGGTATACCGGTATGTGTGGTAGTGTAGCACAGTGCATGTGTGTGTGTGTATCTAAAGGGTGAGGATAGGACAAGAAAGGTGAAGGAAAGATTGCGGTCTATGGCCCGTTTATTAGGGTACCGGCATTGCCGTGTTGTTATTTGGAGAAATAACGGAAAATTACCGATATTGTGTTGCCAATATGTTGCCCATACAGTATAGTATCGGTTCCAACTGCAACCTCTTTCAAACCAAGCAGAACATTCCTTCACTATCACAACATATATTTTTCTCACTTCCTTAAATATAATGCATCATTTTGTCAACAACCCAATATTTTCTCACTCGCCAACAAATCCTCAATAAATTCTCCTCACCGCTCCTTAAATTCCCTTCAGCACTATTTAACCACACTTACAGATAATATGACGCGGCGAGAAGGCTTGCGACAACCTTAAGCTTTACCTCACATAATAATATCTGTAGTAATTGCTTTCAACAATCAGACAAATTACTTTCTTTTTATTTTCACCCACAATAAATAAACTAACCCTTCAAACATCTTCCTTAAACTCCCAATGCAATACCCATTCTGTTTTTAACCTCTTATAATTCCTCTCCGACTCTTTTACATCTACAAAATAACCTGTCAAAACCCAAGTTACCCTAGTCCTATCCAAACCCAGTTTCTCTGGGGAACGGGACGTAGCTAGCTGCATTTACCTCAACGCTCAACAATCAATGACAGCAGAGGACGTTGGCCCTGTCCGCCTCAAAGCCTAAAACTGAAGCGGACGCGCGCGTGGCTCGGGTTCCTTTCGCGAGCACAGCTCCTGCGCATGCCCCGTGCCACTGACAGTGTATTGTCCCAAGATGAGACTTTTGTTTCGGGAAGGAACAGGAGGGGAATTCTGCGTCGCTGCCTTGAGCTGTTGACCAGAAAAGTGCTCGTAACGAAGTGACGTGGAGGGGCCGTTGCCCGGGGCCGTGCTGCGTAGGGGGCCTTGATTGCTCCGCTCCCCGGCGCTCCGTTGGGCTGCGGGCTGCGCTCGCCGCTCCTCCCTCGCGAATACGAAGTTTTGGCAGGACAATTGTAGGGTATACACGGACCCGCGTCAAGTGTCACAATGTGAAAATTTGCATTTCGTGCTGAAAAGCGTCGCACGTGTCTTGCGCAGTGCAGTGTAAAATAGACTATCTGTAATTCTCATTCTTAAGAGGTTCACGATGTCGCCACTAGACTGTGCATCAGTGAAGTTTTCAAACATTTTTTCTTAGATATTTCGTAATTCCATTTTTGGCACTCGACAATTAATTATAATGACTTACAGTTATTGAATGTCTTTAATGTTATTAATTATGATGACTTGGGTGTGTTGATTAAATCATTCGATTTACTATCTCCGGATTTCAACTCGCCCATTTCGAATATTATAATACTATGATTAGCTTCCATATGTTTTTAGTTATGTGGGAGGTAGAGGCCAGTGTAAAGCCAACAGTGGTTGGTCCGCACCGACGTTGACATATGTTGTGTGTCATGATGTGTTACCTGACCTATGGCATTTATTAAAATTATAATTCCAGGAGGAAATCCCCGCAATGCTTTCCCCACGAATTCCAGAATAGTGGGCTTGGATTGCCGCTGTCCGTATTGGATGGCCGCGACAGGATGCCTGAGCGTCGTGGGTCGCTTTAGTTGGGGTCAAGCTTTACGGCCCGTACCTTCACTCACTCCGCCGATAACAGCAGTCCGTTAATGTCACGTTTACTGCTGACGTCCCGTCGTATGTCGAGAACCGCTTCACGGCCAGCTGCCGTTAAGTGGTGCTCTTTTTCAGGAAGTCATTTCCTTGGTGCAATGCAATCTAGTGAGGGATAGATTCCACAGTTAATATTGAATGTCTCAGGCTAGATTGAGTGCACATCAAGCAATGTTCAAGACAATCGTGTCATAAGATGATTGTCTTTTTGATGTGACAGTGATGTCAAAACGCCATCCCGTGAGGGCGTTGTTTTACTACCCGTCACTGCCGTCATCGAGGTGCGAACTGCCGCACTAAGGATGGACTGCCGCGAGGGAAGTTTGAACATCCTGACATATGAAGGAATTTCGTACCAATTCAGTTATAAACAGTAAAGGCAAAGTCATGGTACCTTGTGTAGAGAACTAGCGAGGATTCGCTATTACTGGGACCCTTCTGTTTCGATCTTCAGATGCGGACAAACACCATAACCGATGATATTCGGACGGATCGTGTGTTGGCGCCGCGCTAATATCGAGCGCTGCTTCACGGCAGCTGCTGGTATGCGGTACTCTTTCCCGCATGCGGTTTGTCTGCTTCTGAAGAGACAAATAGAAGATGAAACTGATCCCCGTAGTTGCGAATTCCCGCTGGCCCTGCGCATAAGGTGGGCCACAGCGGTTTGCTTTCACTGTTATCACTGCAGGTGAGCTGACTCCTTCACATCCGAGGAATTTCCAAACTTGACGTGCGCCAGTCCAGCCTTAGGGCAATATTTCACACCTGGGTAGGTGATGTCAGTAAAGGGCAGTAAAACAACACCCTCTTCCGGATAGCTTTCCGACCTTACAATCTCTTAAGATAGGCAATCAGCCTATGACGCTAGTGTATTGCCATCATTTGTATTCTATCTTAGCCAAGCAATGTTATGACTGCTACCGTTTAACTTTATACTCGCAAATGAAAAAAATCTCTTCATTTTTTTAAAAACTTTTTTTACTGTACGTTTTAAGTTTTATATTTGTAGTGTTTTTTAACATATTATTCTATTTTTTTGAAATTTTTGATCTAGGATATTTAAAAACAATACGTACCTTGATCTAGAGTGAAATATATGGATAAATCATAAACAAATCTTTAAATACCGACAGATTGTTTTTAAATTAAAATATCTAATTTTATTGCATTGAGAATGAAATAATTATTTCTCTATTTTATTTTGTGTTTTGTGTATGGTTTAAAAATTGTTATTCACTTTTTGTATGTTGATGTACGTTACATGACCTGAAACCTGTTATGTTATCGAAACGTTGTAGTCTCTTGGTGTTAACTGTTTAGATAATGTAATCTGCAACAATTAAACCTGTCTGTATTTTTATACTTCAAAAAGAAACTTCGCTCGTTCAGTGTTAATAACTTTAGTTATGATGCGAGGCGCCATATACTTTTCTGTCGGGACAGCGTACTGCTACCTGTGAACTTCCCTTTCTCCACGCTTTCCGTCTAAAAGTTTGAAGACTGGCAAAATTGCAAATGTCCAGCGGTCTGTCGATTAGCAACCCAACGCCAACATGTAAACGGTGAAAAGTACCATTTAGATGAGAGAAAAGTAGCTACATTATTGTCATTTCGACAGATAATCGCTGTCCTCTTCGGTCTTAAAATGGTGGGACTCATCAAAACTTGCGAAAACACACGAGTTGTTCAGTTCCTTGTCCGCGAACGAGAACAAAATGGCGTCGGGCACGGATACTAGAAATGTTGAGAATGGGCGAGTAAATCTTTTTTCTTTTACCACACATTCATGGAGTCAAAAAGTAATGTCCTCACCTAACTGGCAGAGCAGTTTTTCGTAAACGCTGAAGTTGAAGAAAGCCATGGCGTTTGTAGGATTATGTAATGTGCCGTGTACTCGAAGACGGTTAGCTGACAGACACTAAGCTAGCCAGCAGCGACCGGCGTCGTGTAAAAAGTAGCCATCAACGCGTATGATACTTCTCCGGACAGAGGGCTCTCTGATCCAAAAAGTTCATATTTCGGCGAGTATGGGCGCATTTCTCATCCAGAAGAATTGGAATAGTTTAGAATTTGAATTTTTCCTTTAAATGCCGTCTGTTTGGGGTTAACGAGAATGTCCTTTGAAATAATCTGAGATGACTATTAGATAATTCTAAGAATAAATTCAGGGAAATTACAAAAAAATATTGGGTTTTATTTACTTATGCCCCTCTAGCCACTGGCGCTACAAGTTTTGATACAGAAGAAAAGACGTTGTATGATAAATACAGTTGACTGTCTTCCAGAAAAATATATTATTTTAAAATTAAACATGATTATTACAAATAGAAATTACATTGACTATACAAATAAATGAACCAAATTTCGTTCTCCCTATCCGAGCCAAAAATTCCCTTATCTCGAAGTTCCATTTTCTTGGAACATTTTGCAGTAAATTTGGGAGAGTCGAGGTGTTCGTGTGTACAGCAGCAGACTTTTTGCGGCAGTGGAGAGGGCGGAATTCCCACAGAGGCGTTTCGCAGCTGTTTGCGGAGCTTTGTTAATTCGAGAGGGCGCTGCCAGGAGCGCTGGTGGCACGGGCCCAAGGAGGAGGCCGCGTTTTATCCCCCCCGCCGTTAATTACTGCTTAAATATTTGGAAAGTAAATCTGGTTTCGCGGAGGCTGGCTGTCATAATTGCTCGCAGTCGGATGACGAGCGCTGCCTGGCGCCGAGGCGGAGAGCTAAAGACGAAGTGCCGCGAGCAGAAATCAACATTGGCGAAGCATTTTGCAGTGCAAAGCTACGGCGTATGAACGTCCAAATAATGTGGACAAAAAAATAATTATTTTGAAACTCAAAATGGATTATCACGGAGTGCAAATATGTAATCCCACGGGGAACCAATCCTGTCACTGCAGTACCTCTGACCGGGAGGCTCTAGGGTTAGAGTCGCGATGGTGGCAGAACTTTTGAGTCTGGCTAGAAAGCTTGGTCGAGTTCCGGCGCTGTCTGGAGGAGAATTCTATTGAGAGGCTGCTCTGATCGGAGGTGTCCGTGGTTTCTCCGATCATCACCAGGCAAATGCCGGGGCATTATCCTAACACCTAGGTCTCGGAGTGAGTGCGATCTTTCCTTCCCCATCCTCCCCCTCCATGTCCTATCTTCGCCCCCAACTTACGCGCG
Organism: Gryllus bimaculatus; assembly: GCA_017312745.1. Taxonomy (NCBI): domain Eukaryota; kingdom Metazoa; phylum Arthropoda; class Insecta; order Orthoptera; family Gryllidae; genus Gryllus; species Gryllus bimaculatus. The sequence goes on from BOPP01000268.1 coordinate 851,149, forward strand.
CACACACACAGTTGCACATGCTCTACACTACAATACATACCGGTGCCCTGGTTGTGAGAAACACATGCTGGGAAATCCATGCAAGCCTACGACCTTGCCATCCAGCAGAAGACACCGGCACATCCAATCTATAAAGCACGCACTACATTTACGGAACCAATGACCACAGCAGATGACGCGCGAGGGAGCACCGATCAATCCTCCTCTGCGAGATTATGTAATTCAGACCGATGCGCTGCCGACTGATCTTCGGAGCCAAATCATTCCTGACGATAGAATGATCTCGTAGCAATCAGACTACATAGCAATCAGACTTTACTTACGATAAGGGTGAGTCATTCGATTTCGTTCACTTCAACTCTTCATGCCAGTTATACCGTATTTTTCCGAATTATCTTTCCCTCAAAATAAGATTTTTTATCAGTTATGGGAGTGAATACATTGGTGTCAACCCTAAAACCAGTTTGAATTATTTCTCCAACTGAGATTAAGCGTGGTTGTTATGCGTATCTGAGACGCGGGGCTGCATAATCTTTGTCTCATTTGAGAAGCTCTCCCGTGAGCGAGCACGTAGCCGCAGCGCGTGTTTCGCACGGCACATGAACAAGAGGCAGCTGAATTCCACGCACTCCACATCCACGAGGTCCACAGTCTGAGAGTTCAATAAAATGTCTTCAAAGATTCTCACAATTCTGTTTAAGCTGAGCGAAGTCTTAGCAATAGTTAATCCACAATCAACCATATAGTAGTTTCTGTAACCGGCAAGCAGTTGTTAGCCCCTAAATAATTGTTTTGTTTTGACTAGATGGATTTTAAAATTTGCAAAGCTCTTGGATTTAATTAACCTACCTAGAAGATTGTATAATTTTACTCCTAATTATAATTATTTTCTAATGTTGTCTGTCATGATTATATTATAAAATATATTATTGTGTTATTTATCTAATATAACAATGGCACTGATGATTATAATACTAACATCAGACAGGACTTAACTAAAATGAAATTCATGGATAAATACGCAAATATTAAAGTTAATAAACAAGATTATTTTTACCCTATTTCACAAGCTCCTAAATGAGGTTGCGCTTTGATTTTATTTTCCGCGACAAGTAAATTTGTAAATAGAAATCGATTTTATTTTTATCCCATTTGAAAGGATTGTATAAATACTAAATAGTGCATGCGATAAAAATGGTTGCTGATAGGACGAAAACAAGCTGGTTTATATTCGAAACAGAGTTCTTTCTCTTGTAATATTCATGATCTGGGCCATATTCATGAAAAGCTCGAAATGACGCGAGGGTTGACGTGGAACATAAATGAGAAGGGGAGGGAGAGGGGCGGAATTTGACAACGAAAACGCTTCCAAGGAAATATTAATGTGAATTTTCAAAGACGTCTTCATTTGCAGCCGACGACAACCACTGAGCTGTCAGCTTTGCACCTGACTTGTGTGGATATCGTAATGAACGCCCGATGTGGATATAATTTATGTTAGATTTTATATTTTTTGGTCTTCCGTGGACTTTTCCCCGCTTTCAATGGATTTCGATTTCGGCTACCCACACTGAGTACCCACGATGTCTCTCATGGGAACACCTATTAACCTTCACACTAAACACATACTTGAGGGCTCCTCGGTCTATGGTCAGTAAACTCATGTTTTTTCAGTCTTTCTAGGTAAAAAGTGAGCACTAAAACGTCCCATATGCCCAGAGGCTACTTCAACTCAATTTGTTTAGTTTATTAAATTTATTCGTGTATTCAGAATGTCATATACCGTATTTTTGGGAATCTGATACGCCATCGAATCTAATGAGCACTCCATATTTGAATCTTAAAATTATAAAACAAGTTTTGTATCGAATGTAATGCACGTCAATGTCAAAATAATTGGCACGGTATTTTATTTAAAATATGTAGTACAACAATGGATTTATTGGCTATATACATAATTGGCATTTTAACTTCTTTACTGCGAACTGATTTACGCTTTAATGAAGTATTATCTGACGTTCTCTCTTTGCCTCCATATCGTAACTAAAAACCCTTAATAACACGCCAATGATAAATGAAACGAAGTTGAATTTGTGAACTCCAGCAATCTTTTGTAACGTAATAAACGAAAAAATAAGTTACTGGCGTTCTACGGAACGGATTTGCACTCGAGTCGAATGCGCCAACGAATCTTATGCGCACGGCGATTTTCAGTACTACATTTGGAAAAGAGGTGCGCATTAGATTTGTATAAATACGGTATACTTTTGTAATTTTTCCGGATTCCTGACTGACTCGGAATGGAGCAACGTCGTATGTCTCAGCAGGGTGAAATCCCCAGGACCACGTCAGCCGTTCTAGTGCACTGGATATCTCCGTGCCGCAGCTCAGCTGCCATTCAGCGCGCTCTCTCACGTCGCATTGGGCAACTATCGGGCGTCGGCCCTCGCCCTCCCCCGCCCCTTCATGCCCCACTCAGCCCCCATTCGATTAAGCACTCAGGCGCGCATTGTTGCCAAATCAGGTGGCGAAATTCGCCGGTACGAGCGACGCCAGCGCTGCACCTGCGCCCCAACCGCGTCTCCGAAACACGACTCGCGTGAAGTTAATGAGCGTGTTAAGGACCGAACAAGGTTAGCGCTGAGCAAGAGTTGAAGCAACAAAACCCTCGACAGCACTATAAATCCACGCAATGTTGAAGTTGTTTAGCCATTATTGTCAGATAAGGTTAGACAAACTTCGCCGGCAATGGAACGCGAAATCTGCTACATTTTAAGCTGCTCTGCAGGAGACATATAATGGGCATGCGAACCCTAATATACCAATATATTTTCAGCTCTTCGTAATACTAAAATATAATTTATGTTTTTACATTTGGTTGACACTATCATCCAGCTGGTGCTAAAACTATTTCTTGCGATTCACTTCAGTTGTTTTTCTCCTTGACATTTTTTGATTAATGTAAATAAGCATCGTCTTTTAGATATTTAAAAAATATTTAAAACTATATTATGTTTGCAACTATGTAAAATTAAATTATCTTGTGAGTAATTATGAATACATTTTTTTATTCGGCTAATCCTGATAAACAAAGTTAATAGCAAACACATCGGACCTTAGCAATTATAAAGATTATTATTAAGTAAACCGTGTCTGCTTTAACGGTAGTTGATTACATTTGCATTAAATTATCATTTAAAAACAAGTATTGTATTGTGATGGAAAGCACTATTAAAAGTCTGAAAAGTTTAGTCACAGTAGGTTTCAAAAAATTGCCCCAAGTATCATTAAAGAAAGATCAAGGAAGATGAATAACCAAAAGGTTAAAATCTAGAAAGGGGTACTCGACCGTAAAAGACCTTCAAAGTCGGGATTAAATCAGTGAGCATCACAGAGTAATTTAATTTCCATTAAAACATCTCTTTGAAACAAGAGAGTGGAGATGATGTTAAACCCTACATTAAGCGAATTGCTCCTTTGTGTGCAATTGGAAATGATTTCTAGAGCTTCATCTGTCAGGTCGTATTTCATTTGTTGTTCGCATTCGAAAATATTATCCCTCCCATGACCTCGCATCGTGCTCTCGATCCATAGAATTGCGAATTGCCGGAATAAAACGATGAATCCAGTGGTAGATGCCAGTATTGCGTTTAACGTACTTTTTATTCGCGAAATACTGGATTTTTCTATCTCTAAATTATTATTATATGAACATCAACACTGTTCGTTCAAAATGTGCAATATTCTTTATACAATCTTATATATTTATTCTTATTGTGTTTTATTTTAGGATCCCAATAATATCCTGTGGTATAAAACCACATTAAATGGAGTGGAAATATTAAACAACTTTATTTCAATATATTGTGCGTATGACAAATCTCTCTTTTCAGTCCTTCAAGGAAACAAGTTTTTTTTTCACAGTGGGTATGTAAGTTTTTTCGTGTCATTATTTCTTTCAAACAAAACACACTTATTATGAATATCAAAAGATGAAAGGATTTTTTTATATGGGAGCAATAAATACAGTAAGGATATAACTGAGTGAAGTGTTTAATGCCAATTGATTAATTGGGATTCGCAGCCTGGCACATTGCAAAGCTGTTCTTTTGAGAAAGAAAATGAGAGTCACCCAAAAGCCATGTAAGTACATCTACACTAATAAAAGTGAATTCAACGACATGAAGCCGACATCGAAACCACAAAAGAAGTAAATGAATAGAGAATGAGAATGAAATGAATGAGAAGAAATTTTCATAAGCACTTCAGGATTGTCGCAGTGTCCTGCAACATGGTAAAGATGGTAAAAATGAAAACAACACATATGCGGAAATTAATTTAAATCATATGTCGGTAGATGCACCACGATCATTATTTTTTGCCCGTCGCTAATGGGAGATTGGTTCCTAATATATTCCGTCAGTGGCCAGTAGTGATGCAGCAAAACTGATATCTAATACATTTGCCAAAAACAGTGATTAAGATACACATTTTTAATCTATTGGCAGCGTGCTGTAATATAAAATTCAAGATAGTTATAAATTGTTATTAAAATTTGAAGCAATTACATTACAAATTGTCTTAAACATCGTGGTTTATGTAAAATTGACCTTGTTCCTCTTTCTCAAGAATTGGATGCGAATAAAGCCCGGGCAACGCCGAGTATTGTGCTATGTAATGAAATGTAAAGCAATATAAAGAAATTCATAAAACATTTGTTTAACTATGTTACTGAAAAATAGCGTACTGCCGCAGATAAACGACTTTAGGTAGACGTTTTGCTTCTCAACCCATTTTATGAGGGAAAGAATCCTCCAAAAATGTAATAAAAATTTCAACGCCATTTTGTATAATATGGTATTAGAAGCTTAACGTTTGGACCGAAGCATAAACGATCCTGGCTTTGGGGCCGAGAACGTTTCCGAGTAATTCACGAGAGCATCGTTTGCTTTGGGGTAACGTAAGCGCCTGTTGTTTTCTTTCTATCATAATCAACAAAACCTTGGAAATTTTCTTCTTAAATGTCTTTTTTTGCATACGAACCTATTTCTTATTTTAGTTTGAGTTAAATTAACTGGAGTAATGTTGTGTCTTAAAGGCAATAGTTTGCGGAAAACCATAACACAAATATATTCAAGACTCAAAGAAAAAGGTAAACATGTTCACAATTTGTAATTCTTTCAGCTTTCAGAGACAAAATTAATTGTTTTAAATGTCAACAACAACTGAATTTCGACCCAAGTCACATTTGTACGCTATGAAATAAAATATCTCTATCATAAGTCTGTAGGATCTTATTTTCACAGTAAGATATGTAGTTAAGAAGAAATACATTGTTAGAAAGTGAACAGATCTTAAGATTCAAGATTAGAATGTGACTGAGCTGGAATTTTTAGTTGCACCCCTTGCAAACGAATCAGCTGATTTTAAGGAAAAAGAACTCGAGAAGAAAGAAATATAACTACATTAGCGTTACCATTTCTGAAGTCTTTCTTTAAATCGGTGAAATCTATGAGCAAATCGCAACCTGCTAAAACTTCTAGACGTGAAGAGCGGGCAGAAATGGTCACTTAGACGATGAACATATAGCGAGACATTTTATATAACGTACTTACTCCAGAGACATTTGCCCTTGTGTGTTTTTTTATCAACCAGACGGACTTGTTCACAGTCCAGGATGCAGTTCGTCAATCGGGATCAAATGTGTCGTAGCCTCTGAGCCAATGGAGATGCTGTCTCTGATCCAACGTTGCCGGTACATAATTTACACGTCTGTAACATGTATCTGGAACAACCAGAGTAATATTTAGTCTGTATTGCTTTGGACAATCAAGAATGTTTATTAGTTATTTCAAAACAAGAACGCAAATATTTGGAAATACATCATTCATAGATTTAAGCGTCAATCATAAAAAAGGGGGGAAATCTGAGGATTGTTTGATTTGCTAATAACACCATCTGGTCGACCCCTTCCCTGACACCTATTGTTTTCGTACTGGAGCGATAGTATCTGAATTGGAAATTTGTTTACATTATAAAAATATCTTAGTTCCTCAGTTTTTAGTTTTAGAAGTTTCTCTTTACTACTATAAAATGCACAAATTACGTCTATAACCCTATTCGTTGCGGACTTAATACTGAGTCGACGAGCGAAGTGGATTTCAAGGCTCCCTGCGATCCCACTTTTGCGATGACGTAAGCGCACAAACGAAAACTGGATGACGTAATCTGACGCTCAGAAGCGCTCGATAATCTATTTTCACAATTTATACATTTCTCGGCACTTCGCCCCTGCAACCACGAGGTATGATAAATATTTGCTTACGTAAAAAACGTTTTACCGTTGCCTTTGTCATGGCTTTATTATGGGGGACAATTTAATAGTCGCATATATATGAGGATGGGTGTCACTGGCGAACACCTGCGTTGTTTTTCCCCTTCGTATCCTTATTTAGGTTAGATATTATCGCTTAACGCGTTTATTACTACAAGCGTTTCTAACTGTAAGTGATAATTTCGTCTTCCAGCGCTTATAAATTTTTTACAAAACATTTCGTAACCGTCCTCGAGCATAATCGCTTCATAGAAACTTCGGCGTTCTCTTACAGCCAGACCTGCACTTCGACACGTTGCAATCTTATTTTAGTTTTTCTCGAAGCAGATGACAGTTGTGCAACTGATCAACGTACGTCTTGAAAGGAATGTTCAAATACTTCAAAAAAAGAGGATGGGGACATCTGTGTCGTTATGGAAATGATCCGATTACAGAATATATTATTAATATTCGAAATATATATTACCGTATGTATGTTCAAAATATAGTGTATTCCTCAAAAAGTAAAAATATTTCAATACAAACTTTCAGAAAATAATTGTAAAACTCGTTTATTACTAAATACTAGTAGCATTAGTTGTTATAAATATATAAACTATTCTTCAGTTATTTCAATTTCCTGTGTCTGCTGTAACCCTCCTGCCCCCATTGGATTTTTGCGGGTTCCGAAAAGGCAATTACGATTCCGTCTTCCCATCAAAACGAAGGAGTCAGCAAAAAAGGCTCTCCGCGCCGCTGGTGATGAGGCAAATCCTTCCCGGGATACGAGCTCCCCCACGTTGACGATGCACGCGCCCCCGGCGACAGCCATGTGAAGCGTGCGGGGTGCGCCTTCCGACGGCAGCTGTTTTCCTTCCATTTCGCAGTTCACGGCGCTGCGCGATTGTTTGCGATTGGGGGAGCAGGTTCTGAAAGAGACGCCGTTCCTGTTTTGCGTTTGAGGCGCCGGTGTTGGTTCTGGCCTTCGAAACAGCGCATAGAGAAGAAATTTACGTCTCGTTTGATAGAGATGAAAGTGTGCAAAGACGAATACTTTGTAAACCTGAAATAATATTTATTTTTGTTGCAAAATTGCAAAGTAATTGTTTTTTAGAAGTTCAGATTTTGGTGCCAAAAGTCTCTTTCGTAAAATATTAATTCTTGGCGGAAAATGCATGAAGTTATTTTTTAGAATTAATTAGATATTCGCAAACAACTTAAAAAAGAAAAAGTATCTTTAAAATAGCTATCTTTTACATAACTCCCATATAAATGCTTTAAATTGTATCCACCGGGCTGTACAAGTCTTCTAACTTTTACTTAAATTACAAGACTAAAATTAAACAGTGAACTCCTCACGTAAATTTACCGATCTCTTTTATTTTCTTGATTTCTCATTAGCTGTGACAGCTGAAATACTGTTCTTACCAACAGTGTTGTGAATTGCGAGTTTGGTGGTATAACAGCTTACCGGGCTGTGGTACCCAAGCATGCGGGTTCAAACTCGAAGTCGTAGCTTCCTAACAATGAAAAATCCTTACGCCTTCCTTCGGAGGCCAAGTGAAGCCGGCTGTCCAATGTTGTAGATTAACTCCATGTGAAAAATCGTAATGCGTGGTCAAGACGGAAGTGAGGATCTGATGGACCAAGTCTCGCTACGTGAAATAAGGTATTAATTAAGTACATCATCTCAAGTCGGTCATCGACACTTTTTTACCTCGAGCTCTCATAATATGGCGATCCCACGGACGAATGAACTTAGTCTTCTGTAGTGCAACAACCGAAACTGGCTCAAATTTCTTTTGCCAGTTTGTTCAAATCGCTGCTGCGAAGGTTCAGTAACATTGTCGGCATAAACGCGTATGAAATGTCAAGATTATGGCACTTTTGCTTGCGACGTGTTTACATAGAAAGTCTGCTGAAACTGCTCGAATTCAGATCTGTGATTTTATAAATAAGAGCTTAAATATTATATCGCGTGTTTAGGTTGTGAAAACGTTTTTAAATATGTAGCTCTTGCTAGTTGCTGTTTCACCATGCAATACGTGAATAACAAACATTTATTGACAGGCGTCCTCTTCCTTGGAGCCTTGCTGTCGCATTACTTTTGCTGTGTTGTAAGCAGTCACTCACTGAGCATGAGAATTTAGTCGATATGCGCATTATACGAATAGGTGGAATATGAAAACAAATATTTGCATTTTTAGTAAAAATAGCTACTGTTTCTTTTGCGTTTGGATGTTCCCCGGGCTCCTGGGTAAATTAACTTATCAAGAAACACCTCTTGAAAGACTTCGACTCTCTAAATTCAAACTTTACAAAAATGAGATCAGTGTCGTAATTAGTTATTAGAAAATTATTGATATAATATTCCTTGACCCACTCTCTTTTTCATAACGTCAATTCATCTGTCCCTGTCTGTCTACCGCGTGAGGTTTTTTACTCGACAATAGAAACTCACCAATTTAAAAAAGAAGAGAGTAAACTAAAAAGCTAGCTCAGATTTATAAGAATAGGAAACTAACAGGTTCAAGAGGGTCTTTGCCAATTTTCTAACTCACTAGTTAGATATTCTTGGTGTACAAATAACACATTTTTCGTGGTTTTGTTCAGAAGCCTGTTCTGATGCAAATAGCCACTAGTTATTGTTTTTCTTAAATCTTAGTATTGATGTAAGCATAAGTCCGGGGTGGCAGTGGGCGCAATAAGGGCGAGTCTCCTGCCTGGAAGTTCCCTTGAGCGCGAGGTGCTGATGGTTGATGGAAGCGCGCTAGCCCATGGGCACCTTAATTAAGTTTGCCCAAGAGCACAATTAGCTGTGGCCCAGCGAGGCGCTTGCTGGCTCCCTCCGGGGGAGGCGGGCGCCCCTCAGCTAACTGCTTAAACTCGAGGACGGCGCTTCTCGACGCGACCGCTCGCCGCCGCTGGCGCCACCGTCGCTCTCCTCTCCCGCCGCCCTCCGCGCCGTTTACAGCTGAGGGAGGATGGGTGAAAGCTTGCAGTTTGTCTTGCGGGTGCTGCCTGTGTGTGTGTGCGCTTGATGGAAGTGACATCATAAGAGTTAAATGTATCTTTATCTACTAGTTGGCTAAGAAACTGCATTACCGTTGTTTCTGCAATGATTCTGACCGGGTTGTTCTAGGGTTCGAGTGCTCTGATCGACTGCTCTGATCGTAGTTATTACGCCAGGTTTCTCAGACCAGCACCAGGCGATTCTCTGAGCAGCTGCCAACCGTAACAAAGCTAGCTTTCTCATCTCTCTCTCACAGACAACATTCTTTCCAGGGGGAGAGAGACGGAGACGGAGGGGCAGGCAACGTCAAACACAAATGTAGCAAACATAACTGAACTCTAGCCCTACTGTCGCGGTTGGGGGCATGTCAGAGATCTCCAGCGCGGGGTTCCGTGTGCTAGTGCAGGGTGCTCGGACGCCGACAGGGCCTTGTCGGCGAGACGTCAGGCCGAGAAGAGCATTTGGGCCGCGTCGGCCACTCAACAGATTTAGCGGCGCTCCTTGACCTTCAGCCTCCATGAGCCACCTCTCGGCGCTTCACTCCCGGCCAGTGCTCCGGCACACACAGCGCAGCCTTGCGACGCCAGGGCTTACCAATGTTTACTTTCTCGTCTTCGTACGTAATATACTTAGTAATATACGTATACGATGTAATATACTTAGTGTAGATAAAGTTTTGTAATGCTGCGGTAAAAACACAGCGGATTTTAAGCAGAAAAAATTATTGACGAGCTTTGATTACGACAAAGGGGATAAATCCTGTTCCAATATTTAGTACATTACACCCTACAACACATTATGTAGTCACATTTTAGAAATTGATACCGAAAAAGGATTTTCAATACGTCTGTCCGCCCATCCGTCTGTCTGTGTGTGTGACCCTCTGTGAACAACGTGGGAGTGTGCCTAAACTATTCAAAGGATGTTTTCGAAAATCAATAGTCCTCGATTGATCTGGATTGCCTCAATGATTAACAATTTTGAAAACATTCCTTTAATTTTCTGGGTACTTTACATGAAGCTCTAGGGACATTTTCAATTTTTTCTCGAAAATGGCTCCAAATATTTTCTTTACCTTTTTTATAAGAATTGAGTAGACGCATGCATTTATAAATATCACATAAGTAAGATTCTCACTGTTAACTCTAAACTGTCGAAAGTGGGAAAAGTTTGAAATATTTTTGGAGTTTCAAGTACAAAATTAAATATTAAGATTTTTACTTCAAATGAAATTTGTTCTCTATAATTAGTTCCTTCATATTTTTCCATCATTAGTTCTTTTATCAGACACATTTCAGAGAATAGTAGTTTTCGCACAATGTTAAGCAAAATATGTGGAATATTACAAAATATCAAAACCAAGAATTTCTCAATAACGATTCCAATTTTTTTCATTAACCTTTTGGTAGAGATAGTGCTAAGTTTATGAGACGACATCAACATCAGTTTGATGAAGTGATAATAGAAAATGGAAATGATAATGGAAAATGATACAATTTTTTTCTTAAAGTATTTTATACTGATAGTGCTCACTGGAATAAAGAAGATGACTTGAATGCCACATTTGTGTATTCTTTTTTCTTTCTTTTTCAAAAATTACACAAATGTATTTTTTTGAAATTATTTTTATTTACAGCGTTTTGTATACATTACTGCCTTTGTGAGTAGAATTACTCGTACTTTAAATAATTTCTTACGATTTTTCTCGAAAACTGGAAAGTTGAGGAAGAGATGCTGTGGGGGGCGTTGCGTGGCGTGGCGGGGCAAAGAAGTGGGGTGAAGCGGGCCTGGACGTGCAGGTGGCGGGTGAAGGAACAGGGCGGGACGTCACGATGTGGGACAAGTGGTGGGGCGGGACGGAGCGAGGCGGCAGTGGCGGAGGCGGAGTGGAGCGGGCCAGGACGTAGAGGGTGGAGGCGGAAGGCGGAGGGGAGGGGAAGGCAACGGGGCGGGGTGGGGCGGGGCGAGGGTGGGCGGGCGGGGCTGGGCGGGGGCGCGATGAGCGGGCCATACGTAGAGGTGGAGGCGGAGGGGAAGGGAACGGGGCGGGCGGGGTGGAGCGGGCCAGACGTAAAGGAGAGCGGAAGGCAAGGACGGGGCAGGGCGGGGCTGGGCGGGGCGGGGCGGGTGCGAGCGGCAGGACGTAGAGGTGGAGGTGGAGCGGAGGGAAGGGAACGGGGCGGGGGGGGTGGAGCGGCCAGGACGTAGAGGTGGAGGTGGAGGCGGAGGGAAGGGAACGGGGCGGGGCGGGGCCGGGCGAGGCCTCCAGAAGCGTCGCGCGCGTCACGAGCGCGGTTTTACCGCGGCCGCTATGTATAACCGCCGCCAGCAGCAGCCGGCCGCGCTGGCGGTGACGGGCGCGGAAATCGCTTGTGTGTGGGCGGGGCCGTTAGCGACAGTGTGAAGCCGTGCATGGGCAGGGCGAGGTCGGCGACAGTGTGAATCCGGTGCGGCGGCGGGCAGCGTCGGGCGGGCGGGGCGGCGGCGCGGGCGGAAGTGTTTGCCGCAGAGGTGCGGCGAGCGCGGGGGCGGAGGCCGATCATCGATTGGCGAGAGATCAGAGGGAGGCGCTCTGCTCGGCCCCGGGAGGGCACCGCCACCGCACTCAACGCGCGCCTCTGCAGCGGCCTCAAGGGCTGGTGCAGTCCCTACACTAGCGAATCAGCTAGCGACCGGCTGCCCTCAACGGTTTGTTGCCCAAAGGTTTTTCTATCTATATCAGGGGATACCAGTGAATTACCCTAAAAAACGGGCAAAGTTGCTTCCTGATCGCTGTTCCTACTTATCCCATTACACACAAAGAGGTACACGCGCTACACTACCTAAACATCGGGAACATGCAGCGTGTCCCGGCTGGGGCGGTGCCCCATTGGCGGAGATACCTGGAGGCTGGGGTCCCGCAAACCTACGTGCAGGTGGGCGCCGAGTCTCACCTTCTAGCGAGGGACAACACAGCCATCTATAAGGTCGTGGCGTGTACTACACTTACGGTAATATTCACTACAAGAATTGATGCCCTCAGAGACAAAATAAACAATGACATACTGAATCCTTTAACTTACTCTGCATAAAAAACTCATCGTTATAGTGATTGTCGTCATATCTATATCTATAATATATCTTTCTATCTATCTGTATAAGGTTTTAAGTCGATGGGATGGCCAAGATACAAAGGTAAACAAGAAGGAGTATCAGTCGCGCAAGTTTTCGTGCTACACGAGCTCCCTAGACCTTTACTCCTTACCCATCGCTGAACAGCAGATCATGTTAAGATGCTACGGTTCCACTCGGGACGGCATGTACGAATTTACAACGCTGCCAACAACCACCTTCTACCTTCAAAACAATCTTAGTATTTCTCATGGTAGGCATGGGCACGTTAAGTTCTTTCCAACAGTTGTTGCACCATTTTAAGCCGTCACGTAATCAGTGTTCTCTTCTCCCCGCACCCCGCGCTGTGGATTATCAAGAAATGTTGTGCGTATAGTACAGATTTCGTGCCACTTACTCAAACGCCAAACGTGTTTTAAATGTAAATAATAATAATAATAATAATACTAATAATAATAATATGACACTTTTGCTATAACACATTCATTTGTTTGATAAGTGTATAACGGTCAGCGGACAGTAAAATTATTTACGTGGTTACGAGGGAAGTATGAAAACAGTTGAATTACGCTACATGTTCTCTTACAGAAGGAACTATTAAAGAGGTTTTCTGTAGCTGCTTTTTCGACTGACAGTCAATTTGTTAATAAAGTGAAAATGGACTTGCTGTTCCCTGCGCCCATCTGTTAATATCTTTTAAAGTGGTTGTCACATTCACAGCAGTGTGAATCAAAATCTCGGCCGGTCAGTACTTTCATTCTAATATTCTTGTGTTGAATAGTCGCACAAAGAGGACAAAATATCTGCTTTTTGTAATGAGAAAACGTAGGTAGTTGATAAAATATATTAATATTTTGAAAGTGCAGTTTATTAGTGAGTCAGATCATACAAATAAGTCCAGCCCACAATGACTTCAGGATATAATAAACCAAGAGTTTTCTTCGATGAAACGACTATTAAAGTTCCAGCAACTTAAGGATTAAATCTACTGGTATTATTATTACAGTGTTAATTTGCTATTCAATAAACCTTGAGAATTCTTTATTTACTGGAACATAACCATCTGCGTGTAATACTTTGCCTGTCACGGGAGCGTCAACGAAGAACCGCCCACTTGTGAGATTTTGATGCGCGCCGACGCCGCACAAAGGTGTGGCCGAAAACGGCACCTTCCGGTACACCACGTTTCCGCGTGGCGCTAAAACAGCGATTGCCGCGGCCTGCCTCCTCCCCTCAGAGATGCGGTCCCCGCCGCCCTCCCTGGCCTCGGCGACCCCAATCTCGCGGCGGCGCGCGGGTATCCATAAACATGGCGCGTAAAGTGCGGGCGGCGCGCGGCTCCCGGCATCAGCATTCATGGCGGCCGGGGGCAGACTCCGGCGCCAAGCGACGAACGGCCGGACCTCGGGGCAGGCAGACCGCGGGCAGACCGCAAATGAAAATGCATAGGGCCACCCTTTTAATTACTACTCTAAGTATTCTTTACACAACAGTTTGAATTTATATAACCCATTCGTTGGAGCTTTGAAATTTCTGTAAAATATATTTCGTAATCTATTTTTTAAATTGTATTAATCATTGATTTACAAAAAAAAACATTATTTTGAAAGGTAATAACACCAGGGAACAAGATTTTTACCTTCCAAAAGGTAGAGTATTTAACATACTCAATTTTATACGTAGATTACGAATATCTCAATAAAAACTTCACTGCACGTCACAGATTTCAAATATACTGCATTTTGCTATTATTGCAAATACATTTAAATTGCGCGTGTAAAATATGTATAATCAATACGCATAAACTCTCCTTAAAAATAAAATATTTTTTTCAGTTAATCAGTGACACTTTCACGAGATATCAACAAAATTACCTTTTCGTGTTTTTTTACTTTCTGTATTCCAAGATTGCCGTCTTCATTCTCGCGTCTGATAGTCACGCTCAATTACGAGCTGGTAGCTTAGTAGGTCTTGATAGATGTTTTAAATACAAGTCACGTTCACCCTCATACTTCCTACTGCGCGTCGCCGGAAGGAATTATTTAAGCCCTTTACCTTATTGTAAGCATGCAAGTATCCAACAGTTGGGGTGGCAAATTCTGAGCCAGTCGGCGTCATGCGAAACAGTGCCACAATGAGCGTGAAGTTCGTGTCTGGTTTGCGTGTGCCTCGAATACATTAATACATTATAGTTCTGTAGGTTTTATATATTCCACATGAACTGTAGAATTGAATCGGCTCGATAAAATACAAATCGTCATTTTACATCGAAATTGTTCGAATCAACCCGACAACTTCTATTACTTTCGTGGAAGATTTACACTCAAAGGAAAAAACTATATGAAACCAACAAACCAATTCAATGACTGCATATTCGTGCACGAATATGTGTATTCCATTTTTAACTTGTTCTTACCTCATATCAAGCATGCTCATAAAATTTTGTAGTAACATAACTAGAGTGATAAGGCGGAAATTAGTATAGGATTTTGTTTATTTCAAATAATAAATATGTTTATATCTTTTGAAACTTGCGTGAGAGAAACTTTTTATAATGATTTTCAAAATCAGTGTGACTGTTTCCTTTGGCATCACCTACTTTCATGCGGGAGATATAATAGTAGTTTATGAAATTAGTTTATAATGTTAAGCTTTATTGCATGAGTACATGTTTGGAAAACGAGTGACTTTAGGAGTGAGTTTTCAAATTTCTACGAATGTAATACATTATGAACGAATGCATACTATATTTTTTTGTATAACAGCATTAAACATCTATAAGAGAATCAAACTTAAGTTTGCGAAACAACGTCGTTGTGACAACTCGGCGCGTAAACGGTGGTCGGCTGTCCCGTTTAGCTCTACCTCTGCCTGTTTCTCTCGCTACGATTGTCTGAATGTGTGATGACGCAATCATTCATGACATAAAATCTAATACGTCATCATTTGTGCCATAAAAGGCTCGATTATGAACGATATATTTTCATTCAACCAATCTCGCAGTAGAGAGCTTGTATCTGAGGAGCCCCTACACACGTTCCCAGACAGAACGTCGCTGAAAGATGCTGGAGGTCGGAGCCGCGATAACTCAGCGGCTGTGCCGTTGGCTTCGCAACATTGTTTAGCGATTGTCCCAGGTCGTAGGGAACGCGACACGTCGGAGGCAGGTTTCTGATACTAGCTGGATCGCTGTACAACGATTCACGCGTTATCTTTCCTTTCCATTCTAGACTCCTCTCTCTCTGTCTCTGTCTCTCTCTCTGTCTCTCTCTCCTCTCTCTCTCCTCTCTCTCTCCTCTCTCTCTCTCTCTCTCTCTGGCGCTGCGATGGTCGCGTTTTAATCCGCTTAGCTCTGTTTTGAGCAATTTTACGGGAGTGGTTAAAACTTACGACGTCAAGTCCATCCTTGTCCTCTTGGAGGTCTTTAACTCTATTGTTTGTGCTCTAAAGTGTGAGGACTTGCGAGCTTTAAACACGGGACTTTCAATTGTGTACAGAATCCGCTTCATATCTCACGTAGACGGTAATCATGAAGATAATTACCGATTTTTAAGGTATATAAAGGTGATTATGCACGGAAATAAGACTTATGAGGTTTTAAATTTTTACCCTCGCTCTGTTATCTGTCGCATTTTTGTCGCACGCTGAGTGGAGACATAGGGAGAGTTTGTGGTATTTTGTTCAATGAAATAATTATAAACGTTGTTATAGCCAACAATAGTATTTATTACAAGAGCAGCATTCGATGGCTTAGCCATCATCACCAGTTGTCGGCTGAATGTAAGCCACAAAAACCACTACAATAACGCACCACAACACCTATATTTTTGTTCAATCAATCATAACTGCATTCTGGTCACTGACACACATTTTCGCTAATAACACACTGCTTTGACAATCAGGTTTCGATATGCAATCTATCATGATTTCGTTGCAAGAACACGTACGATTTAAAAAAAAAACTGGACTTTACTGTGAAGGAACAAGACAAATCCAACAAAGTCAACGACTAATATACTATCGATCACCGCAAACCCTAATCACCGCATATTTCTCTTGCACTCTAAGCACCCTTAAGTAAAATATTGAGGCACACATCGTGTCTCTCATGAACATGAAAAACTACTGTTAAAAGTAAACAAATAAGTCGAAATCCTCTCTAATGACTCCTCCTGAGAATAAACCGACATTAGTCTGTTCCTACCGCATGCACCTTTCTTCTATACAAAACTATCACACGACATGTGTTATTATATGGTTGTCGGTTTTGTAGAATATCGATCCCACCAATTCAATTAATCTCTAAACATTCTAAAATAAAATTCTAAGAATAGCCACGAAAGAACCTTGGTTTGTAGAAAACAAATATCTCCACTTCAACTTAGCGTCTTTCTATCATAAACTCCATGGAATTCATACCCCATGAGTTCTTTGTCCCCATAATCTTGCACTTTAAATCAAGCCTAATGGGTATCCCAACACCGTGACTTGCAATGAGAAGTTGTTACTCCTTTCTCACACATCACGTTGATCTCTTTCGAGCGACTGAATCATTTGGCTGTGCTCAGTCGAGTTTCCCCCAATGATACTTAATTGTGCTAGTGTCTAGTATGTGTCTGTCAGTGCTTTATGTGTTAGGTGTTCACCAACAAGCAAACAGACGAATGGCTGAATGATGTAAAATCAATCACCATAAAAAGTCTCGCCACGTAAAATAAGGCATATTCACATCAATTCAATAAAAAAAGTTTGTATATTAAGCAAAACGTACTGGAAACGTCTAAGTCATGCGAATTGTCTTTGGTTAGACCTCGTATAGTTTCCCCGAAAAAATACACAAGTAATTGAAAAACCAGTGATTAATAACCAGGAACTTTTATTTTAAAATCATTGTTGTAAAAAATATAATGTTTTGGTAATATAAGTAAATCAATATAATTTGGCCCAATTTTCATACCTATGAGTTTTATGTCTATAATAAAATTCACATTTTAAGAAATGAGTAGAAAAAAGTAGAACAACGTACATTAAATCATTAATGCAAGAATAATAGTTCCTTACTATATAAATAAATAATGTACAACATAATTATTAACGACGGTAAATTGTATTATTTGATGAATTACTGTATGCAGTTCCTCTTAGAAAGTTTTGAATCTACTTTGGAGTATTAACCATTCTTACAGTAAATAAATCAATGATTTCTATATGTCAATTTCTTACCGAAGTTCTGCACTCGAGAAGACAAATTTTATTAGCATTTAGAGCAAAATTTTCATTTAAAATTTCATCCTAAGAATACGAACCTTAACAACCGTCCAATTAAACTTTTTCGAACTAATCCCCAAGAGAACGAGAAAACTTAAGATATTTAATACCGAAGGCTTTGTTTGAACTTGACATAAATGGAGGACGTCATTAAAATATAATTCCACACCCAAGTATGCCACTAAACGCAGCATTAATGAAACCTCGAAAGAAGCGGTTTTGACTCTTCCAGTTTCTCGCAGCACCATCTTCACTCTTTTGTTAAAATTGGTAATTGTTTCCGGCGAAGCTAAGAGTTTAATCAATTTCGTAAGAGAAATTTAATTTCGCGAACCGTAACTTCGGTGCGGGGCGATCGTGGAGGTATGCGATATTCATATTTATTTGGGAAATACCTGGGCGGGGAAAGCCTGGGAAGCGAGTTGCACCGCCCGCCTTCGTTGGAACTTTTGGAAATTAATTAGTGCATCGCAGCATCGGCGTCTGTCCGTCGCTCTGGGCGAGGAGCAGAGTGGAGAGGCTGGACGGATCGAAGCCGGCGGCTCGAGACTCTTCCGGCCTGACGCGCTGACGCGTGGACGGCAGCAGCTGGGGGCGCGTCTTCTTAACAACCAATCCTTCTCAAAGAGGAAACTATCAAATTTATAGAGAGCACAGTGTGTAAGATTATTATTTTAATGTAATTGCCTCTAATTGTAATTAAATACAGTAGAATCTCGCTCTTTCGAACTAATTGGGGGTGTAGTCTGTTCGGATTATCCCTCCCCCCAAAATGCACCATACATACAGAAATACATCTGTAGGATTACCATACCCAATGCAACGTAGCCTGCGATACGAGCAAATGGCAACGTTACGTAACGACATGAAGTGACAAAGATGATTACCGTGTCTGCAAGTTTCTCTAAGTGAAAATTTTTGCTACGTAAACATGTGGCTTGCACTCTAGTTAACAGTGCAATAAAGGTTTCGTTTCGACAACTTGTTTTTCAAAATTTAGTTATTGAGTTATACAGTAATTATAAAATCCGTTCTCTACACTACAAATAAGAATTTTATTTATTTTGCTTTGTTCTTCACTCCAAATTTATTTTGGATCATCCAAAATTTCGGATTTGCGGGGTGCGGATTACTGGAATTCTATTGTACTATCATTTTCTTTCATTTTATTTTAAAGTACATTGCTGTTAGAATATGATCTGTTCTGCTTTCCTCAGAGTCAAGAATTATTTTCGAAAAATCTCTTTTTAATTGGCCTTACTTTCTGTAAAATGATTTTCTACAAAAACATTTTTCCAGGAAATTATCAACGTGATAAAATATTTTTCAATGTTTTTATGTAACTGCGATCGGTCGCGATCTATGGCATCTCGAGTGAAAAATTGTGTTTCATCATCAGCATCCACATTGAATGAAATTCTTTGTGGATCACTTTCATAAAACTCAAGTAATATAGAAAAAGAAGTTAGGGATATTTTGTTTGCGAAATATGTTAAGGTGAAAGAGTTTTGCCTGCAACAATCTATGAATATTTTCGTTGAAGTTTGAGCAAATTTGAAAATGAAGTAGTTTCCTATGAGTTTTCGCATATTACTTCGTTTTGAATACTTATTTTCTATAATATTCTTAACAATTTTGGAGACGGTGTTGTCAGGTTACAAGCAAGGAAATAATTAAAAATCAAAGAATAATAGTAATAATGAAACCTGGAAAATCAATCTTAGAACTGAAGGCTCTATTCTGGTATGGGCATTTAAGGTTTGGACAGCAAGTGACTGCCAAAGATGATGCGGGAATACCATCCTGAAGAGAGAAAGTACACAGGAAGACCATAGTGGGAGGAAGAAGTAAGATCAATGATGGCAGCGCGAGATTTCGACGATGATGCCTGGAGAGGTAAAAAAAATGGAGATTAGGCAGCGAGAAATGGTGACAGCTGTAGAATAGTCGCTTTACTATTACTACTATTATTCTAAATAACATTATTTTTTGTATATTCTATTTAGTATTGTTACTATTATTATTATTATTATTACTATTGCTTTTATTATCGTTACTGTGGTCCGTGTTGTGTTGTGTTGTGTTTTGATGTGTTCTGAAGTGGACTGAAATATTTGTAAGAAAGACATTACAGTTCGTGAGGTGGAGGATGGTGCAGTAAAATAGTACATTCTTTTATAACGTACTTTGTTGTTGGTCAATGTAAGGTTAATGTGAAGTTAAGAAATTTTGCCACCAAGTTCACTGATTTAATTGCAGAAAAATAATAAATTTAAAGCTCTAAGTTGTTAAAATTTACGTGTCACTGTAGAAAAAACCTTGTTCTCTGCATGGATGACGTAACGCTTCGTGTTCCGATTTACGTTCCTTTGGTATCCTCGCAATAACTTCGCTAGCCCGGCGATAACACAGTTGCGTCTGCAGAGACGTTGACTGTGTGGTACTAGAGTTTAGTCTTGACGCTGGCAGATTATAGACACTCTCTAGTACATAGGAAGGTCGATTTCAACCTGCGCTGGGAGGAGAATTCTAGTGGCTGGTAGTTTTCCGTCTGTCACGTTCCACTCGTCTTTCCTGTCGCTCCCCTTACAAGCAGAGACCCTTGCGCCGGCTAGGGTAGTGCTCCTTGGGGAAGGGAGGAGTTTCCTGCGGACGGCAGGTGGGCACTCGATCTCGGCACCAGTGGGGGAGGAGCACGCAAGCACTATACATACGGGACTAATGACAGTAATAGATGTCGCGCCCGGAAACATTAATGGTAAATCAATCATGAATGAATCCAATCGTCTAATGTATTTATTTCACTTTCAGTAAAAAATTGAATTTTCACCTTATTCACTATGGTCGAATGTTAATTTCTACACAGTATTTGTGTAACTGAAAGTGTATGTGCAACAAAAAACGTAAAAGTAGTAGCTGTACTAAATTCTAACTAGGTAGTAACTGTGATCACTGTGGAGGTAATATAGAAGGCCATTGGCTGTAGGAAATTTTTGAAGAGGGGTATAATATTAGCAGCTAATAATACGATTCATTGGTATGTCCAATGTCAGACACTTTTAGAACTTACTTGAACAAAGCTATGCATGACACAAATTTTCAATTAGTAATTACGTATATACTATACGCCATAATGTCTGCTGCGTCGCATTGGCTGAAAACACACGTGAATAAGTCTGAGTACCTTGGTGGGGGGAGGTGAAGGCAGGGCCACAAAGGGCGCTCGTGCGCCACCTGCCTCGCCCTCCGCCTTCGCCGCCCATCTCCGCCGCTGGCGCCGCCTGGCGCCGCCGGCCGCAATTAGCCGTCCATTGTGGGGCCAGGGGCGCCCCTCCCCCTTCCCCGCCCATTGTCCGCCCGACCGCCTGCAATCTGCCACGCAAACAGCGCAGCGCCGCCGCCGCCGGCGCAGGGGCCCTGGACTTCTTTGACGACGACCGGGCGCCTTCAGAAGGCTTCGGGCGATTGGTGCGGTCAGGCCGCTCGACTTCTACCACTGTGTTTCTTTTCTATTATGTCCCTTTAAGGGCAAATGCTTCCTGTTACAGGGAATACGAGGTTCAGACAGCATAAACATACTACATGTAAATGGCATGGCATTATGATAGAACACGCCATAAACATAATGCGTGATACATAACCTCTAAAACATAAATAGTTCAAAATGCAATCATTAATATCACAATTTACAAAATGTACTTCCAAACGGTTTATGATTTTCCACTCCGCATTATACGCTCTTGATTTTCGTCTTCTCCGAATCTTCGTCTTAACCCTGTGACTGCTCTAGATGAGTTAATACGCAAAATACTTCCGTGCGTGGTAGACTCGTATTATTATGTCCAGTCAGGATGTCGCTGGGAGTCTCTGGACGAGATCGAACGCGAAACCGCGATGTTCACGGAACGAGTCCTCTCGCGCAGGCGCGCTTTTGGCTGTCGCTAGGACTTATTGAAATCGTCTGGCGCAGCTTCTAAGCGCGAGCGAGCTCAGGTCACAACGGGGCACGCAGCGAGAAGCACGTCGCAAGACAGTGACTCCCTGTTGGTCTGCCTGTGGCAGCTAAAGTGTTGATGTCTTTTCACACAGTTTTCCAACAGCTTCATGCTCAGAAACTGTACAGAAACTTCAAGATCCGAAACTGGAAGTATAAAAGACAAAAGTCCCATTTACACGGTTTGCCCCATTTCTGCAAGTTTTCTGCACGAGTTGCTACGAGACCTGGGGATTTGCGGACACGCAAATATAACTGCGCTATCCGAGTGCGTTGACTCGCGACATTTGTGTTGGTGCGTTCTCAAGTACTTCATTAATACTTTTTTGGTATTAAGGAAACACGGAGAGAAACAACTGAAAGGTCATGTCGCTACGAGTATGGTTGTGACAACGAACTCTTTAGTGGGTGCGAAGAAAAACTGCTCTTGATGGAGGATGTCTTGGCTGCAGAAGTGATATTCAAAACCCCATATTGCAAGAGACTGTAAAAGAAACTCGTAGGAAAACGCGAATTCGCCTCGCCAATACACGAAATCAACGAATCGCACCAAACCTTACCACATAGTTGAAAGGATGGAAGATTACCGCCGTGAATCCGTTGGTGAACAATTATGCCGCTAGAGACGCTGAAGTCAAACTGTACATTTTCTGTATGAAAAAATCGAAAACGTTTTCATGAAAAAATCGTGCAATATCGACTGCACGCCTTCTGTACGTCCGATCTGCAAGAAAACTGTTCCGTGTAAAACGGTCTTTGTATTGTTACAGTGACTCGTCTGCTGCCTTCTGTCTCCCTGCAATCGAGTGTCCATTTTTTCGAATCCCGAAGTTCAAATCCAGGTCGTTCCATCTCGAGTGTGGTGAACAAAGTGGGATCCATGCAGGTTTTATGGGGGTTCTCCCGTTTTCAAATGACTCTTATATTCAAGAAGTAAAGGGACAAAGGGTGGTGGTTGTATCAGTTAATGTTTGAAATGAAACAACTTCTCTTCGGTAGAGTAATTTGACAAGAGTCACTAAGGGCATGACTAATTTATTTGAACAATTTGATACTCACTTGTTACTCCGCCACGACCAAATAATGGTAGATATTTACTCAGCGGAGCACATTTCCCACGTAATTGCCCATTCAGTTGGGTGACAGGGTGGTGACATTTGAATATGAATTAGTGAACTTTAACGTGTCGGTTCCGGCGACTGCCGCCGTAGCTATTGGTTGCCGACCGATTAATTTCCTCTACAAAAATATTATTTTATATTATTAATTTATTTTTCTTGAATATTTGACTTTCGCTTTTAATGCGTGTGCCGACCAAGCCTAATACATCTACCTAAAGCTTACTAATTAACTCTTTGCTCTCTAGAGAAAGTTCAAAATGTCGCTGTGCTCTGATGGCCTGCAGAGGAAATGCTGTCATGACAGTGTCAATTCTGAATAACTTTCAAAGCAATCTGCACTAGCCAAAGAAAAATCTCTAGACCACTCTCCTGGCGTGTAGAGGATGGCAATAGAACATGGTAATTTTATTCTGTAGTGTATAGAGCAAAATATCACATTTTTATTATGCTTCTTGGTTTTGACTACATGTTTACTGAGAGTTGAGTTAAATATTATGTTATTTAATAATAATTGTATTATGTGCCATTACAATCATTTGAAGAGAGATAAGATTAGAGAGTACATATTAGGCAGTACCAGAGATTGAAATTAGACATGGCCAGTTATATTCAATCGGATGTGAGTGCTCCAAATGGAAAAATAATACGTGAGCACGTAAACTTAAGGACCACTCTGTGTTTACTAGCTGTGGCGAAGAGTGATTCACAGTCTTTCGGGATGAAGTCCTTAGAAGCGGGGAGACGCAATGGGACGAAGTGAATTTCCTGCCAGGCGGGAGGCCCTCCAGGGGGGGGGGGCGTGCGGTGAAGTTCCCAAACTTGCCGTCTCCTCGAAGGGCGCGCTGCTCGGGAAGTGACTTGTTTGCCGATGACTCCCGAGAAGAACAGCGACGTCACACGACGTGCAAAAAAAAGTGCGTTACAACCTTGTTAAGACGAACACGGAGTTAACCTTCCACTCGGTGTTTCGTACTAGTTTTACGTTCTGTGATTATTTTCACATACGCGAAGAATTTATTGGCACGTTGGGAGAGATGGAAGGAAGTGATCATAGGTAATATCATAAGCGCATTGGAATTTATCTAAGAATTTCCAAATCAGGAGTGATATTTAATAGAACACTTCCGCAAGTGAAATTATGTCCAACAGAGTTCCAAAGTGCACCAATTATTGAAAATACCTGAAAGCGTAAATTAAAATCAAAGGTTATGTTATAGTACATATGCTGTTTACTGAGCATCGACATAACGATCAATGTATAACGTCTCCTAAAATATACGAGGCACAGTTTATGAATGGCCAGTAGCTAGAAGCGGTAAGAAAAATCGGATAGATAAAGCGATAAACGTTTTGAGATACATCGCTCTGATTGGGGCATCTTGCATGAAGAGTTAAACACTTTTGATTTTAATTTCACAAGAGGACGTAACACCACGAGTGCTTTGGAAATCTCTGACAAGTGAGGAGGGGATTTGTCTGGGAATTTTCAAAGCATGAGTGGTATTTAATAGGACTATTCCTCGAATATAATTACGTCCATCGGAGTTCTAAAGTGCAAAAAGTATTGAAAATAACTTAAAGAATGTTAAAATAAAAATTTTATGTTGTAGTACATATGCGGTTTATTGCATATCGACACATATCGATACATATCGATACATATCCTCTCCTAAGATAGATGAGTCGCGGCTTTATTGGTCAGTAGGGAGGCGCGGTAAGAAAAGTTGGTTAAAAAAGCTATATTTTTTATAAACAGCCCTGATTGGGTCATTTTATACGTAGTTAAACACTATTCATATTAATTTCACCTAGTGGAATAGCCAGGAAAATTTCATTGTTATGAAATGTATGAAAAAAATAGGTTTAGTCAGTTTTCTTCTTACTTGGTCAACACTGAATATTATTACCATATTTGACAACTTCACTTTGCCAAATACCGATTGCTTTCTTTTGAAGTTAATTAACATTTCATTACCTACAAAATACTGACAATTGGTCCAACAATAACTGAACTGCGAATGTCATAGAACCGCAGAAGCCACAGCACGCTTCACAAAAACTGATATGATCGCTCCTCGCGTCTGTGGCCTCCGCATCTGGTTGCCGAGGCCATTGGTGGGCATAAACATTAGTTCCAGAGCGGCGTGAGAATGGCGAACGTTGGCCGAGAGAAGCGTGGAAATTGAAAAGTATTCTGGTGTAGCCCATTCATTTTTTTCCAACTGGCATTCTGTGATGCTGTTCGGTTTTTTAACTAGTCCATGCTTGTTTTAACGAAGGGTACACCACGAGCCGAAGGCATTTAATTGATGATATAAAGTCGTGCAGTTTAAATAACTTGTTAACTCACACCCTTTAAACACACTCACTAAACAACACATTGATAATGTTTTTAATAACATGTTAAAGCCGAGCGTTGCTTAACGCAACTTTCACATTTTTTAAAAAATGTTGTCAATTATTGTAACCATTATATTTTTGATTTATGTTATTCAATTCATTCAGTCTAAAAGAGTTGACAATGGAGGATTGAAACTGCATGTTTGCCTGGGTGGGAGATTAAATGGACGCGCACTCGTGGCCTTATTGCTAAGTTGACATTTTCATTATTACTTTTTCCATTTTTATGTACATTTATTTCCAAAATTATCATTTTTATTACAGTTTTAATTCTGCGTAAAGTCCATGTTCACTTACCTTTTATTTGGATGTTATAATAAATAACTCATCCTACTGGCACGGGATTGGTATATGTCAATTCAACGCATGTAGGGAAAAACGGAAGTATATGAGAATTTTAGTTTTAAATTTTATTATACACCCTGTTAAAACATTTCCGTACACTGATACCACATAAATACACGCATAGTCTTCCCCGATCGAAGAGCCCCTGCTTCAAACTAGTCTTCTACTTGACAAAGCTCAAATAAATTATATGTCCCATCCGTGTACATTCCTTTCATGACAATTCACCTTCACTGTTGTCTTTAGGCTTGTGAATGGTTTTTGAAACTTGTTGATGCCAAATTGAACTTGAGTCGTGAGTAAAACGAAGAAATGATCCGTGTTTTAAATCCCATTTACATTAATTTGATGACAATTAACATACATACTTATTTTCATAGTATTGCCGACATGATTTGTAATGCTTGTTACGAACAATTCGTACAACAATTTGTACAACAATTTGTACAATAATGTCATGCTTCTTACTTATACTGATAGAATAATGTAAATAACTAGCGAAAACAATCCCTAATCTTTAAAATCACGTACTGAATGACACTTTGAGGTATTAACAACTGACGTTTGGTTCATCTCGCTTGCGGAAGAAAACATTTTGCAGAGCGATGCTCAGCTGTTCTAGAACCTGAGCAAAAAATCTTCTACTGCCCTGAACGCACTATAATAGCATTTCATTAGGAACCGCCCAACAGCGCTGCAGTGCGCCTCGTCAAAAGGCGATGTTATGCCTATTACGTTGCGTTGACGTCCTCCGCAGACGGCGCGTTTCGCATAGGAGGAAGAAAACCTCAGCTTCATTATTCTCTTCCCTCCCGACGATAAACTAACAAAAGAGCGCCCGAACAAAGGACAGTTTGCTGCTTCTTCGAGAGCGCTGCGCGGCGCGGCCCTCGCGCGAAACAGAAGAACCACGGCGAGGGGCAGGATTAGACAGAAAGCAGCTGGAACGTGGACTTTGCATGCGAGTCACATGATTCGTATTTCCTATAATTTCCTTTTACTACCTAGCATACCCAATATACAAATATAGCTCATTGTTCAGGTGAAATAACATTTAATTTATGAACTATTTTAGAGTTACATTATTGAAAAATTATTTAAGATTTCGAGTAAAGTAGTTTGGGCGTATGCAATCGAAGTGGGCGCGCGTAAATTGTAGTTTATGCAATTAGTTTATAATGTTAAGCTTTATTGCATGAGTACATGTTTGGAAAACGAGCGACTTTAGGAGCGAGTTTTCAAATTTCTACGAATGTAATAAAGCAACATTATAAACGAGTTGCATATTATATTTTTTTGTATGACAGCATTATACATTTATAAGAAAATCAAACATAATTTAGCGAAACAACTTCCCTATGACGAATCGGGTATTTGACATCGTGCGAGTTCACGGTGGTCGGCTGTTCTGTTTAGCTATACCTTCCCCCGATTCTCTCGCTACGATTGGCTGAATGTGTGATGACGCAATCATTCGTGGCATAAAATGTAATACGTCATCATTTGTGCCGTAAAATGACCAATTATGACGATTTATTGCAAAACAAAAGGTTCTCTTATAATGCTGGAATACAAAAAATTATTTTATAGTCAATTTGTTTAGCTTCCCTTCGGCGTTTCCAAGTTTCTTGCCCAACAACGATTGAACCTTTGTTTAACATATGCTTGGGAAAACTCGGTCTAATGCATAAAATATGTCCATACCATTTTCACAGCCCTTTTACTCGCAACTGCCATGCCATGTTCACAGACGCTTGTTCTCCAGAAGCTCAGCGAGCCTGGAAGGCTTTGCTTTCACTGCTCTCCAAGAGCATCGCCGCAGAAGCTGTGCTCGTTTCGAACCACGCGTGCAATGCAAACGGTAGAATGTTAGGATCTGTGTCGGGAATTTCCAGTCCGTTTGAGCAAACAACAATTTAGTAATAGAATCTGTGTCGATCATATTAGTTCAAGAATGGATTGAGGAACAATACCTTACGGATTGACTATTTTGATTGTACAGGAGCCATTCATTGAACAATTATGCCTGTTAAACTCCTCATTATATAATCTTTTCGACTTTCCAATGTTTATTTTTCCTTCGGATTTGTTCATTGGAGGTCTGCTGCAACGTTGTTTCCATATGTTTGACCTCTAAGGATTTCGTACTGTGTGTTACTTCTTTCATGGCACATTTCAGTTTGTTCTAATCCTTTCTTTCATCTTTATCTATTATTTGATTCTTAAAGTACAGCCCTTCAGTACAACCACGCTCAGAAGTTCCATTGCCGCAAATTTAGTTATTTTAAAATCCTATTGTTTGGGATCTCAACTTGTGTACGTTTTTAGCAGAACTGAGATGGTAATAGCATCATAACAAAGCTTCTTCGAGGGCCGTTTTAACCTCGGCGAACTATAAAAGCAAAAAAAGGGTAAAATTAATTTATAAAATGACATCGAAATTTTATATTAAAAGTTTATATTAAAAGTTTGTATTGAAAGTGTTTATTAAAAGGTCTGTAAAAACATGGTTATTTTTCTTCATAATCATCCTGAAGACGATTTGTTGAATCTGAATATGAGCATTTCGATTAAAGCTCTCTTCAACGAACGTTGCCGGCAGTGATAACCTTGAACTTTGTTTTAGTTTGTCATTGATTTCTAAGCTTTGGTCTCCTAGCTAATAATTTAATCTGAGGAAGAAAATAAAATCATTTGGAGCTAAATCGGGGCTTCTACATAATCTAGTACTTCTTTAGAAATTATTTGGTTACAGCTGCACTGTGAGGACGAGAGTTTCATGAGTGAGCACATTTCTATAAGCCAGTGTTCTTTTACTTTCTCGCCTACGTTCAAATAGTGTAATATTCCACCTACTCTCTCTTTCTCTCAATTTTTACTTGTATCTTTTTGGACAATATGTTAACACAAACATATATACCTTTTCTGCGTAAACAGAGTCAAGGAGAATCCAGAGAGATGAAGACGAGTCGCTAAAGAAATTTATTTATCCTTGGGTAGTGTGAATAACGTCCTGTACGCTGTTGTCTCAGGGAGAAAAGACGAGGCCTTTTAACTAACTACTTTATGGAGTAAAACAGAATCAGAGAAGAAACAGAGCTATTTATTTACTTGACTTGAAAAAGCAACTTTAAAACAAAACGGCCGTGAGCGGTTTAAAATCAAAATTGCACTATTAGAGAAACGCTTAAACTACTTTTTTCAAAAACGGTTCCAAATTTTTAAATGAAAGTTTTCATAAACATCAGGGTTATCTCGTGTGTGATATTATTAATATCTTACTTCACATCAAAGATTAGAGAAGTGAAAAATTGAGATAATGAGAAAATATATATTTTAGGCCACAATAGGTAGCAGCTGCAAAGATGATGGAGAAAAAACAAAAATCTTGCCCACACTTACTGTTTAGGAAACTAACTCGAAAGAGAAAGGAAGTGACATTCTGTGGCGCCACTAGTTTTTTTGTTAGAAAGTGTACACTGTAAACTCGGCTTATTCTTTGGTGAATTCTGCTGCAATTTTTATTTCTTTTTGAAAAAAGCGAATAAAAAACATGGGCAACTCGCACTTGCTATCGTACCAGCCATTTTCACAATTCTTCTGCTCAGCTTATCTTCCGCTCAGGCGTCGGCAGAAGCAGAGATGATGGTGAAAGACGTTCGCAATCGACCTCTCCACATCTCCACGTCTCTCTGCCTGTCTTCTCTATACTCGATGGGAGGGCAAGAAAATGTACTACGTATAAAGAAGTATCCACGTAATATTTTGCTTCTAATAATCTCAGGTGTATAGTACATGGTATAGCGGAATTATCATCAAGCGAATGCATCAATTGGTTTATTCCCATGAAAACATTGTAGTTTTAAGGAAATTCTTGTTCTGTTTGAACGTGCTTATAATTTGCAATGCATTTTTTGATGCTTTCTTATTTACTCTTTTCGACGATGTGGAACTAATGATATATATAGGGTATATATTGATCACTTTCCTTCCATTTTGATTTTGTTTAAATTACTGTAATGCCGACGTCTGTAACTATGTGGTGTCGAAAATATTATTCTGGTGTCAGATAAATAGAAGCTTCCATTTGATAGCAGTAGAAGTTATAAATCATGTAAAAGTATTTGTTATGAGCACCAGCAAGTTTTGATGCAATAAGTATGGTAAGATGTTAACGATGAATTTCGTATAGCATTTGATTCTCTTGGAAAAGTTGCTATACATTTCGTGTATATTTCACATTTTGCCCAGTAAATTGGACAGTCTGATGTTGATAGTATTTAAGAGATCATGGACTTTTTTATTACTAATAGAACTTATTACGAGACGGATATCAGTTTCGTAAAATTTCACTTTAAATACTCTTATGTGAATAAGTAAGTTCTTATTGTAATACCGTAAACATCCCTTTTCGTGTATTCTTTTTTAGAAGCATTTATTTTACACTTTGGCAACTTCACTTTCAAAGTCTGTCTTAATTTTAAATTTTCCATTATCTCAAAGAATGCTTTCTTATTTTTCTCTTCGTTAGAAAAGAATGATTGACGATTGCAAGCAAATAGAAAAGTAACATGAGGATATGTTGTTCTAGATTGCTGCGAGTTTCATAAACCGAAGTGGACCATGACAAGCCAAAAAGCCGTCTTGAAATTTCTCTAACATTTACATTCCGTCGTTCCTTCTCTTAGATACAGCTCTGCTCTTTCGAAATGGATAAAACCACAGGTTTATTGTGCCTTCGCATTCACGGACGCATTTCGTCATCGGAAGCAGCAGAGGTAAAAAAGGTCATTTGTGAATCGATGATCTGCTCTTATGGCGAGCGCCGCTTAAAGGAGATGCGAATAAGAAACGCCGCCAGCTTCCTCATCCCGAGGACTCATCCATCATTCTTGAGCGCGAAAAAACCTCTGACAAAGCACGCTTTTAAGATCATCGCCCCTCCGTGTGTTCTCGGGTCCTCCGAACTCCATCTTCCTTCTCGTCTCTCCTTCGCGCCGCCCGCGCGACTCGCTTCTCTTCCCTCCCCCTGACGGGAGGCCCTCACCGACGTTCATTTGTTACGCGGCTTAATTAAATGTTTCCGCCGGCAGATCTCGCCGGCGCCGCTGCCTGGCCGAATCACAGTTGGATTTCTTCGCCTCTGAACTTCACACGGTGGCGGCGGGGCGGGGCGGGGAGGGGCGTGGGCGGGAAGAGACGGGCAGACCGGAAGTGGGGGACGGGGTGTCTCCGGAGCCGGAGCCTCGTTAAGTGCTCTGCCGGAGGCGGCTTGAGGGGGTGAGGTGAGATGGATTAAATCGGGAGGGAAAGGCTGAGGTGTTGGTTACTCATTATCTAAGTTGTTGGTGTGTGTTTGCATCGCAGTCTAACTGAACTGGCGTTTGCCAGGCGGCACATTTGCTAGAGCTCCTTTGAATTTAAGAATCTCACAACATTCTCATATTTCGTAATAATTACTTTAGTTATTTTTCGTAATAAAGTCAAGAGAAAAGAAACAAAACTAGTTCTGAAAAAGAAACAAGAAGAAAAACATTAAAGGGGGTAGGACAGAAGCAAAAGTGGCAGGACTTTGGTGGAGAGAGAAATATAATTCTTAGCACGTGCGTCGATACATGACCAGATCTCGAACTTGTTGGATCTTCAAGGCAAAGATATAAGGAAATAAAAACAATGATCGAAGTTTTATGCAGAAAAGGAAAAGAAACGGGGTAGATTTTGAAGTGTGTGTGGAACTGAAATGTGTTTGACTAGTATCTTTCATTAAGTTGAACATCTTTGCTCATTACAATTTGCAGTTTTTATTCACTCACTTTCACTTATTTAATATTTGCAACATCAAAAGTTATTTAACCTTTTACCACACATTTTTCATGTACATTTCATGTATCTTTCTACCTGCACTATTATACACTCTACATAAATCATCGAGGAATTCAAATTTCCACTCTGTGGTACATTCTGCGGTTCGTGACCTTTCGTGATTTATATTGCGATGATAATCCGAAAGAAATATTGTACAAAAGAACAATTATTATGTAAAGAAGGAAACGTTATTATTAACAGAGAGCGTACTCGCGCTGAAGGTTAAGTACTAATTGGATGTGAATGTAATAAGTGATCCTCAATCAGCATTTTTACTATATCTTGTTATGCAAATAGAAGAAATATTTTAATTCACAAACATACACATATTCATTTTAAAACTCCTTTCTATTACTAACTCTTGTTCATTTAGGTTCAGGACACCCCACACATCTGCGCGGACTGTGTTAAGCGCAAACTCCATTTCCCTAACGAAACAAAACTAATATTATGTATTAACGAATATATTAATATTTTAAATATTTATCTAAATTTATACATCATTATAAATGGTTTAAATGCACAGAATACAAGTGCTTCAAATTAAAATTACATAAGTAAATAGATCGGTGGGGTATGCGACACTCCAAATTCTCTTCAAACTCGCAGAAACTGGCGAAGCGGTTCAGCGAGTTGTTAATGCGTGTTCCAGTAAAATAATATAAACGTTGAACAGTATACCGGTTGAGGAGTAAGAAATACTTTCAAAATTGGAACGTATAAAGATCAAATATATGCAACAAAAAGAAACGAAACAACTAATGGGTGTTTATTTACAGCGCTACAGTGAGGTAAATCTTCTTAACACACCCAAGAAAATAATTATTTTATAATTTTTGTTATATCTATGAATTAACTTTTACTGATGTCCTAAGAACAGCTTTTGCCAGTCGCCAGACAATATCTTTAATGCGTTACAATTCATTCTATCGTAGCGTTTTGCATCGATGTCTATGAGAAGTTAGCTTTCCTCCATTTGGTTTTAATAATGTTTTCTCAGTGCCATATTTAGTTTAAATTATTGTTCATGATTTCTTTAAATATATCGATAGTCATGGAATAAATGGAAACAAATTGAGAATTCAAATGAGTAAATTCATCAAACAGATTTTGAAAAGGGACAACGCAGAAGGATTTAAAAGATATACATCCGCAATTGTTATTAAAAATGCTAAAATAACGAAATCAAGTTTCGTGGGCACTTCTCATCTTGAGATTCCTGAAATTACTAAAAGGTATCTTTGTAAGAATTCGTACATATTACAAAAGGCCAAGCAAGCAATAGTAAAATGGCTATGAGCGAATATAAGTATTATCAATTGCCCCATATTATCGCCGAAGTGCCCGTGACTAGGAGTTATTGATTTTTATTTGGAACATAATCTTTTGTTCACTTGCCTTTTAAGTTGAATTTTATGGACTATATTTCGTCAGTAAAATTGAGCTTTTATGGCTTAGGCCAATAAATGTTTTTGTGGCCTGAGCCTCTAAAGAAAAGCATTAGCGTCAGGAAACAAACTTATGTGGAGGGAAAATAATAATTGTGTTTTGTCTTTTTCGGGTCTATAATCTTTGTGACGGCATCTTATTAAATAAAAGTTTATTTTGCGAAATTTAAAAATCAAATGTTTATTTAATTATGTTATTATCAACAAGTATTAATTCATGACACTGTTTCTTCACATGAAAGTGAAGCTGTGAGAGTCAATAATCATATAAAATTCGTAAAAAATATATTGAAAATAATTGCAGAAGCGAACATGATTCAAAATAATTCAGCTTACAAAGAAAAATACTAATCAAGGAACAAATAAATTTAGTAATCACAATATTTTCAAAAAAAAAAAGTTAGTCTCTCAAAAAGCATCATGAGCTAACTTTTTTCTGAACCAGACCTCTTTTTTGTATAACATCAGTCTAATGTAATAGGAATACTATTAAAAATAACAATAATATTAAATCTCTCACAAAACTGTACAGTTTAATTAATAATCACTGCACTTCTGAAAGCCAAACTAACATACAATAACATGATAAAAGTATTCAACGCATATGCAGCACCAGTATATACGTACTCATTTTGAATCATACCGAGGAGCGACACAGATCTCGAAGACATCCGGAGACAAACTTGCACAACTTTGACACAATTCAGGCATCACCATCCCAATAGCGCAATAAAATGAGTAACGCTTCAATGAAATGAGGGAAGAAGAGAGAACCCAATAGATCTAAATAATTTGGGGACAAGCAAATTCATTCATTAAGGGAATTTATAATGAGAAACAGGCAACCTCAGAACTACACGCTGCAATAATTCAAACACATACAAAACTAACCCCTCTTAACCTTACAGACAATAACGGCAAATAGACATGTGGTCAAGAAAGGAACTCCATGGGCGGAAAGTTATCTCAAACAATGTCATGTACATTCAATAGCCTCAAAAACTTGACTAAAATATGGTGATGTATTTGGCAATTCAGAGGGGTTCATGGTTTCCAATCCGGATCAAGTAGTCAACACTAAAAGCTACAGAAATCATATTCTCAAGCAAACAATAGATGACAATTGTAGAAAATGCCATTAAAGCCAGCATACTGCACGTCACATCAGGATGCAAATTAATGCCCACAAAAATTACACCTATAGGCACAATCAAGTTGTAAATATTATTCATTAGAAACTGGTGTCGAAATCCGAACTTCAAGAAATTGCCTGTTCATATTACAAAGATGTTCAAGTTGCTGTACTTGAAATTTCAAACTATAAGTTCTACCCAGAAATTATCACAGATAAAACCATTCATCATAACAGACCAGACATAACATTTGTAGACAAACGGCAAAACATTGGCTATCTGCTGACATCACTGTTCCACAAACAGCAAATAACACATACACAATAGCACAATAGAAAAAATAACGAAGTACACAGAACTAACAGCAGAAGTCAAGGATCTATGGCATCTCCAAAAAGTTCATATTGTTCCACAGGTCATTTCGTGCACAACGGGTTATCCCAAATAACATCCATAAAAATCTGGAACTTATTCAAATGCTTAAGTATACGTTCAAAATATGCAAAAACCGATCATCTGAAACACACGCAGGATTGTCCGAAAACTATTAAATTACGACGAAACATAAATTGATCTGCGTCTTGGTTAGTAACCTAACACCCTATGAAAACAAACAGAGAGAAACAATATTGTGTAATAATAATATTAA
>BOPP01000268.1:885979-914526 GCA_017312745.1 Gryllus bimaculatus
TACTTAGGTTTCGTTTTGGAGGTTCTTTTGAATATAAAATTGGCATGTTAGTGCAAAGGAAGAAAATTGGGGTTCGCCAGAAATGAGCGTTCTCAAATGAGGACACTGGTCGTTAAGAAGTTAAACTCATAATATATTTTCACATTCCGTAAACAATTTAAGTACATTTTCTGGTGGTTTATTAATTTCACTCGATTTTTACCTTTCAAATTTGGATACGTTACTGACACAGACCAGTAGTTGTCATATTGTGACTCAAGAATGGCAGAGTCATAAATAACGTATCTAAGCTACATAACTCAACACTAGTCAGAAAAGTACCTAGTACAACCCACTTTTTCAATTATATCAACGTTCTTGTCGTGCAATATTGCTTTTCAGTCTCTTTTTTTACTTCCTTCGTCTCCATATTGCTTTTTCCCGGCGTTGATTCTGACTTCACATTTCTGTTACGAGGTTATAACAAATTTCCTTCTTTCCTTTCTAGGTCTGTTAGACAAGTATGAGACATAACTCAAGGTTTTTTCTTCATCATTTTTGCATTTAATTTCAAAACAGAGCGCTCCTTTCGACACAAGCATTGTCATTAATGTGTTAATTGCAAAAGTAAAAGAATTCGGTTGATGCTTATGAAATATGTTCCGATACATGTCAAATGTAAGGTTAAAACGTTGGTTCGATGTAATTTTACGTGTAGCCCTTGAAATATAAGGAATATAAAACCACGAGGTTAAGAGAGAATACGAATTATCTTTTAAGTTTTTAATCAGCTCTTAATAAACGCAAATTTACAAACAAAACCGTATTTTTCAGAAGAAGCCGTCCGTAGTTTTAGTTGATCTTTACCTTGATCTTTATCGCTAGAATGCAGGCCATACTAGCCAAAAAAACGTGCTGAGCTGCGCTTCTGTACGTCGGCTTCTGAAGGAGAATTGTAGCGGCCGGGTGCTCTGACGAGTAGTTTGTCATCGGTGGTTTCCCCGATCAACTGCAGGCGAATGCCGGAACAGTATCCTAACAAACGGGCCACGGACCGCGTGCGATCCTTCCTTCTTTCTTGCCTTACTCTCTCCCTTTACACACATACACAAGCTCACACACATTAGGTACATGCTCTACACTAGAACACATGTCTTAGGGAGTATGCAGCTTGCTCCGGCTGGGACAGCGCCAAACTGGAGAGATTTCTACAGAGAAAATTCTCCCATAAGCAAGTGTAGTTTGGATCCATACCTCGCCATTGGGCGGGGAAGGAGTATCGGATAAAATATTTATTAACGTCCATAACACTAGACGTGCTTAGAGACTTGAATCATTCAATCAATCAATCATCCTGGCCGTCTATCCATCCGTCACTGACGGTTAAGCCTCTTCCGGACCAGCGCAAAGTTCGAGCAAAGTGACTTTGGACGTCTCGTTCTGCTGGTGAGGAACTGGCGATTTTTCCTCCCAATCTAATAAAAAACTTCTAAGGAATGAACTTTAAACTTGCTCCAGGTGGCTTGTATATAAACATAATTAGATCATTAATTACAAGACGTAAGTTATTTGTCAAATATTCTAAGTCTTAACGTCCTTCATTCATCGTTTTGCTATTAACTGTGTGATTTTCATAAATTTGCTATAGTAAAAGTTAGGAAGCACATAAAATCACTTTGTGAAAAGTGATAGATTGAGGTAATGATGGAAACGAACAGAAAATTTAATTACTTTTATTTCTAGAAAAATGATTGCCATGATCTTCAGCATTGTACATTATAATTTTGATTAAACAGTCCGTTTTCACTTTAAGTGAAAATTGATCAAAAGGAGTGAGTGTTTGCACAGCGAATATTAAGTACTTCAAACAAATCATAGATATTGAGTGGATGAAATTGCTCTAACAAGATTACAAGAATTACACTGAATAACTTTCTCGGTGTTTGACTCAGTAAAATCTGTTGGCTGGGAAAAGCCCTAAGAAGAGCGTAAACTCTACAAAAACAACTTGATAAACTTGAGCATATGTTTTATTAATGTATTTATTTACATTAATTAAAGTATTATTACGCACTGGTGTAATAAAACACATTTAATATTACACTTAACTGTTGGCTTAAACATATTTCTAGTATCAAATGTAAGTAATTGATCAAAGTATAAAATACAAAGAAGACGACGACACAATGTAATAGAACGTGAATTGCGGCTTTATCACTAAACCCAGTATTAAGCGACCTAGGAGAGTTATCTTTGGATATTGAATTTAAACAAGTTGCTGATAAAACAACTGAGCAAAACGTAACCGAAAAAAACACGAACTTAGCACGATTTTTTTCGGTTACAATCTAAGTTTATTCCCATCCCTACATCTTAAGTCTATTTAGCGTGGATTACTTCCACTGTAATGAGTTTGCTCTTATGAGACAGAATTGGAGCTTAACAAAATCTGATTTACATGATGTCAAGATGTTTTAGTCTTTATTCGGTTGTTGATTGACTATCTGGTGGAGATCTAAATTCTCATGATTACAAAACTACAGTAATTGCAGGGAGATACTTGCCTCAAAAGGAGATATCGTTCCAAACTTGCGTTATATCCA
The DNA here is from genome assembly GCA_017312745.1 of Gryllus bimaculatus. Taxonomy (NCBI): domain Eukaryota; kingdom Metazoa; phylum Arthropoda; class Insecta; order Orthoptera; family Gryllidae; genus Gryllus; species Gryllus bimaculatus. The sequence goes on from BOPP01000268.1 coordinate 888,562, forward strand.
AACTAGCGTTTAAAAATGTTTTAATAACTGAGTTACCAATTTTCTTACGCAGATTATGCATAATTTTTCGATGACTGGCAAAAATTATTAACGGTTTAGGTTTACTAAAATGACGGGCAATTTAAATAGTGTATACAAAATTATTAGAAAAAGATCTACTAGATAAACCCCTGCAGTTACATTGCACAAAACTAAGAACTGTAGAAAAGATACGAAGTTGTTGTACATAGGAACTACATAGAAAATACAAATGTTTTATTACGTTCTTATTCTTCAAAAAGTATGAAATGAGTATGGTTTAAAAATTCTGGAGCAATAAAATTGCTATTCTCTCAGAACACTTGCGTTAAACATTATTCTAAAATTGCATTTGAGAATTGAATTTACTTAGATCTCAATATGTTGTAGTGGGCTCTTGAAGGTTATCCTGGTAACCACCGTAACTTAAAAACATAAAGAATCACTTAAAATTATAAAAATTGAAAAGTTTTTATAAAGGGATGCATGAGTAAAATTTTTAATTTCTTGCAGTTTAATATGATGGAATTTTATTCGTTATTCTTGAGCAATATGCTTGCTACTTTTTGAAATCTATTGTGTGTATTGTTGCTGCTACAGATCACTAGTAAGTATCTGAAACGTGAATTTCTTTTCTATTTGCTCTCGAGACATTGGCATTATAATCTGTAACACAATGTTCGACACGACTAGGTAGTACACGATGGTACTTTCCACTTGCAGCAACGAAAGCGCGTTTGGGCGTCCTCTGAACTAGAAGCGTTCGGCCAACCTTCCCCCTCCCGAGCCAATTTTAACGCCGGAGGAGCTCCGGTTTAAACCTCGCCCTCGGCTCCGGGTTAGAGACGATCTTTTCTGCAAATCCGCTTTGCTCTCACCGCAAAACAAACACATTTCGTGTGTAGAGCGTTTTTATTCATTTTTTCTCGTTGTTCTCGGTGAAGCATTTTCCTGACGAAACCAAAATGAAAATAATTGGAACTTCATTTAGGGAAATTTGAAAAGATGAAAGGGCACCCACGCAAATAAGATTTTTAAAAGACTTTTTAGCTCCCGTTCCACCACCCACACCACTCAACAGCCAAAATGTGCGTTTTTAATTTTTTTCGTTAAATTAATACTATTTTACCGCATGGAAAATATGAAAATATATGAAATTCATTTCTACTCTCATAAAGCTATTTTTTGCGCACTTTTTCGACAATAAATTCAAACGCAAAAAATATGTTTGAAAAATAAAAAAAATGTTTTAATGTGTCTTAGAATTCTAAAGCGGGCACGAAAAAATCTCTCTCAAACATTTCTCTCAAAATACAAATGATTGTGATTTTTTTTCAACTTCTGGGATGTAGTTAACAAGAGTCTTTGTTTAGAATTTACTTGTCCTCAAACATGTCTCTATGGAACTTATCAAGATTCCATGTCCCTACGAAATATGCAAACGTGTTTTAAAAGGCTTATGACGCATCGCTTTCGAGTTTTGCGCTATTAGGTGTGTTTTAATGTGCAATTGCATGTTTACCGTTACACTGAATATATTCATTTGAATACATATTTTGCATGGTCTTATAGGCACATAAATCTTCTTTTGAGAAAAAAAGACCAAGTAAATTCATTGTTAAAACTCTTTACCAAAAATATCGCAACTGGTAATAAGACACAGGAATAGTACTTTGTTCGAGTAAAATTTAAATATTGATCCAGTAATAAAAATAATCTGTCGGAGTGTGGAATGCACTATGTAACGTTATTTTCGTCAGAGCCGCACACAGCGTCTTTACTTGCACTCTATTGTATGATTAAGGTGGTAAAAAGTTAATAATCATTATTGTGCGACACTCACAATCAATATAAACATTCTTCGACCATTTGTCCGGCGAACAGATTCATGAATATGATATAGCAGTTAATAATCTTTTATTATCGTTCTGAGAGAGCGAAGAGAAAAACATTCTTTATCGCAATTGGCCCAACAGAGTGTAGCTGACGGTTGGAACGGTTGCTTTTCTTGCAACCTACACAAATACTTTTGGAAACTGTGCGTGATCTGGGCTGTCCGGTTGACGCCGCGTCGAAGGCTGTGTTGCCGACGTTTCGACCATCTTGTTGTGGTCTTCCTCAGGGCCACCTTCGCATACCAGCTCTGAGGAAGACCACGACAAGATGGTCGAAACGTCGGCAACACAGCCTTCGACGCGTGGTCACCCGGACAGCCCAGATCACGCGTATGACTCTGGCCGCGGAAGCCTACGACTTCATTTACTTTTGGAAACTGCCAAACTTTTTAAAAATTAGTTCATAGTTTAAATTTAGTATAATGATAAAAAAGGTTAGGTTTTTTTGTGTTTGGTACCACTCTATATGTTTTGGTTGTTATTACATGAATGCACAGTATTGAAGAAAAAAATGTTCTAGTTTGTTGATGGGGGCAAATTTGTTCTTGAAACGTCGCATTTAAGTAGTAATATTTACAGTGAAATTCTTGTTTAAATACTCAAGTAGTGGTGTATTCAAGAGATTTCAAGATTATTGAAACTTTGAGGAAGGTATTAGATAAAATTAATCGGAGGTTCAAGAATACAGAACAAGACATCCGCGAACGCAGAGCAGGTAAGAATTTGCCGGTTGTTTAGTCACCAAGAACTTACGACAATATATTTTCTGTAAGTGTTTTATTAGTCATTACATGAAGGGTGAGGTGAAAAGACAACGACGTTGGGTAAGTGTGAAGCAGCTGTAGCTGAAATTATTGGAAAAACACACGGGCGCGTACGGGAGCATACACTGTTGCGGGACGAAAGTTCATTATATTCGTAACAAACATACTTAGTTCTTTCATCCATTAATTAGAGTTATGTATATTTCAGTAAACGCAACTGTTTTTCTTTCATGTTTTGTACGTTTTTTGAAACCTAATACAGATTGTCAAGCGAAAGAAAAAGCAAACAATTCGTTAGAGTTGACGTAATATAGATCCATTAACTCTTAAAATGTCTATGAAATTTCCGCTGCATTTTCATCAGGATGAGAGCCAGAAAGTTCGCTACGCCAATTGGCAGGAAACGAATGGGTCTGCAACGGAATCGTTCATTGCAGGCAGTTCTCCGGAACAGGAAATCGCTGAGAATGCCAACATCCGCGTTCGTACTCTTGCATCCCGCCGGCGAGCCATTGGAAATGGTTACTACTGGTGATTGCCGAAAATTACTCTCTAAATCATGTAAATTCTTGTTATAAAGCCAACAGTGGCATTATGGGGATGCCTGGTTCTTATAATACGACCAAATAGAGAAATCTATTGTAATATTTTAGAAAAATCTGTAGAAGAAAGTTTATTTGCAATGTAAGAAACAAATGAAAAAAACTTAAAATGCGATATAATAATTAATTATAATAATAATAATTATTATTAATTTGATATGCTCTTCACTATTCCTTTTAATATATGGTAGTCCTGCAATAATATTGCATTATAGAATGTAAGAATTGAACACATTGAAGAAGTGATTTATATTTTATTTATTTAAAATTATAAACAATGAAAGACTGTGTGAACAAGGGAAATGTAGTCTGTGTCCGTTAACTTCAGATATGGAATACCAAAATTAGCTCTCATAAGTTGGATTACGAATACAGGTAACAACCTCAAACTCGAACATTTCAGCACCGGTGTAATAAAAACTGAAAATCCTGACAGTTTGCAGTCATTCCATGTACTACAATTCTTCACCTTAAAGAGAGAACATCAGTGTTAAAGGTCATATTTGAGCACGTGATATTCAATTTGCGTTTTTGTGACTACAGCCGCATTCTTTACAATAACGTCAGTCAGCTGTATACAAAAGGATCTCACCCGTGCAACGTGTCCGAAAATTCTCATTTAATGTTTTTAATTCTTAGTTGAGTTTTCATCCAGATTATTTATTGACCATTTAATTGATACTTGTTTACGATTCAATATTGATTTGCCTTCAATTGACCTAAAATTTCAAATTTGTTTAATTTTATTAGACATTTACTTTAGTAGTAGACTGGCTAACATTTGAAATACTGCCCTGTCTTTTGAAAAGAACTTTCATCTCAAACTGTGAGTTCACCCTTTGATAAATAATTATTTGTAATAACTCTTGATAACAATTGTTCTGATTAAAGGTATAAAACAACTCTTTTCATTTGAATAAGTATTACATGTTTACGTATAAAGGAGTGGTACATAATATATTTTTTGTTGCAGGTACATCATTACGTTAATTTAGGAGAGAAATTACTTCTTGAAGAACTGGTGAGTTTTGAAGAATTAATATACATTATATAATTTGTTTCTCCGATGGAAATAGCATTGTACTTTTTTGCATACTACATAAGTAGTATAGGGAAAGCAAGAAACAGGGATTTTTTAACAGGCGATCTTGTAGTTCCGTGATAACTATAAATGGCAAATTCTTGTTACCACATATTGTAAATTACTTCGCCTAACACATTAGGAAAATATCAACGTTTTGTGGGTCCACGATGCCGACAAAATTGCTTTCCTGCCAAACGCTTGTCCTAAAAAAGGGGGACGTCATAACGTCACCAAGTATTAAGGGGTGATGAATTTAGAAATGATTTCATTGTAAGTAGACATTAAACTAAGTAACTGGAAGGATCGTTGACCCCAGCAGGGCGCGTGGCAGGCGCCCAAGAAGGGGCTGTGCCTGCGGCATCTCTTCGGGAGCCGGCGGGAGAGTTGGAAGCTCCGAGCCCTCAGGAGTTACACGCTGCCTCACGCGGAAGCCCAGTCTTGAAACGCGGCCCCCGATTCCCCGGTTTCTCAACGGTACAAGTCATTCGCAGCGAGTCACACAGTGGTTTCTAAACACTCGGACTGTGGGAGAATTCTACCGGCCGGCAGCTCTGATCGGTAGTTTTCCGTAGTTTCTCTGATCAACACCACCAGCTCGAACCCGCCCGGGACATGGATCTTTTGGTGTGTCCGTATACCGTTACATTTACCCTCAATGTTACTTTCTGTGGTCGCTAAATGACTTCAGTAGATGAAAAGCGACCTTAAATACGTGAAAAACAACGGTGACCGTTGGTCAAGTGATCAAGTGGTCTGTCGTACTGTGTTCCTTGAGTTTAGCCTTGGCGTCTCGAACGATCAGTGCCCATTCACTTCTGTTTTGCTTTTCTTCTCCATCCCCTCACTCCCGTTGATCTTATATTCATCTCAACGTCATCTAACCATCTTAAATGGGGTCTTATGTCCCGTCTTCTTTCTTTGATTTCTTTACAGAAGAAAAAAATGGAAGGCTATATTCTTTAATTCGTAATATAAATCCATGCCATTAGAATCTTCTGACCTTAATTTCTGCAACAATGTCTGTTGTTTTATATATATTTTCCAGTTAAAAATTATTAGTCTTTATCCGCCAATGCCCATTTACATACTGAAGATGCATCTTAAGATTTTCGTGTCACAGAACATCAACGTACATTCAAGACTTTTTGTTATTGTCGAAACCTCAGCACCATACAATATTACTGCTCTTATTATCGTATTATAATATTATTGGCCTTATTATCGCCGTGACCTTGAGGAATTCATGCATATTTCTCTTTCTTAATACACATGTCCTGATCTGTTCTCTGGCTCGACAGCCCGACACGGGCCTTGGGCAACCAGCGGTTAATATATATCTCCATTTCTTTTTTTGTCTGCATTTCTACATTGTTCGCGGAAGTAATGAGAGATCCGCATCATTTGAATACCTCCACTTTCTCAGGTTGCTTGTACCCCCCGAGTGGACAAATGATGCGCGTTAAGCCCCGGCGGGAGCGCTCCTTTAAACGCTTTTTCCGGCGCCGCCTGCGCGGGGCAGATAGGGGGATCCGCGACCTGTGACAGACGACCACTCGTCGTCGCCGAGTCCCGCTCTTGCTCACCAGCGGCCCTCCACCCCACTCACGTCAGCCGTTTGTCCGCTGTCCGAGCGAGGGAGCTACTTGGAGCGGGTGCCCGGCAGCCTCTCCGGCGCATGGAGATGTCCTCGGGGATGACGCATTTAACAGCGAAAGGCGCACTTTGTCTCCTTCGGGTTGGTGGGTGAGATGCAAATTGTAATGTGTTCTTCGGCCCAGAAAATGATTGGCATGGCTGGTGTAGCAGCAACGTCGTTGATTGATTGATTGAGTGTTATTTCCGAGCGCGTAAACTGTTATGTGCTTCAATGATAATCATTCCCGTAAGTGTAGTGATTTTGTTAGGTGGCGGTGGTGTTCCCCGCTGGATGGCGAGATCTGGGAGCCTCCCCACCCGGATGCGGGAATTTTCCCCAACCAGGAATCTCCCACCAGCACGGCACTACCCCAGCCGGAACAAGCTCTAAGCTCCCGACCGATATGTGTGGTAGTGTGTGTGTGTGTGTGCATAAGTAATGGACAAGATAAAGGAAAAAAAGATCGCGCAAGGTCCGTGGCCCATTCATTCGGGTACTGGTCCAGCATTCGCGTGGCGTTTATCAGAGCAACCGTGGAAAGCTAAAGATCAAAGCAGCCGGCTGAATTCGACCTAGGTGTCTGGCTAGTGTCAAAAATCCTTCCACCGTCGGACTCGAACTTAAAACTTCCCGTGTCAGAGGTATTGTAGTGACATTAGTGGATGCCCTAAGCCACCTTTGCCAGTATCAGCACAGGCGTAAAACATGCAGAGTACAGTTTGTTGCACATCATACTGGTTGATGTTTATTTCGTACCTATTATTTTTTATACGAACGTGCATGAAAGAGCGACACTAACTAACATGTTTATTGTTCACTTTTCTGACGCATCTACGTTAGGTAGACTTCTTCTTCGGTTGATTTTTTCGCAACCCCCACTGTTATTTCCGAAGGAATATTTAATTTATATTCGCAACTCTTGTTTTCGTAACTTGTCTCTAGAAATGTTTGGATCTGAACTATGCTTTGCTCCATTGAGAAGGTATCCAAGATTATTCTGTCACTTTTCCGTAACTCGATGACGATTAAATTTGTGTTTTTGCATCAGAGCCATACTCTCCAAATGAAGCTAATGGCAACAGTGTGTTTCCCTAGTATGAACATTTTGTTAACGTTGACTCTACTAGAAATTACTATTCCCTTGTCAGATGTGTAAATATACTTCTGTATTCATTAAAAATGTGTGTTACCTTGGACACTAAAAATTATGGTAATACCCTCAGTTACGACGTTTCTCAATCTTTATACTGTATATGTCTTCATCCCGATGAGATTTTGCTTTCCAAAATGTGTAGCAATATTGTTAATGAAGTCGAGTAATGAAGGAACGAGAGGAACCGAGAATATCTCGATAGCTCCTACCGCAAATCCTCCTCACCGTCACAAATCCACATAAATCGACCTAGATTCGAACCCCGAACTCATAGTGGAATGTCAGCAGCCTGTCCACTTACTAAGGGCCGCTCTTGGCTTTGGGGCCCTTTCCCCTTTCTCATTTCTGACACCTCAACAACACGGCGTGCGTAGTTTCATTTTCACGTAGCAGAGGGCATTTTGAGAACGAACTGTCTTCGTGCTTGAGGCACCTGCTTCCGCGAAAGGCGATCTGTCTGCTGCTGCGGAGTGGCCCTCTGCGGCCTCGCACGCGATTCACCCCCACCCACCGCTCCTAAATGGAATCGGTGATTTGAAAAGGGAAATAAGTCCTTGTTCCGTAGTTCTGAGAAAAAAAAACTTAATTACATCCACAATTGCTATCTGCGACATTTTTGTTCTACACAAAAGTTGTAAAATTTTTCATTATCGATTGCTTGGGCTACTCTGTAATTTCAAATCTGCTTTTCCGTGATGTACATATACCGTTTTTAAATATTGAACTTAATTCCTTCAAAAAATTCGTATGAAATATTAAAGAAACGTTTTTATATCTTTAGTTTTGGATTTATGAAGCAACATAATCATAAAATAAATATGTATTATGTGAATTAACATATCGTGCTATATGGACCTGAAAAATTCTCTTACGAAATTAATAATATCAGCATCTACGTATTATCAATTTCCACATAAATATGTACCTGTCAAAACTTTCTGGTAGAAATTTATATATTTTTAGGGATGTATTTTACTATTTATGTATTTTAGTATTGAAAAGCCGTGCCTTCCATTTTCCCACCATGAATAAATATATGATACTCCATTTAATAAATGGACTTATCTTCTACGAGGTAATCAAAATATTCTCTATTATACGTTAGCTGCTTTATTGGAAAACAATCAGACCAGGCTTACAGTGACAAATGCCTGAACGAGGAAAATACTTGGTTTGTCTTCTTAAAATATTTGATAGTTCGATCACCAGGTTTTGAAGTCAATGTAGTCAACGTATAACTGTTGTCTTCTAGCATTTTGGCTTTTTATAGCTACAAATACTATTTCTTCTGAGAGAATCAGATGCTAGTTCTAAACTTCTTTCTGTTTTTTCCAAAATTAGAATTTTTATTTTCAAATAGAACACGTACTTTTAGCTGGACAAGTTTCATTTTTACTCTGACCTATAACTTGAAGGATAACAAAGAAAATGTATACGAATATGTATTTATTTGCCTTTTATCGCCGATTAAACCTATGGCGCGAATCGTGCTGACTTTTTGTCGGAGTGATATGCAGTGTAACTTCCCAGAAACGTTGCCCTTCTACACACATTTCAAATGTATTCTGAATCAAGAAATAATAAGCTAACAATAATTGAAGATATATACCGGGAGAAGTGGATTAGGGCACCATCTGATTTCACGGCAGTGTCTCTGACCGGGTGGTCCTAAATTCCAGACCAATGTGCAGAATTTTCGACACTACCTTGTCAGTTAGATATAATTCAGTCGCTGTCTGGAGGAGAATTCTAGCGGACGGCTGCTCTCATCGGTAGTTGTCTGTTGTTTCTCCGATGAACACGAAGCGAATTGACCCTACCAAAAGAGCCACGAACCGCGCGCAATTTTTCCTTCCTGTTCCTTAACCTATCCTCATCCCTAACAAACACACTTACAATTAACATTCACTACACTACCACACATGCCGAGAGACCAGTCGGGTTCTTAAAACTTGCCCCGGCAGGAGCGGTGTCCCGCTGATGGGAGATACCTCGTTGGGGGAAAACCCCGCTAGCCTATTGTAGGCCGGCGCCGGATCCCGCCATCAGCTTGCTTCCCCGCCCCCCCCCACCCGCCCCCAAACAAACGGAAAAGAGAAACCATGCCACTACACTTACAAGACTTTAACCAAGTAGCAATGACGTACTCGAATCACTAATACAATCAATCAATCTATCTAAAGAGTATAACTATATTTAGGGTTATTATCCTTAATTTCACTAGAAATGGGACTTCCTCACGTGCTTTACCTTCTCACATAAACAAGTTTAGTGGTTTGAACGTGTCTCCTAGGACAGTTACAAAATAAAATAAGTTGGTAAAATTTTAACTAGTAACATTTGATACTGTAATCGACATTCCACCCAACTCGTTACGTTATTTCATTCATACAACCTTCAGTACTAATGAATATTTCCTACAACAAACATTATCCTTTCATTATGGACTCTTCACTATAAAAGTGTTAAACGAGGAAAACAATGAAGATTCATATGGTTAAAGCCTCATTTATGTAAAAACGATTCGACGGAATATTATTTAAAAAACAGTGATCGTGCCGAAATCACGCCCAAATAAAGATCAAAACACTCCTGACATATGACAGCATTTGGTAAAGTTATACGCAATCCACACACTTCAATAAACGAGATAAAGATCACACCAGTAGCGAAAATATTATCTCACGCGCAGTAAATTTCAAATCCCGCCAAGTGAGGAAGGCCTATAATAATGTCTCCTCACCTCCCCGCGGGCAGCTGCTGAACGATTCGGCTATCACCGCCTCCGCTCTGTAAAACTGTTTGACGACGAGGGCTGTGACGCCCCGTTCGCTTGGAGACTCGTCGATATAAAACTGCCCCGCTCCAATATTTCCCGTTGCGAGCGCGCGCTAGTGCCGAAGACGACGTCTGTAAAGCGTCCGCAATCCGCCTGCACCGCTCCGCAGCGCGCCTTTTTATCGGCGGCGGCGATGACTGCGCCATTCGCCCGCCAGGATCGCCCGCGTCGGCCGCCGCGACGCGCGACGGAAATGCAGTCGCAATTCTAGCCGGACAAAGCACGGCACGCTCACATCATGTACTACAGGGTGTTCGGGGAAGAAACAACGAAACTTCGAAAATGAGCTCTTAATACAATTGAAAGCATATTTTGTACAATAAGCAACATTATACACTTTCTATGCAAAAAAATTGCATTACTGAAGCATAAAAAAATTCCAGGAACATGTAAATTATTTACCATAGACAAAAGAAATGAATATATTTGTTTTGAAAGAAAAATAACACGAAAAAATTGATTTGTGTAATTTGGGTGCTTTTTAATTTCCCGTATAAATAGGTATATTCGGAATAATATTCGTACTATATAATGCGGCGCGAAAAACAGCAGAAAAAATACATTGACGAACCCTGATAACAAGAAAGTGAATAAATTCATGCCAAATTTAAAAAAAAAACTAACATATACCACATGGTGTACCCAGAATCCCTCTTTTATGGGTCCTTGACACCGAAAAATCAATTGATGTCAAAATGTCCGTTCATCCGTCCGTCTCACCGTCCATGAACACTACTAGCGCCTAAACCATACATAAGATTTTTTCAAAATTGAGAAATCCCTCTCCAACTGGCACGAGTCGAAGTTTTGAGATTAAAAAAGAAAACATTTTTTAAAATTAGGGGGTACTTCACATATAGCTCCGCGCAAATTCAAAATTTTCTCAAAAACGGCTCCAAATTTTGTCTTTAAATTACTTGTAAGAATATATTTAAAATACACTTTGATATGGAATAGTGTAGTGTAGTGTAGTGTAGTAATACATTTGGAATGGATACTGATAATTGCACTCTTTAATATAACGTAAAGTTCATTTCGGGGTATTTTTGTTTTTTCAAAAATTACATAAATTTAATTTCTTTGATAGATTCTCACGCTGTTCATAAGCACATTTCCAGCAATGTGTAAACACTATTATATTTGATAGTTAAAGTGCTTTAATTAACTTCAAATTAAGTATTTCGAAAACTAAAAACTGTTGAGAAAAGAGCTTCAAATTTTGAATCAACAGTAGCGATGAAATGCCATTCTCTTAATAAACGGATGCAAAGATTTCGATGAAAATTGCGAATTAGGACGATGTTTTACTGTTCTTTAATATTCTTAAAATAATATTTCCGTTCTGTTATCAAGAAACCTAAAATTAAGAAAAAATGTCATAAAATGTACTTTGGGCGGCGATAGATGGCAGCTGGCAAGAATATGTATTAAGTCGTAATAGCTAGCCGAGACCCAAGGGAAGAGAAAACTAATTCGGGAAACCCTGTGCCATTCTGCAGCACCAGTAATTTAAATTTGAGTGAAGCAAATATATCGTCAGTTTGTAACAACATTTTGGGCATTTGGAAATAATTCTGTATTCGGAGATGCAGTTGAATGTTGCAGAAATGCTGTAGTGAATTCCGAGAAAATGAGGATCATTCTCATAAAATATTCTTTGTAATGAAACAAATAATTTTAGATATTTTTCAAATATTCTAAAATATTTGTCGCTGAAATTCTGAACTTCTAGATAAATCCTGAAGACAAAACATAAATCATGCATTGTTTATTAAAAAACTGAATTGCAACAATTCTGAAGTTCCTTACACTTCAATTAATAGAATGCTTTCTAAGCGCGGCACAAAAATATGTAAATGAAACGATAGACAAAAAATATGATGTTTGTACTAGTGGGCATTCCTAGCCCCAGGTCGACCGCCTTGGTAAAAGATCCCTCCTCTTACTTGCTCCTTGGGATGTACTCCTCTCTTGTGTGGACGCATCGGTTTAGGAGATTCAGCATTAACTGATGTCACTGCATTGCCTCTGACCGGAGGGGCCTACTAGGATTCTAGGCTAGGATTCTACTGAAACGGTGTTAATACTTTCAGCACTAGCTAGATACAGCTTTCAACATTTGGTCGAATTCAACTTCTGTTCGGAGGAGAAGTCTCGCATTCTCGCTGATCGGTATTTTTCCGTGGTTTCCCTGATCAGCATCAGATGAATGCAGGAGCAGAACCCTGACGAATGAACAACGGAGCTTGCGCGAACATTCCTTCGTCTTCCTTGCCCTATCCTCACCCCTAACTTACACGTACATTAGGAACCATACAAATACATTTCAGTACGATGAAAGTGTAGTCTTTTACGACTGGAGTCAATATCTACTTGGCTGTCCAGGAGGCACCGCTTAGTATGCGCAATTACCAACGATCTGGTCGTTACACTGCGGCCTTCCTCGGGGCGAAATGCGCGGAGGTGGGCTGATGCAGGCTATATATACATAACGAGTTTCCACTCTGCCCGCCAGCCGGTTGGCCGGGCCATCGGCTAATGCGAGGAAATTCCAATCAGGCAACAGCGCCCCTGGGCGGGGTGGGGTGGGGTGGGGAAAGGGGAACCACCCGGGGTGAGACGTCAACGAGCCGCAGATTCCGAGAGCACGAGCAGGTTGCTAGGGAACTGCCCTGGCAGTCGTCGGAGAATTACCAACCATATCAGCCGGACGCTGGAATTCCCCTCCAGATAGCGATTGAACTTGACTCAGCTATCGAACTAGTGCAGAAAAGTCTGTCGCTGATGGGACTTGAACCCAGATCCTCCCGGTCACACGCACTGCAGTTGATACCCTGATTCACTTCTCCCGGTAATTGTATAATTATTTCTTTTTCAAACCAAAAAAATAATTAAAACTAATTAATTAAAATTAATTATAATTACTTGTTTTCTTACTAAAACGCATAATTTATTTCCAATAAATTGACGTACACCTGTCAATAAAAAGGAGTTTTCCAGAGGTGTCTCCTTCTACATCGTTCCTGCACCTGCAATGGCGTCGCCTTTTCCCCGCGCAATCACATCGAGCGGAGGTAGCTTTGTTTGGCTTGACGCTCCGTGCGGCTCGGCCGCGAACCAACCTGCGAATGCGTGCCCCGTGCGCGTGGCAGTGCCCCACTGTGTGCCGGCGCGCGCCGCTAATGGCGCGCGCGGCGACGGCCCAGGCGGCGCGTTAACGCGCCCAGCCGCGGACGCCGTAAAGCCTCTTTACGAGCGCGCGCCCCGCGCCGGTGAGCGCGCGAGCGGGCGAGCGTGAGGCGGCGGTCACTCGCGGTCTTCGCAGGGGAAATTGCGGGGTGATAAAATGTAATTGTGCGAGCGTTGAGAAACGCTCTGCAAATGAAGTGCTAACACAGAATGTCAGTTGCGCGTGATTTCATTTCTTAAGCTTTGTTTCACTGGCATGGAAATCTCTATTCTTTACACGCACGTATTTTCTAGTGAAATCAAAAGATAATAAATTGTAATTGCAAATGTTCATGAACGGTCACCCTACGAAATACCGTTTAACACTTCAGGAAGTTACAATATTCCTACCACCATCTGTCTGGCGATGGCGTCGGCACCGACGAACTGGAAGAAGGTGTGTCCGAAGTGACAGGGTGAGCGGGAAGCAGGTGAGCGGCTAGCGGGTGAACGGGAAGCGGATGAGCGGGAAGCGGGAGTGCAGGGTCGTAAAATGGAGCAGTGTTTTCTGAGGAAACTGCAGAACGATAAAATGCAATTTTACAAGCTTGAAGAAACGCCCTGCAAATGAAGTGTTAACGTAGCATGTCATTAGCACATGATTTCATTTTGTAAGATTTGTTTTACTTAAATGAAAATCACTGTTCATCACATGCACAACCTTTTCTAATGAAATTAAACGGTAGATGTAGATTATAATTTCAAATGCCCATAGACAGTTATCCTGACGTTTAACACGTGAGCAGGCATTTCTCTATCTCTCCCAGCCACTTGCAAAACCGTTACTGTTCTGTGACTAACGAGCGAATCCCAAGTATTTGATGGCGAGTGGCCTCTTCCTTACGCCTTGCTGCCACGAGGCGTCGGTTGGGTCGTAAATAGTCTCGCACTGAGCGTGAAAATTGAATCGGTTTGCCCAGCCTTAAAACAGGCGGAATGACGCAATCAAGATTTGCATTTTTCTCTGTAAATTGAGTGTGTTTCTACGTCTATTGAAAGTTAGTAATATAGATATTTTGGTGTTTTTTTATTTTCTTGGTATTTAACGAATGTACAAACTCCCTGCAAAAGGGGGAAAGATAGACACATCTTTTTTGTTTTCTATTTTTGTTACCCAGTGGTAGTAAGGAGGTCTAAAAAATTAACATTTGTCATCGAATATGGCATGTTCGACAACTAATTAAGATGTGCGACTAGAATTAATATTTGTTTTCTGCGTAGCCAAATTTAAGTTATGAACGTTCTCTTCAATAGCGAAAGCAATAAATATTTCCTGACGTCGAAATTAACTTCGATAAAAAGCAAGCTTGAGAATCAATGACTTCCTCGCACAGATGTCTGGCATTTCCATCACTAAATATCGCGAAGTTTAGAACGAAAATTGTGAATGGAATCGGCGATGTGTAACTTCGTTAAATTAAAAAAAACGTCCTTTGATGTTTGCGAGGACAAAAGTTCAAGTCCGTTTGCGGACGATCGCCGGGGCGGAGAGAAGAGTCGTTCGCGCGAACCGAAGGAGGAGGAACGAATCGCAGATTATTTCGGGTTCGACAAAAACTCCAATCAAGGGAGAGCAGAAAAAAGTCTTCGGAAATCTCCGATATAGAGCACATGGTTGAAGGAAGACGTCTCGGGATGAAGGCATAGGTCTGCCATCGGCCGTCGTCAGCCGCTGATTTTTCCCAGAGACTCGTTTCTGCGTTTGTCAATCGATTCAGACAAGATTTTAAACGAGAGTTAGGAACGCATATTTGCGAATGGAGAGAAAATTAAATCAGCATGATCGTCGATTCTATTACGAAAATGTTTTTTCACCGCACTACTATTCGGAATTACATTTTGTTACAAACAAAAAAGTGTTTGACACCAATTTTATATTTTTATATCAATGATAACACGTTTGGAAGATACGTTAATAGAAAATTTGTCGATAAATGGAAATCATGGAAATTGTGACTTAAAATGTGAAGTTGAACTTCGATCAGAATATCCTGAGATTTACCATAGCTGTCTGTTTCTTGGAATTAAGACAATCGTGTTCTCTGCTAGAAAAAAATGATGTTCTGTAAAATGGATAACACATATATGAAATTTCTGCAAATGGAAACATAGCTGAAAATTACTTGCGCCTTTACGTCTGGAATGGGGTAAATGAATAGAAAGAAATGATCATGCACGATCCATGGCTCATTTCTGTGGTGTACTGCTCTGATATTTCCTGGAACTGAGCAGGGGAACCACCGTTAACAGCAGTCGAGTTGCTATTTGGATGGAGCCTAGCAGCGCAAACTCGCTCATGTTCAACAGAGCAAGAACATTTCCGACAGCTGTCCAGTATGGAACCTGCGACGTCATCCAGTCCTGTACATTGGGTCTAGTCCAGTACATTGGGCGTCAGGCACTTTGCCTTTATATCCCCTCGGTACTACTCGCTCTCTCGTGTTGGAGACTAGCTTACATTGACAATACTTGGTTTCTCAACTTCTCTGTGATTGGTTAAGAAACTGTATCATAATGAAATCGGTATCGTAATGAGTATCATTATGTAACTCGTTGCACTCATAAAAGGACAGAATTATACAATAGAAATAGAAAAAATATTTAAACGTACGTATATTGCCTGGCTCTTCTATTTCGTGCACAGAAAGTAACTTAAAAATATAAATAAACATACTATTTTTTCCGTTTGAAATTAGATATAAACAGCGTCAATTGTGTTTCTCATATTTATTTAGGTATGTGAAATGACAGTACTGGTTTCATGTTGCAAAGCATTTTAGCACATACGAGTGCACACCATTCCAGAAGCATTACATACCCGTTCTACAGTCCCAATTTGGCAGATGCTCGATTACTGTACGTGCCACATGGAACCACGTGGCACCCTCACAGGTGGTCCCGTGCGTTGCTCATCGCTGGGTGCCTCGCGCCCTCGCAGAAACTCGCCTGCCCATCTCGCGACTGTACGCTATGGAAGGCCATGACTCCCAAGGGCTTCCACTTTGCTGTGACATTCTCAAGCATTTATTCCACGGAAAAGTGCTGTCTTGGAGCGCTGCTAGAAAGTGTTACATTCATCTCGCACGGTGATAGTCAGCAGATTTCTTATTGCTATTTGCGCAAATACGTAGAGAGAGCTCACAGAGCCATGTGTTGTAAACACACATTAATACAGTATTCTTTTCACGCGATAATTAAAATTGTTTGATCCGACAATTCCACTCGTGAAATTAACTCCACTAGAGCTTAACTACATATACCAAATGCCACAATCAAGGCGGTGTAGCTAAAAACGTTTATCGCCTTTTTTATCCGATTTTTCTTACCGCTTCTTCCTACTGGTGAATATTAAACTGTGGCCCTTCTGTCTTTGAAGCCGGTAGACATCGATTGGTACGTCGATGTTCAATAAACCGCCTATGAACTAAAACATAACCTCTTTGATTTTAACGTAGCATTCATTTATTTTCAATATTTTTCACGCTTTAAAACTCTGTTGGTCAAACATTTTTTGTGGAATAGTCCTATTAATTAGCACTCGTGCTTTGAAAATTCTCAAATAAATCCCCTTCTCGCATTGAGTTGGGGATTTATCGACAATTTCCAAAGAACTCGTGCTATTTACCTACGATAACATTTCGTTTAAAAAAAGTAGTCGCTGCGACTTCTGTCCCAACCTTCGTATGTTGAAAACATTAGTTATGAACTTACAAAGCATAAGTAAAACTGTATAAAATGAATATGCCCATCGGAAGTGCCACGCTCACTAAATATTTCCCTCAGATTGTATTTGACTATATGAGTGCAAACTCTGGTGAATATTCTAGCGCAGTGTGCTCGCACGCGGTGGGTGGGTGGTGGGCGTGTGCTGGCCAGCGCTTATCGATGGGTCATGAGCGCGACTGGCTGCTTGTCCGGGCGGTCCGTCGGGAGGGGAGGCGCGATCGGGTCTAGTCTAACAAAATACGAGTGTCACGCAAGTTTGTGCAGCAGTGGCCCACTGCTTGAACTGATGACTGAAGTGTTTCTGGCCGGGACAACTAGCTACTACATAGCTAAGTTCAAATCAGCCAATGTCTGGGCCTTACACACAATTTCACTTTTCTGCACTACACTACCACACATGATGTCGTAGGCTTCCGCGGCCAGAGTCATGATCTGGGCTGTTCGGGTGACGCCGCGACATGTCGCTCGAAACGTCGGCACATCAGCCATCGACGCGGCGTCACCCGGACAGCCCAGATCACTACCACACATGTTGGGAGCCCGGTCAGGAACTTAGAGCTTGATTCGGGTGGGGCGGCGTCCTTCTGGTGGTGAACTTAGAGGGAGAACAGCGCTTTCCGACCCAGCAGCAGGGAGGAACCCCGCCACATTCCGGCGTCAAACGTGCGTAACACACAAGGCACTAACGACGACAACACTATGCGCGCCGAAAAACATGAAGCATCAATCTAACCGCCGCTGTGAGCAGCGCTGTGCGGTGTTGTTGGAGGCGGGTTTGGTTGTGGCGCGCGTGCTGAGACCTCAGCGAGCGCCGCTGTCACGCCAGAGGCCGTTCGGCGCGGGAGTTTGGATGGAGCGGGCGGAGACGGATGGGCGTAGGACGGGCGCGAACAGGCACGATAGGGCTGGGGGGAGTGGACAGGGCGGCCGAATCGGAGCGGGGCGGGGGGCGAGGCGGGAGAGCGGGAGGGGTGGCCGGGACTGAGGAACTGATAGGGAAGAGCAGGCAGATCGGCGTGGATGGGATGGCGCAGGGCGGATCGAGTTGGGCGGAGAGGTCTGGGCGAGTAGGTGGATCGGGCGGTCGGTGCCGGGCGGGGCAGTTCGCGGTGGTCGGGACGGGGCGAGGTGAATCGCGGGAGGTTAGAGTAGGATGTAGGGGCGGGCGGTGCGAAAGCGAGGCGAGACGGAGATGGGCGGGTCGAGTGAAGGCCGCGGTCGAGCGAAAGCATGTAGGGTGGAGGAGAAGGACGTTCATGGTCGAGCAGGAGGACAGGAGGGACGGGGACGGGCGAGGAAGGGTGTGGGTGGGTGGAGTAGGGCGAGGACGGGTCGTGCCTGTGCAGAAATGCCCCTCCTCGGGCGACAGACGGAGCCGCGTCAAATTATCTCCGCCCGCGTTTCGCAGCTGTTTGCGCGCCGTTGCCAGCTCTCACCCCGCCCTGCCCTGCCCCACGGCTCTCCGCCCACGCGAAGCACTCTGGGCCCAAACGGCGATAAGCAGCGGCCGAGCGAAGACAGCGATATGGCCACTCATTGCACAAAGCGGGTGCACAATGGGAGTAGCTCTGAGCGTGGCTTTCTACACCCTGCAGCTAGAATGATTCATTTAAGAGGGGCGTGTTTTCAGATTAGCCATAAACGTGAAAAACAGTAAATGAAAGGGATTTCGTGTTTTGTTGACGAATTGTATTTTTAGCAATCAATTTTGTTCGCAAAGCAATGCCGAATTCAACTAAATTAATTCACAACCTAATAGATGAATTCATCAATTCAAAAAGTTTTGATATATCAATATTTTGAAAAATAGCCCAATAAGCTGTTTTTAAATAATTATTATTACGATTGTTTCAGAAACTTACTTATTAGTTTACAACTCTATACCTTTATTTTAAAATGTGCTGTTTCCGCGTTCGTGGCCTTAAGGCAGGGATATTCTAAAACGTTGGCTAACTGTCAATTTTCATTCACCTTGTCTAGCATTCCGATATACACCTATGAATATCATTCTGGATGAGGTTTTTTATCCAAATTTTTCGTGTAAAAATGAAATACATACGAAACAAAAAGTTCACAAATTATAAATATCCTACCTTTTCCATCCATTACGGTTTACGATATTCGAAAATATCCTGAGTGTTTTATTCAGTGAATTACATACCTGATCTTTTCTATATAAATTGTATAATCTATTGTTTCAGTGCAATAAAAGTACTCTATGAAAGAAATGAAAGCTGTAATAATGATTTGTTCTACCAAAACACACCAGCCGTCTCCCCCTCGGTTACACCCAATATGTTCACGCCTTCTTGTAAACAAGGAACCGTGGCGCGCTGTCTCCTGAATGGGCCCGGCTGCTTTGTACCTGCAGCCGTAATGACGGGGGCTATTTGCCCACGGAGTCGCACGGCGCGGGGGCGGTTGAGTGGGCTGGCGCCGTCTGCGAGAACCAGCCCACGGGTGCCCGCCGCTTTGTGTTTATTTGATTGCGCCATAAACGGAGGCACAAAGGGCGAAGATTCGGGCGCAGCAAGGAGCTGTGGGCGGGGAGCGAACGCCCGGCGGAGGCAGAGGGAGGAGCGAAGTGCTGTGTGGGAGGAGGCGGGAGGGAGAGGCTGAGCGACGCTGATTGGGGGCTGTGGATGGGTAAGAGACGATTTGGCTAGGTGGCATAAAACATGTAGTGGCCTAGGGTGCGAGCCAAAGTGGAGGTTGGCCGACCGTGGCTGGGAGTGGCCGACCATGGCTGGGAGTGGCCGACCGTGCTGGGAGCGGCCTATCGTGGCTGGGAGCAGCCGACCGTAGTTGGGAGTGGCCGACCGTGGCTGGAGTGGGTCGACCGTGACTGAGTGGTGACCGGACTGGATGGCCGACGTGACTGGAGTGGTCCGACCGTGACTGGGAGTGGGCCGAGCCGTAGTGCGTTAGTGGCCTACGGTGTCGAGTGGCCTTCGTGACTGGGAGTGGCCGACCGTGACTGGGAGTGGCCGACCGTGGCTGGGAGTTGCCGACCGTGGCTGGGAGCGGCCGAGAGAGACGGAGACTGGCTGAGAATGTTGGAGTGTAGCCGAGTCTATCAGAGTGTTGCGGGCATGGGCATGGTGCGGGTGGGCGTGGTGGTGATGGGCATGACGGAACGAAGCAGGCGAGGCACAATGGCTACAGTAACATAGGCGAGGGGGGAGTGGCGCGTCGTTAGCGGCTGTGGGGTGATCTGAGGAGGGGCTTCAAGCAACCAGAAATGGCTGTCTGGAAGCCACCGCCTTCCGCGGCGAGCGATATTCAGGGGTTTAGAAGCTGTTGCGGGACACCGGTTGATAACATCGCAGTCGCAACTGCGCCTGGGGGAAAACACGTGGACAACTACGTGGATTACGCTGACTGAGCTAGAATTACTACCTCTCTGCAGCGATCTGACTAGTAGGCTCTAGGGACAATCCAGACGATTGCGATTTTTTCTTTGTAGTTGTATAGCTAACTTGAATTCATAAACTGTCTGGAGAAGAATTCTAGCGACCGGCTTACTCTGATCAGTAGTTTGTGAAATACTACCAAGTGAATGCAGGAACGTCACCCCAATGAAAGGGCCATGGGGCGCGCGCAATTCTTCCTTCCTCCGCCTTGTCCCAGCCTCTCCCTTTCCTTACACTTACATTTACATAAACAACAATGCCGCATGAATTAATAAGTGGATGAAATTAATAGTTCATGTATGAACGCAGTTTTTACCACTGTTCCCAAATTATATTTTCCGCGGATTACGGTTATGTACTAGAATATCAACGTTACAAATTATTTTATCTTCATTTGTTCAAAGGACATACAACGTAGATTGTAATTAATTGGCTTCTTTGTAAAACGTCTTGACGTACTAAATAATATAAGTTATATAAAAATATAACACGAATGCACTGTTTTTATATTTTTTAATTAGAAACCTATTGTATTTTCTGAAATATTTCTTACTGATATTGAACGCAGGTTTTCTCCTATAAAATGTCACCAATAGTTAATAATACAATTTATTTATTTTTTTAGTATTTTACGCCAAAATCGGTTAAACAGTGTGTGTGTATGTGTGTGTGTCTGTGTGTGTGTGTGTGACGTGTTAAGGGGAGACGTGAATTCTGTACACGTTTTCATAATTCTACCCTAACCCTACCAGTTGAATTTTGAATGCATAAAGAAATGAGCAATTGTTTTCTAAGGCTTGTTAGTAAATTATCCTCTCCAATGTAATAAAAATTTGACGACAATATGTCTGTCCCGCCATCTCTATCTGTAAAAAAATGACAATTTTCTCCAAAACCGATCTAGCTGATGTCACGGCCCCTTGAATTGATTACGTATCATTTTCTTCTAGGGCTGTTTTCCATAAAGCCTCAATGGCATTTCCAAACTTTTCTGAAAAATGGTGCATTATATTTTCTTCTAATTTTGTCAGAAAGAACAACGTATATTTATAAAAAAATTGACAAGCTCCAACTTTCATTATATTTTCTTAAATTTTCGAAAACGACATTTGAAATGTCCTACACAAGAAATATTCAATACAGACTAAATAAATGTATTCGTCACTATTGATCTTTAATTAATATCATGTTAAGGGTTTCAAAATATGAGTAGTTTGCGCGTAATTTTGTATAAGTTAAAGGCAATTTTCAAAAAGATATTTTCTAATATATGTATATAATAAATGTATAGAAATAAATGTACTGGATAGCATGATATAAACTTGATTTTGATGTAATCTTTTAATTTGTCGAAAATTTACTTAAATTATGTTCAAGTAGTATTAAAATATTACTTAAAAACTGTAAATAATGTAAGAAAGAAAATGCTATTGTTGCACCACAAGTAGTATAAGTTAAAAGGGAAAAGCAGAAATTAAAACGCATATAATATTAATTTCGGCTTAATAACGCGGAAAAAATAATTTAGTTGAAAATAAAACAATTTTTACTTCCTTTTGAAGTGGAAACAGAATGTTAGAATTCTATCAACCATTACACTAAATGTCAACTATCACAAAATCTGCATTCGATTCTGAATTCTTGTGGACCCTTCGTAATTCATTATCGTAGGTAATATCACGTTCAGGCAATAAAGCACATTAAAAAAGAAAAAGAAGAAAATATTCTCTATGATTCAGTTTTTAATTTAATTTACAAACATTAGCCAATGTAAATGATAAATGTGATGACATTAAACACTCTCCACTCGACGACATACAGCGTATTGTGGGAAATTGTAGGAAATTGTATTCTGTAGTGTGGAAAGAAATTCTACAATCCTAACCAAGCTCACACAATAGTACACTGAGTAAGTAAGTAAACACATTTGACTTACATTTAACTGATCACAAGCGTGCACTGTAATTTTAATTTAATTCCATTTTTATGTATACAGCTTTGTGTATGACTATGTATTATTTTCTTTGTCTAAGAAATATTATTGTAAGTTATTATTATTTACGATAATTTTTAATATTTTATTTAGTTTTATTTAAGATCGCATTAAATCATAATGTTACTTTTTAATTATAATTTAAAACATTTATCCTTAATTTTTTTGAATCTAACAATAATAAAATAGCAAGTACATATCTACATTATTAACGTACATAGGAATTTTTTTTACGAAAAAATCATGATTACATTTCAAAATGTGCCGATCTAAAGCCATTTACTGCCGCACAAGAACATCAAATACATCTGCGTGGTCGTATCAAGACACTACGCTCGAAATCATTTCCCTTAAAAACAAACGCGAGAGCAATCGAGAGCTGTGACGAGGTGCGTGGGCCTGGGCGCGGTCATGAAATTGAGTTCCCCTCCCATTCCACCCTACAGAGCGGGGAAAATCCTTTTTGCTTTCCACAACGGACGCTCTATCTGACGCATAGAGCAGTTGATTTTTTCCAGCTGCGGTCCACAGGTGCGGGAGAGAGAAAGGGAGAGCGAGTGAGTGTGTGTGTGTGTGAGAGAGGGAGACAAAAAGAGGGATGGTGAAGGATGACGCGTGAGGCAATATTGGCCTTTCATCGTATTCGGATAATTACATTTCGGCTCGCCCAACCACCGGGCAGGCACCGCGTCGAAAACCACTACACGCGCGCGTTTAAAATAAAACATTTGCAACGCGGGCAGCGCGGCCCCAATCTAGGTCACGTGGTCGCTTATTTTGTCCCTGCAATTGAAGCAGGGCGTGCGGTTCACAAGAGAATTTCACACGTGGCCAGTTACATATTTGGGGAGCGAAGTGTTTATGTACACGTCATGCGGCTCTCCCACGGGGGTGATTTGAAATATCTTTGCTATGTGCGCGCTGTTGGTTTTCCATGAAGGGGCTTTGCCACCTCAGGGTATCGTATATTGCATTTCATTGAGTAATATGGGACAGAGGTAATTTAATGTTCCACGGAGGTTCCACGACTTGTTGTGAAAAGAGAATACCAGATAATGGACCAGATTACGAGACTCTGCTTTTGTCCCCTTCAGATCGTCTTTAGAACTGCATACCCTATAAAAAGGGAGCTTCTTGTTCTCAGTAAGAAATGGTGACCCACTGGCAAATCGGCTTGATTCGTGAGCAATATATGTGATGCGTTTTATTATTATTATTATTATTATTATTATTATTATTATTATTATTACATTTTATTTTACATTGGCAGACGGTGCAAATCAGCCGTGAGGCTTTTCAGGTGATTGAGTAACTTTGTATCAGTGAAGAGTGAAGGGGGTATCTTCTTGTCTCCTCCCTGATAGTGATTTCACTGTTGTGCCTTAAACCAAGGCTATTACGAAGAGAATTCATTACAGGCCGGTGACAGAGTTCGTTCCCCGGCCAAGTCATTTGAGTTTTGTAGCTGATAAAGCGGGTTCGCGCCAGGTGTGCTAGAGGGCCTCCGTTCACCCTAACTCTCATTCTATCATTCCTCATTCATTTTTATTCAGAAATCATTATTGGATATAACATTGTATCAGCACTCGTGGCTCTCAATAAACTCAGAAGTTAAAGAACCTCTAACCCGCAATAAATATATTGTATCAATAGTTTCTCAATTAGAGTATAATTTTCTTCTTTTCTTGGTTCTTAACTAAACTATCCCTGACCAGACGCACATGTAGAAGTAACTTAAGCACGAGGTCCTGCTTGCTCATTTTCAACGCATCAATTGTCCTCTTTCATTTGCTATGATGCGATTGCATCAGTTCGGTATGGATTCTCGGTCTGCATAGCCACTCGTTGGGTCTGCGTCTGGGAGATGTATTATGATTCTGTTGAGATGTTATGAATTATTTTATATCTTTTGAGATGTAAGGTTAGTACATTTTTAATCTATTAAGTCTCCTTGTGTCTACTTATTCTTTGTATGTAATGTGTATGTGTAAGTGCATGTAAGTGCTATATGTACGTTAATAGTAGTGTTGTTTTTTATTATCAGTCCTGATGATGGAATGAAGTAATTCGAAACTTTGTCAAACATTTATGATTCATATTTTAATTGTTCTGACCAAATCCTATGATCATAACATCCAACAATAAATATGATAATTAACAATGGAGGATGCGAATAACACATAGGTATGTGCTGTGGATGCGCGGTAAATGTTCAAATGGATAGCGTTGACCTCTGTTGGCGAAACTAAATAAACAGTGATTGCTATTGGCTCTCGGCAAGAAACCGAATTTGTCGTGCAGGTAATGCAGGTGTAAAGAGGGTGTCTGGGGATCACTTCGTGTTCTTGGGCAACCGCATGGGTGATTCGAGGATGAAGTGCGTGACTCGATGTGCGAACATTTGAGCAGATTTTGAGACAAACTAATGTGGGAGAGGAGTAACGCGTGGGTTGCGTGTGGAGAAGGCTGTCTCGAAGTATGCAAAATGCACAAGCGCGTGCTACCCGTTAGCTGCAACTGTAGACCGTGGGTGATGGGCGTGTTGATGATTGCAGAGTGCATTGGCTAATTGTTTGTAACAACGGTAGGACGGTAATGTGTGAGCGTCGGGCGAGCGGAGTGGACGGTGGGGTGGACGTGGCAAGACGTGGGTGATAGGTGGATGTTAGATGAGTAATAATGAGGGTGAACGGGTTTGTGTCCCAGTGTATAGCTACTTGGCTTCTTTCTCTTGTCGAGCGCGGGGCGGTGAGTGTGAGGCGCGTGTGCCGTGGTGATTGCAGAGCGCAGGCAGCGGTGAGCGCTGGCCCCGGCGGCGGCGCGGCGTGATGCGGGGCCAGTGGCCATGGACGGCGAGAACCGCATCATCCTGAACGTGGGAGGCATTCGCTACGAGACGTACAAGGCCACGCTCAAGAAGATCCCGGCCACGCGCCTGTCGCGGCTCACCGAGGCGCTCGCCAACTACGACCCCATCCTCAACGAGTACTTCTTCGACCGCCACCCGGGCGTCTTCGCGCAGGTGCTCAACTACTACAGGTGGGTGGCCAACAGGCGCTATTGCATTCCGCTAATAACGGTTAAATGTTCGCAAAATAATAAGAAAATATTTCGCGTTAATTTCCTTTTACTGTTTTCGAAAATCGTTGATAAGAAACATCAAGTGCTTAATGTTTGTTTTGAGAGTAAAATTAATATTAATTATTATCGGCCACTTAATTTCACTTAAAGAGCCATTTCTTATACGAGTTGTAATACGTGCGTTAACGCTATTTTTCTCGTCATGCTTTCAATATTCCAGTCCATTTACAATTGGTACTTTAGCGATAAATTATTTTTAGTATTTCCTACGTAACACAACGAATAGTTAATAGAACTGTCAACTCTGTATAACAATGAATATAGATGTAGATTTCTTAAACATTACCACTTAATTTCTTTTCCTCAGTATACATTATTCTGATACTTTAGTATAAATCTATGATTCAACATTTTTCATAGTAGCGGAGATTATTGTGGGAACAGTAAAATACACAAGGCATTATTTTGAATTTTCTTACGGTCAGTTGCATGCTATTCTATTATCATCCGGTGCATATATATGTGTATATATA
>BOPP01000268.1:921857-945653 GCA_017312745.1 Gryllus bimaculatus
GCCACCGCCTCCGCCCTCCACCGCCCGTGCGCTGTGCGCGCTGTGCGCGTCTGTGCACGCACAGACAGCATTGCCGCTATGTCTGCAGCGGCCCTCGACGACAAGCGCTAGGATTCGCGCCCCGACGGTTGCGGGTTAGCCGGATCGAATGCAGCCTGTGTCTGGAAGAGAATTCTTGCATCCGGCTGCCCTGATCCGAAGTTTGCAGTGGTTTATCTGCCCAACGCCAACCAAATGTCGGTACTACACACGCAATCCATGGCCTGTTTGTTAATCTTTCCTTAACATTGTTCTATCCTTACTCCTTAGTGACACACGCTTACACTTACATGAACAACACTACCTCACATGCTGGGAGACCGTTTGTCCGGGGTAGGGTGGTGCCCACTGGTGGAAGATACCAAGTTGGAAGGAATTACTACCTAATCATTCCAAGGGGGTCCGCTGCTGCGTCTCCGACCAGAAAGTTCAATGGTTCGAGTACCGTAGATGGGGGATTTTCCACTAGCCACGTGGCTGCGTGAAATTCAATCACTGGTGCAGAATTCTAGCTCATAAATCATGTCCTCCACACTACATACACGTCGGGAGTGCAGCCGTGAGCTTACAGTTTCTGCCGGCCGGAGCGATACCTCGCTGGTGGACACACCTGGAAGGGGAGATTATCGCCAGCCGACTACCTCTAGGTCGTAGCTGCTTGGCTGACCGGTAAATGCTGAGAACTAGACCCAGATGACAACGTTTCGGCCGCCTTTCTGCAGCCTTCAAGGTGATTTTTTTCCACCCTAAGGATGATCGCAGAATGACGGCTGAAAGGTTGGCACCTCTGCCAAGGACGCGGCGACTCCCGGACAGCCATGTAGTTACTGCCTCAGATCGCTCTCATCTGACCTGTAGGTCGGCGCCAGATCTGATCATTCAAAAATTACTTCACGTCCGTCAAGCGACTAATGGATGTGGCAGATGGCTCAGACGAATACAATCAATCATTGTCCAGTGTACGCCCTTCTCCGCATGCATGATCAACAATATCTCAAACACAGTCACCACCATCAAATCAGCAGGGTTGTAAGAACGTGTAATGGGCTCGAAAATGATAACTCAATAACAATGACCCAGTTGTAAAAATTCCCATATATCTGAGATACTCCCGTGACATTTCCTATATTTGCCGGCAAATCATTAAGCACTGGTGTCGGGTAGGACGCGTTGTGACGCAGACAGGGATTTAGTGCACCTGCCGACAACCTCTGCATGATGGGTTGCTAAACAAACAGAGAAAATTGTCACGTGTGTATCTTCGTTCTATGAAATTTCTCGCCAGATGTTCTACGTTGGCAAAAAGTGAAAATTTCGGCCCCTCGCCGTGCTATAGAAAACTCGCCGTGACATTTATTCTTAACCATCCTGTAGACACATACGTATATACCCGCTCGGCTATTGGCCAAACAACCCGGTAAAACTGTCAAATACATTCGAAATTTGTCGGTACAGTACAACGCAGACAGGAATTTCGCGTACCTGGCGAAAACCAGTGCATAATAGTTGTTAACAAACAAAGACAATTTTCACGTGTATGTTCGTTCTATGAAATGTTACGTGAGATGTTCTACGTTCAGGACAAAATGTAAAAATTTCGTCCCCTCACCGTGACATAGAAGTTTGTGACATTTATTCCGAAACATCCTGTATACACATACCGCCTGGGCTACAGCGTTGGCCAAACAGCCCGGCGAATAAAGGACTCCGTTTTATCAGCCGGAAACTGTATTCTGGCGTCGCACCGTAGTCTGCAAAGACGAATCGCTGGCGGTGTCGCCACGTGAACGGATAACGACGCCGTCAAAGCACTTTCAGCGCGCTCCGTGTGCCGTGACGTAAAAAAGCGCGACGCGCCAATTTATCGGCGCGCATTGTGCGCGGCTATCGGGAGAGTTTTATTGGATTTGTCATCGCGCATTAATAAACAAGGCGAAATGGAGCGTGTGACAATAGTTGCCGAAACATATTCTTTGTGGCCTGTTCTCTTGAAATCGCGATGTGTCAATAAACTAGTATATATTGGGCAGCTTTAAAACAATTGGCAGTTGTTTAATGGTAACGCTGGACTAGTCATAAATGAGAGCAAGTAATAATGTTCAAAGACGTTACTTTATATTTGATCATTAAATATGTAAGGTTTTCCTTTACACCAAATTTAAAACTAGTAGTGCTAAAACAGTACACATTTTTTGTCTGATTATATTTCAATTCATGTCATGTTTAAAGATATAAGTTTTTAGATAAGATTTTTATTACGGAAAAAATTATCATCAATTTTGTAGTTTTGCAAGATTTTTGCAATTTTCAAAAATTGAGGATGTTTGCAGAAAACGGGTTCAGCGACAGTTTTACTCCAGTTATTCACTTCATTCCAGAAAAATTAAAGAAAACATTTTTAAGAAAGCTATTTTTAAGAAAATAATTGTTTCCAAATTGCCTGCATTTTACGTAAAAAACGAGAAAACTACTTATACTTGCGAAAAATGGTAAGTTGTATTATTTCAAGACATGTGTGGGAAAAACAAATTTCATTAAGAAAACAACTCTATCTTCAATTTCATAGTTAGGGAAGACTAATAAAAATTGAACATGGGCAATTTGAAAAAAAATCGTAGTTCAACGAAAATAAGTTCGGATCCATTTGTAAGCGTATTTTGCTCAAATCGAAAGGAAATGCAATTAAAACATTTGTAAACATTTTTGAGAAAATTTTGATAATGTTGAGGATTCTCGTAATATTTCATGAAAAATCAAAATATTCGTTTAAAATTTGTAGAGCATGGACTTCGTCCAGATCAATGAGTAAATATAAATTTTGGAGAAAATAGTCTGAACGGTTTAGGCTCTAATGTTGCGCATAGACGAACGGACAGAAATATTTGCCTCGGATAATTTTTCAGTGTAAAGGACAGACAAAACGTGTATTCTCAGCTTTACAAAACGTGTTCAAGAAAGAAACTAATACATTTAGGAATGAGAATTATTGAATTTTTCGGTATCAGAGAAGCCCCATAATACGATCATTTTTACAATATATTCTGTACTGCAAGAAAGTGTGTGTCTATAGCAGGAATTAAACAGCACCTCATGACATACACAAGAGAATATTCCGCGAAGCTATTTTAGGTTTTACATGTATTAATCGATTTTATAACCAAAATAAATGATTTACTTCCTTTGTATCATGTACTACATCCTTTGTATGAAATCTTACCACAAGACCACTGCTGATTCTAGAATGATTTTGTGGTGATTATTAATCGTGACACAAATGAGGGCTTCATGTTATCGCGCAAAAAAGATAGAGAGAGAGAGAGAGAGCGCGCGCGCGCGCGCTTAATTTGTCCCGTAAGTGTAGTGCGTGTTAGAGCCCGAAGGGGGCGGGGCCCCTCCCGTGCGGTGCCCACACACACACCTGGGCGTCGGAGATGCCTCTAATTGGCTCATTCCGCAGGGGCAGCACCGAAGCCGGGGCATGCTCGAAGCCCCCGACATGTGTGACAGTGAAGCATATATGAGTGTCAGGGAGGGCAGAGGAGTAGAGAAGGATGTGGAAAGGATAGATGCGCGCGGCCTTTGCTCTGTTGGTTAGGTTACTGTCTTGAACTCTCCTAGGAAACAGTTTCTCCATCGGAAATATATTGCAAATTATTCTTCAGCACTCCCGTATAAAAACATTACTTACTTCCACCGTTTTGCGATTGGAACGTATTTCTTTGCAATACCTGCAAATTCAAAGTAAGCAAAACACTGGGGTGACATGAATCAGCATGGCTGCCATTTCATATATTGAGAATGATTCCAAGAGAATATTCTTGTAATTTTCCATGAATTTGTTCTAAAGCATTCTTTTAAGAATCCCTTCTTTTTCTTTCTAGAAGTTCTAGTGGTACTTCAAGAGAACATACTTAGTCGCATTATTTCTAAATTTCCAATATTCGAAAATTTGGAGTTGAACAAAAATCAGACCCTCACCATTCTTTTAAGAATCCTTTCTTTTATCCATGGAAAAAATTAAAGAAAATAGTTGAACCGGAATTTGAGAAAAAATTATACTTTTTAAAAAATTGCCTGTATTTTGCGCTCAAATCTATGAAAACTAGAAAAGATTCTATTGAATAAAATATCTCCGTATTCAATATTTTAGTTCGCTCTAAAATTTGCAATTTTCAAATTCAGGAATTTCAACGAATATAAGATCTCTCTTAAGCGTCCTTTACGTTATCAGAGGACAACGTTTGATCAAAATGTTTGGTGCTATTTTTGAGAAAAGTTTGAAAATGTTTTTTTGTAAAGTAGCTTAAACAATTCATACAAACCTCCCAAAGCCTCCAGTTTGTTGAGATCGATTGTGCAATATCGCTTTTGAAGAAAATAGGCTGGACGGGTTAGGCGCTAGCTTTGACCACAGACAGACGGACAGATGAACAGTCAGACGGGCAGATGAACATGCAGACGGACAGATGAACAGGCAGGCAGTCAGACAGATGTTTTTCCGTTAATAGATTTTTTAGAATCAAGGATCTACGAACCATGGATTCTGGCTACACCACGTGGCAGAGGATTTTGTTTCTAAATTTAGCATCTGAATTTCCCTACTTATTCATTACTAGGGCCCGACAATAAGAGTATTTCTGTCGAAAATTCGCCATTTTACGGCGCACTATTAGATTACTTTCTCATCTTAAAGGTATCTTAGTAAGAGCGAGAAAGTAAAAATAATTTACGCTACTTGAACAAAAATGTTTTTTGACATATTCACGTAAAAATGACAGAATTTCATTCGCACGCCAAAGACTCACGTTCTGCTCTAGTAACGAAAATAACTCTCACACGATCAACTGCTTCGTAGCAAGCAACGCAAAGCAAATGCGTGTTTCCCTGCATGTCCACTCGGGAGCACGTTGTACAAAGGCCCGCCCGGGAGTCGTGCGCAAACAAAACCTTCGCAAAAGAAAGCAGATGGCGCTCTCCAAACAGGCGCTAAGAGCGGGGCGTGGAGTCAGGCAGCGAGGGACACGTGGCGCGCTAATAAGAGCGCGCACGGGCGAATGAAAAGAGGTAGAACATGCTCTGCTTCAACTCGGACGGAAGACGAACGCCGGGTAGGACAACTAAACTGATTAGGGAACAATCAAGGAGGTCTCGTTCATAAAAAAGAAGAGAAATACGCCGATTAGAATTACCGTGAAATTAAGAAAAAGAAATTACGGTGCTCTGAAATGATAATCCACGACGAAGCGCCTAAAATATTTTTTTGGGTGTCTTTCCCGTTTCACTACATTTTGTGAAGGAGAAATAATAAGTGAAAAGTTGCAACACAAATTTGTTTCGAATGTGATTTCTTTATTTTGAGTAATTTTAGGAACACATTTAAAAGCATATATCACATACTTCCCACACAACGAGACGTGTATTCAATTTTGATTTGAATGATATTTTAACCGCTAAACATTGTTTATAGTGGGTTTATATGTACCTAAGTAGTTTTTTTGATTCTCTCATGTTTCAACGTTCATGTTTTTATTGAGTGTCACAATATTTTAGTTACTTCCTTCCGGGACTTCGTAATGTTAAGTTTATAACCGAAGTTAGTAAACAAATAACGCAACGAAATAGAAAACATCATTAGGATTTTTCTTGAGAACATCTTACTACGTAGTTTCTTGAGCAACATCTCAACTTTAATTATTCTTCACATGAAGAATAAGACACAAATGCGTTTTGACTCTCCAAAATCAGTTTCTCTGCTGTCATACTTTCGGTCTACTGCAGTCACGTTGACCTCGTCATTGACGGAGATTCTCCACAAGTTGTAATCCCCGCCCCCTCCGTTAGTCCTTTCACTGCTTCTCCTCGCTCCGCGCTCTGAGCTTCACCTGCCGCCTCGCGATGTCGCTGCAAATTCTCAACACTGATCTGAAATTTCAAGAAGTATAATGGCTTTGCAGCATCGGAAAGAATCAAAGTGAATTTACTAGAAAATTGAATGATCATTCAAAAGTATCGCTGCACTTTCCGCTCTTTTATCAATGTTTTCTAGGTAAACGCGAATGGTTAAAGAAGAATTGTTCACATAACTTCTGTTTTAAGTGGTGTCAAAGTGGCTTCAGAATGTTTTTTGTGCAGATAGAAAGTTTCTTCTTTCTTCCAGCTCAGATGTGCTCACTTTTATTCCCATTGGAATAAAAATTATAGACTTTTATCGAAAACAATCTTTTGATAAAAGAAAACAATTAACCAATACAAGATAGACTAATTAGGGCTTCAAAATATCTATCTTTTAGTGAAAATCGTATTGAAATAGGTTTTGATTGGTATTTCCGGGCACGTCAACTATTAAGTTGGTCTATTTTAATACGTATTGTCATTACGTATTATGTGTAATATAGGTGTCGGTGTTTCTATCCCAGAAGGTTGAGAGATCCGATGTTGTCCTACACGGCTGTTTTCCCTTCAGATGTCACTTCCTACTAGCGCTCCTATCCAGCTGGAACGAGCTCTAATCTCAGGACCGATTCCCCGACATGTGTGGTAGAGTACTGCTCCGGAAAACGCCTGGTGTTGAATGAAGAAATCACGGAAAACAACCGACGAGAGCTGCCAACTGCTAGCAGAGCACAAGAGCAGCCTGCTGTTTCTCGTCAAGTCAGTTTGCAGAATTCGACTGAGCAATTTAGCTCGAGACGACAATTCTGGTACCGTTGGGACTCGAAGTAAGCTCCTCTTGGGGAGTCACTTCTGGAAAGCAGTTGATGCACTGAGATGAGGCGAAGCGGTGTTTACCGTTTCTGAAATTATTTCGGATATTGAGGCAAAGAATTGTAAAAAAATACCTGTACAATAATAACGTGTGCCAGGAACTCCTTTTAAACGTCTCTCCACACCGTGCCGAATCAGGACCTCTTATTATTTGTATTGTATCATGTTGGTAGCAACGACAACATTAGGAAACACGTCAAGAAAACAACACTTCCAGCACCTATTATAATTGTGGTGAGTACACAATTTATGTTTTCAAGCTGCAGCTCGTGCTACCAACATAATTTATATTGCAACATCTCTCACTAGCAAGGTGCCACAGCGGAAGGACTTTCCTGCGCTTTATATAAATAATCATGGAGGCTAAGACAAATTAATTTGTTTCCAAATTACGAACAGACACGTGGAATTTAATACTATATGTTGTGAACGAGAACCTACAAATCAATTGGTATAGAAGGAGGGGTAAAACAATGTAACGGCGAAAGGTTGGAGGA
Source organism: Gryllus bimaculatus (assembly GCA_017312745.1). Classification (NCBI taxonomy): domain Eukaryota; kingdom Metazoa; phylum Arthropoda; class Insecta; order Orthoptera; family Gryllidae; genus Gryllus; species Gryllus bimaculatus. The sequence goes on from BOPP01000268.1 coordinate 929,159, forward strand.
TGGAGGACGAGTGAGTGCAGTATTTTGGGTGACGGCTCCATCGCCTTCGCCGCGCGAGCGCGCTGCCTCCGCGCCGCCAGGGGGAGGGGCGGTCGATCGGGTGCGATCGCGCTAACCTTCTGCACACAGCGCAGCGCCCTCCGCCGCGACCACCACGACGACGCGGCGTCTGGGCCGCTGCCAGCAAGCGCAGCCTCCGCCCGCCGGCAAACAGATCCCCCGGGCACCACGCGCCGCGCACACGACCGCCGGCCGTCTCCGCCCACCACGCCCCCCCTCCCCCGCAGCACTCGGCCAGGAACTGCCACCGCTGCGGAGAGGCCACCAGCCACGCCCCTTCCTCGCCTCTGCCTCGCCCCGGCCCCCTCAACTGCCACACCACTGCCTCCCTCCTGTACCTCCCCTGCGTCGCCCCTGCCTTGCCCCTCCCTCTCCTCCTCCCAGCAGCAGGGACTTTGCTCTGCGTACCGCCTCTTGCCACTTCGTCCCACTAGCGCCGTGCCCGTGCCTCGCCTCCGCGCTCGCGTTGCCTCTGCCCCTGCCCAGCACCCAAACTGGCCTCGCCTTGCCGCTGCTCTCTCCACTTCTGCCACGCCTCGCCCCTTCCTCCCCATCCCATCACTCCAACTCACCTCACCACGCCCACCCTCAAACCTCCTGCCCTTGACAGGCTCCGCTCCTCACCTCCATCCCGCCCTTAATGCCCCTTGCTTTGCCTCGGGTCAGATCGCATCCTGTTTCATGGACTCTTCTTAAATTAGTATTAAATTATTATCTTTGAATTAATAGAAATACTATTAAATTATCAGAGGTGTACCAAATCACGTCCACTTTTAACTTCCTAGAAAGTGGAAGTTTCACAACCATCCTGTCCTTGCAAATTTTATTCAGCATCTAAAAGTCCCAAAAGTTGGACGCAACCTACAACAATAGCGTTCTACATTTCCCTAGCAGCACAATGTGGTTCCATCCATATTCAACTTCATACAACTATTTAAAGTCTTGGTACATGGTTTACGAGATTCGGAACAGACACTTGTTGGTCTTGCGTAGTCGTAGAACGCAATTTTTGAGCGTCAAACTCGATTTTAAAGCCTTCTCCTATCTGCCTTGGCCGCAGTCCAGCGCATTCCACTTGGTCTTCGCTGGCGCATCTGCTCCGAACGCTCCAGGCAACCCCCCACACACACACGCACACAACTCACGGCCAACGCACGGACGACTCTCCACCCCGTCACCGCCCGCGTGATCGCACCCGTCTCCTCCCTCCCCGTCACGCCCTTCGTCACCACTTCTCGTCACCGCCCCTGTCACCACCACCCGCCATCGGCCCCTACTCCGCCCCAACTCCGCATTCAGCTCCGGCCTCGTCACCGACCCCGATACATCCCCCACAACGACACCACCGCCCCCGAGACCGCCCTCGTCACCGCCCCGTCACTCCTCCCGCCTCTGCCCCCATTCCGCCCCCGACGCGGCTACCGTCACCACGCCTTGCTGTCCTTCCCCTTTCTTACTCCGCAGCGGTGGGGCCCCGATTGCACCCTTCCTTCGCCTTCTCTGTCAACCTCTCCCATCCTCTGTGATCGGTTTCTTTCGACCAGCGCCGTCCTCTCCCCGGCACGCGGCCCAGATCCTCTTACGAGCGCCGCGTGGGACGGCGACGGACACACGCCCTGCGGCTGCACACACACACACACACACATACACACACACACACACACAAGACAGAGATAGGCCAGCGGTATGGAGTTGTGATTCAGTAGCAGTTCACACGAAAACAGGAAACGATATGAAGATTCCTTTTTTGTATTTGATAGCGTAGATGATATTCAATTTTATGAAGCGTAGAGTTTTCTTCGTTATTTATAATGCTAGCCTCTTTTTGACTACTTGGCTATCATATTCAGAAATTCGACGACTCACTAAAAAAAGTAACAACTGCACATTTGTAATCTGGGAGTTTCATTGCAATATTAGCAAAATATGTGTTAGATGTCTCTGACTTTGGAATCGTCATAATTAGTGCTAAGACATGTAATAGTGCTGCAGCTGAAAAAAATTGGTTTCCACCCTTTCAGTATTTGACTCGAAAATGAGCACCACAAACAGAATGGAAAGTAACAACCGCAAGGAAAAGACAACAAGACTTTTACAGGCAATTAACTCACATGGAGCGTGGGCGGGCTGGGGCTCGTAACATCATGACTGTCTCACAGGCGCTCTCCCCGGGACCCATGTAGACTTTTTGTGGTGTTTGTAGGTTTCATTCATTGACTTATTCATTGTTTCTGGACGCGCCATCTCCTGTGACATATAGTCCCGTAGTGAGTGAACACTTTATCACGGGAGGTGGCGGTGTTCCTTCTGCGCTGGGTGGTGCGATCTGGTGCCAGTTTATGTAAATAATCTGTCAATAAAAGTGTACGTGACAGCGGCGGCTTAGTAGTAGTAGGAAGTCCGGCACGCGGGCGCTAGACCCTTTGCCAATCTGATCTATTACTTAATTTCGCTTTTGAGAAGCTGGTGTTGTACAAAAACGCTTTATGCTAACAGAAAATTTAGAAAAGACAACGATATTGTTAATATTGATATGTGGCCCTTAGAATACATTATCAGGAAATGAAAATTTGACTTGTTAAAACTTGAAATTACGAAATTAACATACAACTTAAATCCACCAAGTCTCCATCATTAACCTCGTCCTTATTTTCACAAACTTTTACTATACAGATAACCACCCGCTGCCTTCAAAGATATTTTCTGTTGAAAATCCCTGAACACCACTACATAAATAAATGAAAAATGACAAACTCACCAACAGGACCTTCAATATATAACGATGTAAACGAAAGGTCCCCAAGAACTAGTAGATCACCTTGGTAAAACTAGACTTCGAGCAAGTGAAATTCCTTGGAAGACACACATGACAGATGACACTTCCGACAAGCCAAACAAGGTGTCTTCACACTTGTCTTTTGGTAGCAAAAAGAGGACAGGGACCAGCAGACCCAAGTATACGGATGAAAGAAAGTTGGCTCAAAGCCAGTACATGAGAGCATTCTGGGTCAAGAAGAAGTACGTATAAGATTCTTTTCAAGAGTCAAGTCGGACGCCGAGGGCTTCAGAAGGTCTACGCCATCGGAAAAATACTGGAAGCATTATTACGTCTTTTTTTATGGAAACAGTAATTGCCATTGCGGAAAAAAGAAGGAAGAGAGAAGTAACAATGGCAAATATCTAAATATAAACAAGGCGAAAGTGTGTGAAAACAAAGTTAAAAAATGTAATAAATACAGCAGAAGAACAGGCAAAACGCAATACGAAATTCTGAGGAAAAATTACCGTAAAATATACCAGAAAACAAAATTTATTTATTTATGTATTTACTTATTTACGTACTTATTTATTCATGTAATTATTTATTTATGTACGTATTTATTTATTTACGTGAAAACTGCGTGTGACGGGCTACGAGGAGAAGTTAACTTGAATTTACATTCATCTTCAGAAGTAAAACAAGGGGAAATCTCAGATTTTGCTCAAGGATTGGGGAAACTGGACAAACACCTGATCGAAATGAGGGTCATTGATCCAGAAGCTGAAGTACAATACTTGTTACAAGTTCTTTAGAATTATACAATCCAAATGGTTAACTATGCACTAAATGTTGTTAAAATCAGTATTACTTTCCTTTTGGATACTCGGTAGTCTCTAATTGTATAGAAACAGTTGTGCAGCAGAAAATATATTACTTGGGATTTAAACTTCTGTATCGAATTTAATCGTTTAATGTCATCTGGCAAGGTGTTGTAAAATAACGTGCATGAATTGTATGTGATTTTTTGCGGTGATTTGTTAATACTGTCGCCTGATAAATATGATTACTACGTCGAGTGTTGTAGTTATCAGCGATCGCTGATATTATCAGTGTTTGCTGAAAATAGATTCCCGCTCTTAAGTAAGTCATTTATGACAAAAACCACTGATTTGTCTATCAAAAGACTAGGTATTAGTGATATAGATATTGGTAAGGTAATTTTCTCCGATAATCCAACGAGACCAATAGCTTTCGACTTGTCATATCGTGCGACAAAGTGTGTTTGCAGCGAGAAATGGTGTAAGCACTTCATCGACATATTATAGACATGATATGAATACAATTCGTGGTGTCATTGACTATGTGAACTAGATAGAAACAAAAATAAAGCACGTGATAGAGAAATAAAATTCTCTATAACCACAAATTTAGTGTTTAATACAAAGTTGACAAAAAGCTTTGTAACAAATTAATTAACTTTTTGAAATCAATTTTACCTTGTTTTTTTCAGCAGTGTGATCGTGCACTTTTTTCTCTCGCATGACAACACAAACATGAAAGCTTTAAAACTGCTGTTGAGGCTGCGAAATATTACTTAGATGAATTGGGAGAGCATTTGCAGAAACTGCAACGAGACGTTTTGTGCATCGCCTTCTGTGTTCTCATCAGACGAGAGAGTTTTGGAAAAAAGCAACTCATAATTGACAAAGATTATTACTTTGCCGTTAGAATCAAGGTGTATTGTAATCGTTACCTCTATCTAGACAAACATTAACGTTCTCCTTACGGATTTGACGTCATTCATGCTTTTTGCGTTTTCGCTCTGCGTCTCAGAGCGCTGGTTCAAAGAAACTACACGATAATTGCTTGCTGCCAACGTACCACAAACTTTCAATGTGCCCCATATGCCATAGCTTCTCGGCATGATCGCTACAAAAATGATCGCAGATCCTCTTATTTTCAAATAATGCAAGCTCGTCGCACCTGATGTGGAAAAAATGGATTCCAGGAAATCTGACAACGAGCAACTGTTTCGTCGCGGCCGCCCAGGACGTGGCGCAAAGTATTGGTGATTTTCAGAAGTAGGTGAAATCGATTTCAAAGAGATGCGTACAAAAATAAGTATTTGGTCAATTGCAAAAGAATTCTCTCGGTTGTTTGAGCAAGATTTTTGCCTTCAAGGAGCAGCGAACAGGTATCCCAAGAGTGGCGCCAAATTTGTATTATTTTGGCTGCCTATATACCAATAACTGTAAACGTTGGTGATAATGCTAGCCGTTAGTGATTATATAAATGTCATTGCAAGTCATTGTGAATGATCCAATTCAATAAACCAACTTACGTGTCTCAGGGCGACAACTGATGTCACTGCAGTGCCTCTGACCGGGAGGTCTTAGGGTTCCACACCCGACTGTGACAGGATTTTCTGCACTAGCTGCATAGGTCGAGTTAAGTCGCTGTCTGGAGGAGAATTCTGGCGGCCAGCAGCTCTGATAGGGAGTTTACCGTGATTTCTCCGATCTACACCAGGCAAATGTCAGCGCAGTTCCCTAACAAATGGGCCACGAGTCGTACGCAATCTCTCCTTCCTTTTACTTGTTTTATCCTCAACCGTTACATACACACTTACATGCACTACACTACCACACATGCTGAGAGACCAGGGGGAACTTGAAGCTTTCTCCAGTTGGGGCGGTGCCCATCTGGGATTCCTCAATCAAGGATCTTCCACCAATTAGCTGGGGAAAACCCCGCAATCCGACGGGTGGGTTGGCAGCGGATCTCGCCAATCATCAGAGGATGAACACCGCCACCTCCACCGTTAAAAACCACGCACCACGCTTTGGTGCTAATTACCTCATCAGTTAACTCGCCCGGAATAATTAATTATTCATTTAGTCAATCCAATTGAATATACTTGAAATAAAAATTCTCCGTCTTGGGAGGAAAGAGCGCGAGGGCCTGGGGCTGGGCGGGGCGGGCCGGTCATGGGTTTAAAAGGGCGATGGGGCGGGGCGTAGCGCGTCGGCGAGGAGGAGCTTGTTAAAGAAAGTGCGCCGCCTGCAGCCACAGCCAGGCGGCCGGCCCTATCCCCCCCCCTGGCCGCCTTCAGCCTGCCTCCCCCACCGCTCGCTGCTCGCCTTCACGTAACGGTGTAAATGCGTATTCATTACTCATTCATTGACATCAACGCTAGACTTTGAAGATGTGACATGAATACAAATTCGCGCTGTAACTGAAGGACTCAGTAGGACAAGGGGCTATCGCACATAGACATAGTTATGAGATAATGAGGTATTTTCGTACCTGAACTTCCCTCGTATAACTCAATACATTTTAAAACTTTTAAAAACAGTTTACTTGTGATATCCACTGAATTTAAATAACATATTACACGAAAACAATAATATTTGAAATCTTATGTAATGTTAAGAACTCCATTTCGGAAACAATATCTCCTTATTATACTGAGCCATTCAATTGTCTGAGAGAACCGGATGGAAATACAAATAAAGCACGTGATATAGAAAATGAAACAAATGCATTCCATATAACTACAAATTTAGAGTTTAATGCCATATAACACTTCTCCACACTATATAATTCCATATAACTCTTCATCCTCCTTGTATGTTATTAAGTCTCTTCTATTCTGTGCCCCTTCTTCTCTGCGTTCTGTCATCATTACTCGTCCCCTTCACACCGCCCTGCTCCTTCCCTTCCCTTTTCCGTTCTTTCCTCGCTTCTTTATCGTCACATCCCGCTCTCCCTTCTTTACCAGAGATCTTATTTTTTCTTTCATCTTATTCTGTCCCTTCGTTTTCCTCTGACCACGCCTTCTCGTTTCTGTCACCTTCTGTTCATTTTTCCTTGATGTCTCTCCGTTCCTTCTCCCCTGTTTCACTTACAGCGTTGTGATATGCAGAAAATTGGATCATTCGGGGAACAGCAGTGAGGTGCATATTGCGTCAGAAACAAAAATTCTCTAATTCATGAAATTGTTCAATAATCACAAGGTATAGAAAACTGTAAACATTGTAACATCTACTTTAAAAAATACATAAATTAAATTTTAAATTTACCGCATTGTAGTTTCTTCCAACCTCGCTTCAAGTAATCGGGTTGGAGTAATCGGAGTTGTACTGTTCGAGTATTTTGTTTATGTGTTTGTTCTCCTTGTAAACAGAAGTGGTAATTTTATGTTCTGCTCGTTCTCATCGCCAAGTGGGCGCCGCGCGTGTGCTGCGCTCCGTCGCCCTCTCGCTCGCCCCAACTTGGCCGCCCCTCCCTTCGCCCCGGGCGCGCGCCGGCGGCGGATAAGCGATTAGTGAGGAGTTAGGCGGCGCCCGAAAAATGCGCCATCGACGGCCGCCCGCCTCGCCACCCACGCTACGCCCCGCCCGCCCACCACGCTCCACCTGCCACGCCCGCCCGCGCCCGCCGCACCAAGCTCTTCCTACGCTCATCAACCTTCCGCGGCTGCCGCCCCACCCACGCAGCCGCCCACGGCCTCGCACCCCTACCCACGGTCTACCCCGCGCGACCGCGACTTCACACCCTCTTGCAAACCTCGCCACGCCCCGCCGAACCACAGAATCTCACCTACGCGGCTCCATTCTCGCCTTCGCCTTCAGCCAACCTCCTCCACGATCTTCCACCCATGGCTCGCCAACGCCCCTCACATGCCCGCACCAAGCGCCACATCATCCCCTCGCTCACGTACATTCATGTGCCAAATCTCTTCGCTCTCACCCCATAGCTCCCAAGCCTTAGCTTTCACGCCCAACTGCTGTCGCACCCTAGTCCCTACACACTCTGACGCCCCACTCGCATCATGCCTCACGGATCTATCATCACGTGCTCCGCTCACACCCAACATCCACGTCCCTCACGCTGTCCACTTCAAAGTTCCAGACTCCCACAATTTCCCACACCACCGCGGGCGCTCAATGCGCCCTCATGCAACAACTCTCTCTCGAACAACGTCGCCCGCCCGGTCCCAACTTCCCTCCGCCCCAGCCACCCCGAGCTCCGCGCCGTCGTTATCGGCGACACGCCCTCCTCTTCCCACCCTCGAACCCTCCCCTACTTCACGCCCAGCTTTCATCACCGGATTTTCCTTCCTCTAGTGGCTCGCCCCGTCCTCAACCGCATCACGCCCACGCGTGTGCGATATCCCGCACCGCAACACACCCGCCCCCATCTCCTTCACCCCAACGTGCCTTGCAGCACTCGCTGTCCTTATCCCTCATATCTTCCCCTTCCATCATTCCTTCTCAATCGCCTTCGACCCCATAACCAAGCTTCTTTGAAAAATACACTCATAAATAGCTATTGAACTTGCCAATCACTAACATATTACAATTTGCTAGCTAACTTTGTATTAACTGAATATAACTTCTTAATAACCTACCTGAAAGTTCGTAATATTTCAGTAACTCGATACGTTGAATTACCTAGTAATACATATATTACTATGATGGTAGTTGTGAATGACACATTTATACCATTTTAATTACTTAACTTCTGTGTTCACTGAATAATAAATACACCGATAAAATGTTAAAGAACAATATTTCATAAAGATGCACGTAAATCGTTTTGTCGTTATGAATATTAAAGATAATGCTATACTTGATATTTCACATTCTGTTACACTTTCTGTTGGCAAAACCTGGTGTGCGGTGGGTAGAGACCATACAAAATGTTGAAGAGCTGACCATTAATAATTTATTTTCTTCTACTCGCTACTGAGTTAATGATTTATTGGTGCTCTGCCCTCCACCACTGCACCCTCCCCCGACAACCTCGACACTCACTGCGGTACCCAGTTTCCGCACTACCTGTTACCCCCTTACCCGTTTGACCCAACACCCTTTCTCTCCATTAGCAGCTCTCCATAGACTCTGATCGTCTCACTCTCCACGCTCCGCCACGCTTCCCCACTCCACTTGCTTAACTCTCCCTCTCAAATGTATTTCCTCTGTCTCCCTCCTCGCTCATCTCAACATCTGCTCTCCCTGCTTGAAGTCTCCTCGGAACTCCCCGTTACCCCAGCTGGCCGTTATCCCAGTCTCCACGCTCTCCGCCTCTCGTTGTCCCTCTGCAAGTCGCCGCAGAACTCTACCCGCGCGCGTCTATGCGGCCGTCCGCCGGCGCCGTCTCAACTACATCCGCAAACAGCTCGTCCACTCCCTCCCCTCCCCTACCCTACTCCCCACTCCAGTGCCTCCGGCCGACCTCTCCGTGTGTTTGCCCGCCTCCCCCACTCCCTCCCACCCTCCACGCCTTCTGGCGCCTCGCCGCTTACAGCCCGGCACCGCTCCTAAGCCCCGTGGCATCTGCGACGCACTCTCTCCTTGCATGCATGCCCCCCTTCTGCCCTTCGGGTGACTCAACTCACGTCACTTGTAGTGCCTCTGACCGGAAAGTCATCGAACTCCACTTTAGACGGTGGTGGCAGAATTTTTGACACTACCTAGGTAGCTAGGTTCAATTCAGTCACAGTCTGTAGGAGAATTCTAGCGGTCGGCTGCTCTGATCGGTGGTTTTCCGTGGTTTCTTGCGCGATCTTTCATTCTCCTTCCTTCTCCTATCTTCACCCCTTACTTACACTTTCACTTACATGCATGACTTTACCACACAGGGGAGACCAGTCGTGAGCTTGTTCGGGAGGTAGTTTGAGAGGTGCCACGCTGGTGGGAGATATTTGATTACAGACGTCGGCGCTTGGTCACGCCATCCAGCGGAGGAAGATCACCGCAATCTTCAGCAATAAAACATGCACGAAAGTTACGGGATGATCTTAACTGTTGATGCGGACAGATTCACTAATCAATCAAACCTTTTGCCTTCTACGCTCATCTCTTTTCAAATCCCTCGGTTCTCATCTCCCTTTCTAGCCCTACCGCCTTCTTTGGCGCAAGACTGTCATGACCTCTCTGTGTCATCTTGGTTGCCGTCCTTTTGTCTTTCCCATTCACTTCTCTCCCTTCCACACAGAGATGAGCTAACAATTTATACGTACACTAATTATCCTAACACAGTTTGGTAAAGATTGATTTGATCTTTTTGGGCTAAAGTATACCTTTCTATTTACAGTTCATTGTCCAGTAGTGTGTAGTATTGTGTGATGGATGTGTACATGTGTGTCTTCTTCCGCCCGGTAATTTGTCCCAAGTGCCCTTGTGTTGCTCGCTGCGCCGCGAGCGCCGCCACCGGTGATTCATCGAGCGCCCCCAGCGATGTTCTCGAATTTCACGGCGCCTTCGAGGGCGAGCGATGGGCCCCGCACCGGGGCAGTCGCCGCTTCCGACTGTCACCGCGAGGAAATGCGCGGCGAAAATGCCCACCCGCCCCCACCGCCCAAACCTCCGCCGCCCTCGACTCCTCAGCACTGCCTCCTCACCGTCTCCCCGCCGCAGCCCCCGTCCCATCCGCTTCAAGACTCCCACCCCCATTCCTGCCTATTGTTCCCCCTGCCACGTCGCCACACCCATTTCCGACTTCTCTTTCGATTCTCGACGCACCTACTCTTTCCTCAACCTTTCCCGCTTCCCAACGTCTCTGACCATCCTCCACCCCACCCACGCTCTCTCTTCATCTCTCCCGCCTCGTCCTACCCAGTCCCGTCTGCTGAGGACGCCTCCTCTGCCACCTGGCCTCCCCAGTGGCCTGCGACTCTTCTGGTTTTGGCGTGCCTCCCTCCACCCACCCCCCTGCTCGCAAGGCACGTTTATCCTATCGGCCACCACGCATCATCGCCTCCCTGCTACCAAGCCCTACAATGCCCACACTCAACAACTCCACCAGCTGCCATAGTTCATCCGTGTGCTCTCCGTTGTCGCGTCGTGTGACCATCCCCGCTACATTCTCATTCTGCCGTTCCTAAATAAGACCTCTCATCTTTGCATCTCTCCTACCATCCTTCTCTCTGTTACTCCCAAACTGAACGAGAGCCTGAGAGTGAAATACCAAATGAAGTGGAAGAGGGCAAAATAAAGTGCAAGAGAGCCTACTTCTGAGGAACAGGTAAACAAATTATAAGAGGGTTACAGAAATTTAGGGTATTAAAGAAATTTAGAAGGTAAAAGAAATTCAGAGAGCAAAGAAAGTTCAAGAGCGTAAAAATATGTGAAAAACGGCATAATAAGTAGAAGAGAGGAAAACTGCAGAGGAAGAATTCAGACGACAATGTGAGAGAACAAAAGGTTCTGTCAAAAGTGAGCGGATATACAAGAAATGAAAACAGGAATACGAGATAAAAGATCGGGAATAAGGATACAGAAGATGGTATGAGGATATGGAGTGGTCAGAGGGCACAAGAGCGCCAGGCGAGGGACACGGGGCGACAAGAAAGGCCCTTCTTCTCCCCACAGCCTTTCCGCCTGCTTCGCCCTCGCCCTCGCCCTTGCAGCCGAGTTGGTCCCCAGCGGGGCGTCACGTCGCCTTCTTGCTATCGCTTCGGATGTCGCCGCTCGCTTGCTCGCGCCTCGCCTCGCCCCACCCCGCCCTCTCCGTCTCAACAGCGCAAACACCCCCTCCTGCCCTGCCCCCCCACGGCTGGTCAAAACCGTCGCTCGTTTGCGCGCCTCGCTCCCGCGCTCAACGCAAACAGCTCTCTTTCTGTTTGCCACCACCCCGCCCGCCCTGCGGCGACTCACACGATTAATCCTTCACCTGCTCCCCCGCCCGCCCCCGCCTCCGACACTCGTCACTTCAACTTAGCCCTTACAGCAGCCGACACGAATGCCATTTCCCCTATGCAAGACTACCAGACCAATTCATCGCGGAGACTTGCGTTGAGTCGAGAGTAATTTACTGCTGCATCAAGTTAACATTAATTGGCAATAAATATTTGACAGGCATGTGTTGAAATCAATTCTAAACCAGTTTTAATTTGCACACTAAGTACGACCATATACACGGCTTCTTGTGGTTGGAGGTAATGTCGTGCACTTATTCACGTTAATTTTAAATATTATATCTTGTCGAAAAGTTTTAATTGAATGTATAAATCAGCTTTCCCTGTTAATAAGTACCTGATGATATTTTTAAATATACGGTGTAACATTAATTACTGCACATCATTAACCCTTAAATAATGCTTGTAATTTAGAGACCTAAACTTACACAGGGGTATACTCAACATTTTCGTAATACTTGCGATTTCGTCAATACACAGAATAAATTAATTCTCAATGTGTAATTCTCAAAATTCGTTGAACTTTCTCTGTTGGAAATTAATGATTATTTTGTTAGAAAAATTTGGATCTGTTCATTGTGTCTAAAGGAGTAAGGAATTATATTTTTATTTGTCGCAATATATTTGGATATTGGAACAACATGCAATTTTTTAGATGTCACATCTTTAAAAATGGTTCTTACTCTTATGTGTCATACATTAATTTTAGAGAGCCTTTCTGAATTTCATTTCATTTTCATTTCAGTATAAAAATCACTTAATTGTCTATTTGGCTTAATTAGCGTAGTTGGCGGGAGGACACGGTCAGGTCGGGAAGTATTTGGTAGAGCGGACAGGGCAGGCGGGCGTCGCAGTCAGAGCCAACAAACAGGCGGAACGGTTTTTAATGGGGCAATCAAAGTATTGGTGGGGATGGACGGACAAGCGGACCGGAGCTTGACAGACAAGATAGACGTGATTTTCCAGACGGACGCGTGGAGGATTGTGATGAATAAATACGCGGGCACGAACATAAACTGTGGCCACCAGTCCAGTTTCCTGGTGTTAATACCGCCCTCAAGTATACTCCTCCGCTCTCTGGAACCCTCGTGTGGGCGTTTTCGCCCCGTCCCCCTCCTCCCGCCCTGCTGCGCTCGCGCCATGCGGGCGGCTCAAAGGAGAGCGACCGTTTGAAGAGGGAAAGTCGAAAGCCAGCGCCCTCCCCTTGCGCCACCTCCACCGCTTAATTTGGAATTCGTGGAAATTAGTTGAATTTTGTTGACAAGCTGTTACAAAGTAGGACAGACGCCTGTACTTTGCATGAGGGCAGTTCAGAGCTTAAAATTAAAATTATGTGGGGTTGTGGTTTGCCTCACCCTGCCCCCCACAGACCCAACCCCAACCGCACGCCCAACCCTGCCCTTACTTTAAGGCAAATTCTGTAAAAACAATAATTTTTGGTAGAATTTCGAGATGAAAGTATCACTTTGAGCTAGTATATGTTAAAATGTGTGTGTACAGAGAATTTTATGAAAATTGGATTATTGGTGGGAACGTTTTGCAGGTCACAGAAACATACATTAATGTTAATAATGCAAGATAGGTATAGCTTTTTAAGGTGGCCTATGATTCTTTCCCCGTACGTGGTGTTCTTTGCGTAAGCTTTTGAAATTCAAATCGAGCACTACTAACTCGCCACAAACTTTGCTGTCGGTGCCCTTCAACCTCTTCCAGGAAAGGAACGAAATGGAATACGTGAATGGAGTAAAACAAAATGCTCCGAATCGATTTTCGTTCATAGCATGTAAGCAGGAAGAAATATTCAAAGAACAGACAGCAGCATTTGATATAGTACAGTATTTAATTGCGCGTTACCCAAAAGTTTCCAAATGAATTGAAGACTAAAAATCGATTTAATTTGTTTATTTCATGTCACATAAACTTCGAGGTAATTAGGGACCACATTATTGATTTTAACGTTAGGGTGTCTGTGAGAGTAGCCAGTTGTCAAGAGGACCTCCAGGTAGCATCTCCGCGTACGCGCCTCTCACACGTGTTCCTGCGTCACTACCCAGCGGTCAGAATTGGGAAGGAGTTAGGAAATTGGTATGGTTTAGGATACCTTGCAGGGCTTGGACTAGCCCTTGTGAAGCAGTCCAACTCATTTTGTCAAAACAAATTTTACATGAGATTGTCCGGAAATCGAACCCGGACCTCCTTGGTGAAAGGCAAAAACTCTCCCTCTGATCCACGAGTTGACTTTCTTTTAATTTTTGTTTCATTACAAAATATGCAATCGTAAATGTTGTGAATCAAGTCATAACGATTATATAAATCTTAGGAAAATATTGTAATTATTCACAACTTTGACCAGTGAACTTATTGGTGAATTGAAACAAAAAGCGCGTACTTATTGTGAATTCTTTCAGAATATCCCAGATAGATTTGGCAAAAATTACTTTAATTTGTTTGTCTTGTCGATAAGAATTGAATGAGATGTTGATCACCTCTTTCGGTGAGCCACTCTAAACGCGCTTTAATGGCTCAAAAACACGTATATTTGGAGAAATTATGATAGAATCTCAGGATATGTAACGACAAATGACGAGACCGAGACACGTCAAATAACACCTCATTTGCCTGGACTAGTGAACCAGAACGGGTGTAACCATGAGTGATGGACAGACGAATGGGGGCAAGCAGATAACTCGATTACTGTATAATGATGACAAATTAATTAAAATTGTTTTCCATTTATGTTTCTTATTCAAAGATGTTAAAATATGACCCTCCACACATATAATTAAATTAAAAATTCATTAACATTGCTATCACTTGCGGTCTTGTTTCAATACAGAGCGTACAGTTCAGTCCTGTTAATGAACCGCCTGTGTTCGACGTGAAAGTGCAATAACTCCTTACTGACGGTAAGTGGCAGCACTAATAGTGGAGGGTATATAAAGCGTATTGGATGGAAGCAGAAAACAGATCAGTAGTTGTTGCAATGCAGAAAAAGAGCAATTCTTAGGACGCTTAAAAGAGCATGACCGTTAGCTTTCGGGTCAAGGGTGGTAGCGTGTCTGAAAGGGCTAAGTTTGTAAAGTTCTCATGTGTTGCTGTGATTTACGCCAAAGTGGCGATATCCAGACAGACGCTGAGGCAATCTCTCTGACGCATCACGGGCTATAGTTGAGTCAACTGATTGCCCAAATGAAGCTAGGAAATACCAACAGGGTATCCTCAAGAACCCTTCAGCAAATGTTGCTGTGTATGGACCTCTGCACTAGGCGCCTTGTAGATGCAACCATGCCGACTGCCGTTCATCGACGAAGTCTGGAATTTGCACGCTTATACCACAACTGGACGTCAAGTGAATGGTGAAAGCTGGTACTTTCTGACGAATCACGTTTTATGCTCCTTCGGAGAGCTCGTCGTAGACGTATATGGCGTGAAACGTCTGGCGTGGGGAATAGTTTTGTGGCATTCTCTGGGTAGTCTCGTCATTCTGGGAGACACAATGAATTCACAGATGTATGCAGCCATCCTCGAGGATCATGTTCACCCCTAAATGCAGATCATTTTCCCTCAGCGTGGTGTGTGGCATTGACCAACTGCACAATGCAACGTGTCACAGCTCGCTGTGTATGTGCATGAAAGAGCACCAGAATGAGTGAACACAACTCCCCTGACAACTACCCTTCCCCACACAAACCCAATCTATGAGACTCAATCAATGGGAAAATCTCGATCGCGCTGTTCGCGCCATAGACCCGCGACCGAGAAGCCTAGCACAGCACTGGGGTTGGCATGGCTTCAAATCCCTGTCGGTGCCATCCAGAACCTAATTGACTCTCTTCCTGCACGACTCGCAGTGGTCAGCGCTGGAAAAGGGTTATTCAGGATTTTGACGGGTGGTCACATTAATGTATCTGGACGGAGTATAAGTTATAAAGATAGTTTTCAGAAGAGTTGTATTTATAAAAGTAATATAACCTTCTTAGAACGTTATAATTTATAGCATTTAACGTTGCACATAAATGTCAATAATTTATTGCTCTCTCTAAAGTTAAATAACGTGTGTGTTTCCTCCTGAATCATTCATAATTATAGCAGAGTTATTAAAATTAAACGAGATAGAATGACATTACCAAAACGATTCCTGTTTACGAAGCGACTACAGCATGTACCTTTGTCCTTTTTAATGCACTATAAAGTGTAAATTATCCCTCAGCCCCTCCGTAAATGACGTAATAGTGTAGGCGTACATTTACCCACTAGAACTGGAGCGTGAAACATAATAGATCAATTACACCGAGCGATAAATCAATGTTCGCCCAATAAATACACCTATGTTCGCAAGTGAATTGAATCCGTTGTGATTACTTGTCTGAATACATTGATTTCTATTTGCAATCCTATTTCAGCCCTTTAAATAGGAAATGAAGATCAGTGTGCGGTAAAACTACTCGAAATGAATAAAATGTGTCCAGAATATTAACTCAAAATATACATTTAAAATTGCCATGCCACATGTCCTGTCACGTGATCTAAATTCAAGAGCCTTAGTGGGCCATAAAAGCTTTGCTCCCTCCGTTTTAGAACAAAAATTTAACATTTTGTTTAAGACACTGAATCCGTACTAGTCTTGGGTGACATGAGCCATATAAACTGCAGAATGTTTGTGCCAGTGTCATGAACTTCCAGTTATTTTCAAGTAGACAACACTTTCGTGGTGAAATCTGTGTTGACAATATTAATTCGAGAATAGATAGCCCCTTCACCGATGTCATAAAGTGGAACATCAATTCTGTTTGAAGCAGTCATTACGGATAAACTAATAGTCATTCTTTTTCTTTTTCTTTGACTTTGGTTTCATGGGAAAGACGAATGTTAAATGTAACTTCATGTATTCACTCAATACCCCTTACAACGATTTGAGATAAAATGTCAGGTTGACAGCATTTATACATACTTAAGTTAGACTCTTGATT